>OU426978.1:227500297-227918992 GCA_911387785.2 Aelia acuminata
CCGTTTGTATCATAAGAGAGAGAGATAGTCTTTTGGAAGATGAAGCTTTAAATAAACGATAGCCTTCTCAGTGTGTGTTTTATCTGTATTCAGTTTTTCTTTTCTTTTTTGGCAGAAAAAGCCAATTAGGATTTAAGGAAGGCTGAAAGAGATAAAAAAAATGAAAAAATTAATTATCAACTGCTCTCATATTTCTTAAATAAAAAAATACCAAATAATTGCCCATAACTTTACTAGCAGACTCTTCAGTAGCGATAATTAATAAAAGCGTTGAATTAATTATATTCGGTTATTTTGAATACAGTCTAACTAAAATTCACCGATCAAGATAAAAAAAAAGTTTCAGTTAATTTAAAAACTTAATGATTGAAAATAGAACTTTATGCCAAATTTTAGTATTTGGTAAAGGATTTAGGAGAGTTATTTTCATTCCCAACTTTTCCTCATCCCCATTTCATTCCATCTTTTCAAAAATTAATATTTCAGGTTTAAACTCAGTACGCAATCAAATTAGCCCATTAGTAGTGTACGTGCTAAATATCAACCCAAAAACATCGCCTGGGGGGGTTTTGCCCCCCGCCCCAAAATTGGGGCAGTGGGAACGGAAGGGTACATGTCCATTATAAATTAATAATCGTTTTTTAAAATTACTTTTATTCACAAACTACAAAAAGAACTTTATAATTTACATCATAAAACACATTTGCATGACATGAAGTAATATCTAAGAGATAAAACTAGGAATGAAAAATTTCAAAGCAATTTGCATGACAACCAACATTACATTTTTTTTGTTGTACATTTTTTACTAATGATTTGTTGTACAACACCTGATTTGGGTTGGACTTGAAATTGATATATATCCATGTCCCTCGAGCCTAACATCATTAGGAACTCTCTTCCAAACCTTGGTGTGAAGCCTCGGTCGTCTGGTTGGTGCTGGTTTTCTGCATTACATTTTTTTGATTGGATGTTGATTGGGAATTTTGAAATATTTTCATCCAGCATCATTACTGGGCCACAAAAAAAGGTTGGTCAATTAGTATCTTCTTTTTTTCGCAGCAATTCATCTACTGGCCTGCTGCTTCATTGTCATCTTTTACTGGTATTTCTGACACTATGTCAAGAATTACAGGCCCTCCAATTATGTTTCATACTGAACTTCCTGGTATGGTTCGCACTGAACTACTGCACTACACCTTGTACCCAAATCTAATGGGTTTTCCATGGATGTGTTCTTTGCCCTATGCCGACCGAAATAAGGCGTCATTGCCTCATCGATGGCCAAATCAGGATAATATTTATAAAATTTCAGACATCATTTAGGTGGATATCTGGCCCCTCTAAGTACACTGTTGCTCTAAATGCTTCATCACTAAGTTATTAGCGAAACAGCTCCATTAGCTTTGAATATTCTCAAAAATAAAGTAAAAAAAGAATGTTTAGATAAACGGACCCGGCCGATCCCACTGCCCCAAAAAATGGGCACCCAATAAAACCTGTGATAAATCCCCTAAATTACGAATGTTTGATATACTGGGTATTATTAATCATAATTACATACATTGTAAAGTAATATTGTAGTCAGAAAACTAAAACACAATAAACGCTGCTCTTGAAAAAAAATTACTTACTTTTTATTGCACTTTATGCTAATAATCCTATGTTTATTGGAAAAGTATAAATCACATAAGGAATGTTATACTGTGGTATTCACAGCAATCGATACTGTGTTGTTCCAATATAGTGTGAAACCACTTTTGAATGCAAAAAATCGCTTACATTAAACTTGAAGCATGATTATATCACTGCCCCATTTTAGGGGCAGTGGGATAAAACGGGTTAAAGTTTTTATTTTTGATATCCCCTATGACTGAGGGTGGGGCACAGTGAAACGGTCGTTTCACTGAGCGAACCAAAAGGTCTAGTGAAACCAAATTCAGACAGCAAGGGGTAAGGGTGGCTCAGAACAAAGTCAGCTTATTGTCCCCTTTCGGCTTGTTTCTTGACTCCAGGTGCTAAAGTGCGGTTTTGTGTGGAGAAACTAAAAATTTTCTTCGAACGGATTTTCGTCTCTAGGTATGAGAAATTATTTTATTCAATAATTTATAGTAAACAGTAGGTAACACCCAGCTGATCACACCAGACACAGAGCATTTTTTTCCTCCCCAAGCGATGCCGATGGTTCACCAGGAGTTACCCAGGATTTTTTACGCTTAGGATTCTCGAAGTAAATTCACTTTTCAACACCAGTCACAATTTGATGAAGAAATGACTTTTTTTCTGTACCTGGCGAGCAGCATTTGCCATGAGGTTTTTCGAGCTTCCTGCTGGCTGTCATTCAGTTGGTGAGGTACCCATTTTCCGACCTTCTGGATCTTTTCCATGCCTTTCAAACAAATGGAGACGGTGTCACATGTAATAATTGTCCAACAAACGCTTCCGAATCAGCGTTTTCAAAGTTTTTTTGTGGTTTTCCACGGTCTTTATTTCTTTTATCGAAATCCATCTTTAAATTTTTTGAACCATTCGAAACATTGAGATGCTAGGGCATAGGGAATGAAACTGGTGTTGGTATCAATTGGATCTCTTTATTACATGTAGGCAAAAGCAGCATAACACCACTGACGGATTAGTTAGAAGATTATATTGACTGCTAACTCCTATCATTGGCGAATTCCGGTTTCATATTTACACACCTGGTAGAATTGTTGGAACAAACTGCCATAGTACATGTTTTTGACTACGTTGTTCGAGTACCATCTACGCTGGCCCAGAAGATTCGAGGCTTGTCTTCTTAAGACTAAATATAAGGAGCTGGAAGGTTAGTCTTGTCCTGAAGATCAAGTGATATGGTTATTTCTGCGTTACAAAGTGATAATTTTTGTAAAATGTTTACACATTTGTGTGGCTTTGAAAATTTATTATTTTCTTTGAATAAAAAATTCCTTAACCCACATAAGTGTAAGTGTACCTTAAGAGTAATGTCTGACTAGAGGTAAGAACACTTAGTACTACTGTCAGTTAGTAACGATAGCAGGTAAATGTCTCTAAAAGAGAGAACCTTAAATTGAATTTCTCCTAAAGTTAGTTTCCATGTACTCTGCACTTATGTCTAGTAAGACAAAGTAATATTTGTGTTATCTACCTCCTTGCATTTAACAGGGAAAATGCTTTCGAACCGTCTCTTTCCCTTTCCAGAAACCCCTTCCGCAAAGATGTAATATCAGTTGGATTTTCTTGTTATACATCATATAAATGTAATAATATTTGCAACAGGTAATTTATATAAATGATTTCGATTCTAAGGGGGCCTACACCCCTCAAAGGAGGCTCGGTAAATACTTTCACCGGTCACGTTTTGTAAGGCCAGGAAGGGCAAACATCCCTCGGCCCTCTGAAGGGGAATCCATTAATGTTATACAGGCAGCCCTCACAGGCCTCTGGTTTATAAACAAAGCAGCTATCACATTTAAATTAAGGATAAAAACCCCCACAAAAAATGTAAAAGAAAATATTAATAAAAAAATAAAACCTTCACGAGTGCTTTACATTTCCAAGAATTCTATATCAAAGGGAATAAAAGATTATGCCATTTCCCTCTCTAGATTATTTATTGAACGTAATATCTCAAAGTGTTCTTGACGATGTTCTTGAAAGAATTGTTCGAATAAAGCAAACGTTTCAAAAAATAAGAAAAATATATACAGTAAACCCTCATTATTACGAACACTATATAGCGAACCAAAATACTATCCCCCCAAAATTACCATTAAATTTCTGCTTAACCCCTCGTTATAGCGAGATCCCTCGGCTAGTGCGAACTACGAACTAAATTTGATGCCTGAGAATTATTATATTCTGTCATAACGAACAGCTAGAATTTTTATTAATTTTTTTTTTTACTGTATAACGTAGAATGAGCACGGGAAGACGAAGTAGCTCCAGTTTCTAGAATTGAGGTGTTTTTTTACTCTTAACTAATCCGATTTCCTCTTGCTCTCTCTCTCTGATTCCATTGACTTTTTTTCTCAAAACTAGCTCAGTTCTGTATGGACTTCTGTATTATTCGAATCAGTGTTCTGTAGTCGGTTTTTTAATACACAATGAGTTCATTGGTAAACGTGTGTCACAAACGTAAACCCTTATCAATCGAGGAAAAATTGTGAGGAAAAAAAACATTCTCCAGGATATTGAATCGGGAATTCTAAGTAAGAAATCTATCGCAGAAAAATATGGAATTCCAAAATCAAAATTGTCAACCATTATAAAAAACAAAGATATAATAGATTCAATTGCAGCCCAAGGATTAACTTCAGCATCAAATAAACGAATGCGCTCTGATCGAAATACTTGTGATGGTATTTTTATTCTCAATGATGACTAAAATCCAAAATAATAAAATTAAATATACCGATTTAAATCTTGAAATCGCTATATTGCCGACCGAATTGTATCATGGCATTATAGCCCCATTCACCCTCTATCAATGTAAAAATTCAGAATCAATTATTATAAAATAAAAGCTTAATATAAAAAAAAAAAAAGACTGGAAATAATTGCTCGTGATGATCCGATTATCGTCAACAGTTATAGATTTTTGGCCTAATCTGAATTAATAAATTTTTCTAATGTGCGTCGTTACTAATTTGAGCTTTTTTTGTTTGAAATTTTAGTTTTATAATTTTATGTCCGAAAAAATTATTGAAATCCATGTCGTTGTTACAAAATTTACTGTAAATATAGTAAATAATTCATTTTTTGAAGAGAAAAGATTGGGTTGGAACCCGAGTCTTCCGCTCGACATCAAAAAATAAATTATTTAAAATAATTTAAAATAGATTAAATTAACGTAAATGATCTAGCTCATCTATCAATCTATCTAGCTATCAATACCAGCTCATTCCATATTTTTCTGAAATTTTTGAAAGTTTAGAGGGTCCTTCATAACCTGACGAAGAGATATAGCTCAAATCCAGCTCATTCCAGGAAGGAAGTTAATTGGATATCATTTATTTAAAACTCGTAAAGACATTAATATTAACTGGTAAACTGGAAAAAAAACAATTTTACACAACTTAATTGAACAAAAAACTGAAAAAAAAATCTGGTGCGTGCGCGCAACACACAACTTTCACTTACCAACTTACTTAGATAAGAAATTGACGTGTTTTGTTAAATATAATTTCCCAAACTCACACATTTTTCTACATCCATATCTTATTTTTGTTAATCGTTAAAGCCGTTTTTGAGTAAATAAAAAAACCCGTGAAAATTATACAAAATTTATTAAGTAAAGTCCCCCCTCCGGTTAATCAATTTTAATGAAATTTTAACAGTCATATCTCGGGCATATACATACATCAAATACCCAGTTTGATCAAAATCGTTTAAGCCGATTAAGAGTAAATAAAAAAAACACGTGAAAATGTTACAAAATTTATTAAGTAAAGTCCCCCCTCCGGTTAATCAATTTTGATGAAATTTTTACAGTCATATTTCGGGCATATAAATAGAAATACTCAATTTAATCAAAATCGTTAGAGCCGTTTTTGAGAAAATCGAAAAAAACCTAAAAAGTTATTAAGTAAAGTACCCCCTCCCTTTAAGTAATTTTGATGAAATTTATGCTGTCACTTCCCGGGCATATACCTACACTAAATACCCAATTTCAGGATCGCACGGTTTATAGTTTTTGAGCTAGTCTGTTCACACACACACCATTTCGCGGGACTTGGTCGTTTGGACTCAGGGGACCCCAAAACGTTTATTTCCGTTGAAAACCGGAAGTCGAAATTTTTCACGATCGCAATACTTCCACTTACTATATATTTCATATTTAGGTAAGTAAAAGTAAAACTAATCCAATTCTAGGCGGTTATACCTATAGAATAGAATAGATTTTTTATTGTATAAAGCAATAGATGCTTGTTACATTTTCTTAACATTGGCCGTTAAGGCATTACTATAAATAATATTTATGATAACAAAACATTATATGAATTATTAAGATACCATTTCACTTTTAATAAAAATTTATAACAGATAAATATTCAGAGATTTACAACATATTCCTATACATAAATAAATAAAAAAAAAACCTGTACCACTACAACCCATAAGGGTCTTGGATGCAGTACTATGTATGGAAGAGTACCGTTTCTTGGTCAGCGGTCGTGCAAGGAGGTGATTTGACTGTGATCACGCTTAACCGCCAGGTTCTTTCCCCTTAATTTTTCAATCAAGGGTACCAACTTTATAGAGGCTGGGTTTGCCCCAGGAGGGTCTCTCAGCCCACGAGACGAACTGTGGCGAATAATAAAGATATCATAAGCCATGTCAGATTCGAACTCGGGACCTTATGCACAGCAATCCACTGCCTTACCAGTGGGCTACCCCGCTCCAATACATAAATAAATATACACACATTTTCAATATATTAAATTTTTATAAGTGATATTCAAATAATAAATATAAGATACATAGATATACTTGATTCGTAAGTTTATCATTTGTTTTTTCTTTTTTTTTTTTCCTATTGATATGTATTTTCGTTAGAATTTATTGTTACGACGTGAGGCCTCATCAAGAAGTATCGAGCCGGCTAACCTGAGGTAGATTGCAGATTATTGAAGACGGATGTGAGGAACAGGAACACGTCTGATTTTATTTGTACTCTCGTAATTTAAGATGTTTTCCAATGAAGATAGTTCGTCATTTTCATTTATATACACTTTTAGAAAACGTTCTCTGTATGGATCACAAAAATAGCAGCGCAAGAGAAAATGCTTAAGAATGTCTTCGATTGGTTTCTGGCAAAGTTTACAAGGCTCGCTAAGGTTGAAGACTAGGCGCTTATTTTGTAAAGGAATCTGCAGGTATGCAGCGCTTGCGATTCTAAATTGGCTTATGGCTCTATGTTTTTCAATACTTAAACAGAATGATAGATATTCTTCTGGTTGGGGATGTATGAAGTTGCAGATGTTTCTATAGATTGGATTGTGGGTGGAGGTCATTGCCCGGTTTATGTCTGTAGACAAGGCGTTATTTTTTACTTTTTCCATAATTAAACTTTTGTTTGATAACAATTGGTTTTCGTTGGATAGATCTGTAAAAAACTCCAGTGCATTGTTCATGGAAGCTATTCTCTTAACGTGTGATATCCAATTGTATCTGTGGTCTTGTTTTCTGTTGTCCATAGTTAAAACTCTATTAAAGCATTGGCGTGTTAATCAATGCACAGGTAACAAAAGGATTTTTATGCAAAAATTTAGAATTTTCTTAAATGCTATTACAGAAAGCGGGAGACGACATGTTTCTAGGCGTACTATGTAGTTGGGTGTAGTTTTGGGCCAGAGATAAACAGACTTGAAAAACTTGGTTTGTGCAGTTTCCACAACTTCCAAATGGCTCAAGCAGCATGCAGGAGAGTAGAGGAGACAATGGCGTCGAAGAGGGCTAGTTTGGTTTCCCAGGTGTCACTTCTGCCCCATCGTAAGATCTCTTTCACCTTTGAGCTTGCCACTGTTGACTGTAGACTAGGCGGTTATACCTACAATTAGAAAATTTTGAAAAAAAAAATAGCTTTAGTACTTTGGACGTTAGAAGTTTTTTGTCTCTCCTGTAAAATTTCCAAAAATGGAATAAGTTGGTTTTGATAGCAAACGCCACAAATATAGTAGGTAGCTTAAAGGTCTGGCCACACATGTCCGCACCGGATCCGCACCGTAGCAATAATACAGGTTATGTTCAGAATATTTTTAATTTAACTTACATATTACCTTTAGTTATGCCTAAAGTTCAAGCCATACATGTCAGACACAGGCCACTTTAGGCATAACTAAAGGTAATATGTAAGTTAAATTAAAAATATTCTGAACATAACCTGTATTATTGTTACGGTGCGGATCCGGTGCGGACATGTGTGGCCAGACCCTTATTAGTGCACTTTAACCTTATTAACATATTATATGAAAATAGCTGTTTGCCATTTTGTTACCATAAGAGTACCTGATTTACCTGATTCCATTCTTTAATTTGTGGAGGGGAGGGGAGGACAGGAAGAGGGGGGGGGTCGGAAGTTAATGCACTGAGCACTTTGATGATGTAACGTCACTAAAAGCGTCACCGATCACTCTTTGATCTTGCTATCGCCGCTTAAGGTGGGTAAAAGCTTACCTTCTAGCACAAAGTAGGAAGCCATGTTTTATAAAATATAAAAACTGTATAATTTAATACGCGCGGTTGAAGTAAAAATTGTTGATTCTATGTGAATTAGGGTGATTCCGGGGTGGATGGCCGTAGTTTTTCCTGTACGGTATTAAAAAAAAACCTTAATCTTTACATTTGATATTTTTTTTTTTATATTGAACTTCAAACATTTGACTTTGAGTTTTAAACTCTATAAATATTGTAGAGTTTAAAAAGAAAAAATATAATTTTCATCATACTGCATCAAAAACATGTGTTTTTAATATTGGGTTTGAGTCCGTAAAATAGTACTTTTCGGGCCTATGCCTGAAAACTCTTTTTGATGCGCTACCCTTACCTGCTACTAATATATATTAATATACATGTGTTTGAAGGAGGTTACTTGTAGCTATACTGTGCTTCATTCTAAAATAAATAGTATGTTTGAAGTGCAAAATAACATGGATGTACCAGAAGATGTTTTAGAAGTCCTAGAAGCTTTAAACAAACTAATCAGAATAGCGCCATAAATATTAATGTAAATATATAAGTAATTTTCTTCTGTTATAGGTTACTAGCATTCCCCGTCGCGGCTTTGCCCGCGAGCCTTTAAAATCAATTCTGTGATCATTATCTTGGCATTGATTTAATATAATATGTTAATATTAACAACATAACAAGGATCGGAGCTTCCGGTAGGTGGAATGTTGGAGGGAGAAGCGGCCGGTTCGGTAGAAGAGAGGGTGTCGCGCAATGGAGAGAGTTCACTAAAACCGTCAAAACAAAAAATTGCTTACTCGTTGTGAACGCTTCATTTTTCGGCTTTAAAACATGGTTTTCGACGCCCCGTAGGGCTTTGGAGTTATCAAGATCTTTAAAATGAGTCCAAATCAGATATTTTTTCTATATATATAAGTACAAAAATAGATGTCCGTTAGAGTTAAACCACAATTTCGCAATTTAAACCCCTTAGGGGTTACATTTTTGAAATTCGTTTCTTAGTTGTTACCTACATCGCGTTTAAAATCTAAATTCCGAACTTCAAGTTCCTATCATTAGTAGTTTTTGCTTTGCGTTGATTCTGTCAGTCAGAACAAAGCCTCTTATATACTCGTATATAGAGATGATAGAGATCGAAATAAACACGCACCATCCCCAATCATGGGAATCAGTAGCCATATTCTATGTGAATGTCTATTTTAATAATATTGTCTATTTAATACATCAAATAAAAAACATATGGTTTAAAATCTCAAAAATATATTTCCGTTAGAGTTAAACGACAATATCGCCATTTAAGCCCCTTAGGGGTTACATTTTTGAAATTCCTTTCCTAGTGGTTACCTACATTGCGTTTAAAATCTAAATTCCGAACGTCAAGCTTCTATCATTGGTAGTTTTTGCTCTGCGTTGATTCTGTCAGTCAGGACAAAGCCTCTTATATATAGAGAGATTAAACAGATGTTTAAAAAAAAAAAAAAAGTGTCAATTTAATTTCTTATATTGTATCTATAAGCTATTAATGAAATATAAAAGTGCGTTAATGTACTCAAGTATGAGCATTATGATGAAAAGTATTGTTCATAACACGTACCAAAAGTGTGTTTGAGGTGCTTGGTTAAACTCGACCGCGCACCGAAAACAACCCTTTTGGTATTATTGATGAAAATAACTATTCTAATAAGATCACAAAAAAAAAAAAAAAAAAAAAAAAAAAAAAAAAAAAAAAAAAAAAAAAAAAAAAAAAAAAAACTGAAAATTCATAATTGGCCATTTATCCCGAGGTGTCCGTGTGTGATAGCTGTATCATAAGAAGTAAGATGGCCATACCTTATGTCTTGTTTGGGGATCATTTTTTCTTAAGATCGATATGATAAAAATGATATGAGATGTCCATAAAACCGGTTAACCCAATAATTGTATATACTAATATGGAGATTTCAGAAAGAAAGATTATATATTTACTTTTAAATAATTCAATTTAAAAAAAAATCTGGTGCATGCTCGCAACACACAACTTTCACTTACCAACTTACTTAGAATAGAAATTAATGCGTTTTGTTAATTGCCACTTCTCAAATGAACAGAACGGCGTTAATCATGAACAATGGTCTGTCATTAAAGGCGTACTCCGCATGCGTGGGCTCAACGAGTTTTAAAAGTTGACTGAATATTTTAATTTTTTTCTCCTCTTTATCTTTTCTTTATTTTTATCATATCTCATATTTAGCCATTTCTTATTTTTAGGCGTAACGAGAGACAGTTAATTTCTTCATGTAAACAAAAACAAAGGTACTTTATAGGAAACAAACAAACATAAAAGGCCCCAATCCCCCCCCCCCAAAAAATGCCCCCTCAGAATATTTTAATAATGATAAGGCTTACCTGATATTAAAGAACACCAAATTTTCATTTAACATGACGAATTCGATAAAAATCGTTAAAGCCGTTTCTGAGATCATCGAAAAAAAGGTAAACATTGGAAAAAAAGTTGTGAAAGAAAGTCCCACCTCCGTTTGACCAATTTTGATGAAATGTTGGCTATCACATCTTTCGCATATACATACATCAGATATCCAGTTTGATAAAAATCAATAAAGCCTTTTTAGAGTAAATAAAAAAAACACGTGAAAATGATACAAAATTTATTAAGTAAAGTCCCCCCTCCGGTTTATCAATTTTGATGAAATTTTTACAGTCATATCTCGGGCATATAAATAGATAAAATACTCAGTTTAATCAAAATAGTTAGAGCCGTTTTTGAGAAAATCGAAAAAAAACTTAAAAAGTTATTGAATAAAGTACCCCCTCCCTTTGAGCAATTTTGATGAAATTTTCGCTGTCACATCGTGGGCATATACATACACTAATACCCAATTTCAGGTTCGCACGGTTTATAGTTTTTGAAGCTAGTCTGTTCACACACACACACAGACCATTTCGCGGGACTTAGTTAATTAGACTCAGGGGACCCCAAAACGTGTATTTTTGTTGAAAACCGGAAGTCAAAATTTTTCACGATCGCAATACTTCCACTTACTATATATTTCATATATAGGTAAGTGAAAGTAAAAAAGACTCATATTACTTATCTTTGTGATAGCAGTTCATATCAGAACTTTTATTTTGTGGTCAGAAACATAAAATTCATGATGTTATTTTTATTATAACTATGAAAGTCCGGATTTGACTTTTTCTTTCCGAAATTTCTTTTATTTCCGAGAATATGAGAATGGATTTAAATCCCTGTTGACTTGGCTAGTATTTTTTTTTTTTTTTCTGAGTAATCAAATAAAATAATGCAATTAGTATTGTAACAATTTGCGAGATGAAATAATTTTTATTTAAAGAAAATAACATTTTACAATGCCACACAAACTATGAGAACACAAAAAAAGTATCACTTTCTGTCTGCACAGCAACACAGAAATGAACATAGGACTTGAACTTCAGAACCAGACTAAGTCTTCAGTCCATCGCTTCTTTATTCAGTCTGACGAAGAACTGCCTGGAAGGTTCTAGATCAGCCTAGATGGTATTCCAGCATCGTAGTCACAAACATGTACTAGAACAGTTTGTTCCAACTGTACCTACAACAAGTCTAGGACTATTTAAAATCATATCTTTTGTGTTTTGTTTTATGTCACGTCACAGATTCTTAAATATTATACAACTCTGATAACTAAATTGTAGTTTCCTTTTGTTGTTTTGGATAATGTTTTAAATATAAGTTAAACGTCAAAAATTTGATGAATTGTCACATTAATGTTTTTTTATGAATGAGTTTACTCTAAGCTATTTTTTAAACTATTAAAAATCAAAGTAATATTTTATTTTTCTTAAAAAAAAAATAAATAAAACTCTTTGGAGAGATGATATCGGAATCGAATATGGGTGAGTTCTAACCAGCCCAAGAACAAAGGAATTCCAAACGATAACCGTTGAAGCAGACTTTCCCCACCACTTTTCACTTCCCCCACCACTCTCCACTTCCCCCTCCACTCACCATTCCCCCCACCACTGGCCTCTCCACCACAGTCATTTCATCGTAATTAAGTATTAAAGGGGCTAAATGGATTGGAAATCCTTTCGCATTCTGATCCTCGCCCAAGTTCTTAAATATCTCGAGAGCTCTTTTCATTCACCTCGGGTTAGGCAAGACTGGTCGGGCACAATACGGTTGCTTTTTTTTTTTTTTTATTAATAAAATTTCCTTTCTTAAATAATTATTTTTATCTTTAGGTACAACGATCTATAGTCAGCTGTTGAGCTTCACGGTCAAGACAAAGACTCGGACAAAGGATTCTAGGAGAAAATATTAAACAATCATTTGAAGATTATGATGTAGGTGAATATAAATTAAGTTTTAAACCGACAAATAAAGTGGGTGACATATACAGCAATATGAAAGATAAAATTAATTTATAACTGTGGATAAGGGCGACCAATTAAGTCTCAACACTGTTTTTCTTTAGAGCTTTATTATTGCAAACGTTTCGGCCAGTTCGGCCATCTTCAGTGCTGTAAGTCAACATAATACAAATTATTTTTTTTTAAATTCACATATTTGCAAACAATTATCTATTATTCTGATAACAATTCATTTAAAAACAATAACAATTAAATTCTCTCATAACTTACTACTAAGTCAACAATGAAATTAATAAATTATTAACAATTACCTAAATTTGATTGATAAAAATAGTCTTCTAAAAATCCACCTTAAGTGGTTAGTCAATTAATAATTAAAATAAATAGGTGTTTGCTACCCTTGTCCAACTACCTGTTTTATATTGTCAATTGTTCAAAGTTCAGGGAGGATTAAGGGAAAATGGACTCCACACTGCAAACCAATCATTTTGGCAGAAAATATTCAAAAAACCTTCAAGGAATATGATGTAGAAGATTACAACTTTGCATTCAGACCCACAAATAAAGTAAAAAACACATACAATAACTTAAAGGACATGATTAATAAGGATTTGCAATCAAACATAGTCTATAAAATAGATTGTCTCAGATGCCCGGCGACATACATAGGAGAAACCAAACAATATTTAAAAGACCGAATTTATCAACACAAAAATGATTGTAAAAATGGCCAAAAAAATATTAACAAATCTGCATTAGCCAAACATGCAGGAGAACTCAACCATGAATTTTATTTTGAAAATGTGCAGATCTTAAACAAGGAAGAAAACAGTACAAGAAGAAAACTGCTGGAGGCAATTCACATTTCTGAAAATATAAAAAATGCCATAAATTTCAAAACAGATTCGAGAAATATTAATCAGTTGTATGGAGAAATACTGGAAAAAATTAACAAATAAGATAGGGAAAGAGAGAAAGGGGAAAAAAAGGAGAATAGGACACAATTTGGAAAGAATGTAATGTGTGTGAGTGTCTATGTATGTATGAATTTATTTTTTTTTTTTTTTTTTTTTTTTTTTTTTTTTTTTTTTTTTTTTTTTTTTTTTTTTTTTTTTTTTTTTTTTTTTTTTTTTTTTCAAAACAGAAATGATTGGTTTGCAGTGTGGAGTCCATTTTCCCTTAATCCTCCCTGAACTTTGAACAATTGACAATATAAAACAGGTAGTTGGACAAGGGTAGCAAACACCTATTTATTTTAATTATTAATTGACTAACCACTTAAGGTGGATTTTTAGAAGACTATTTTTATCAATCAAATTTAGGTAATTGTTAATAATTTATTAATTTCATTGTTGACTTAGTAGTAAGTTATGAGAGAATTTAATTGTTATTGTTTTTAAATGAATTGTTATCAGAATAATAGATAATTGTTTGCAAATATGTGAATTTAAAAAAAAAAAAAATAATTTGTATTATGTTGACTTACAGCACTGAAGATGGCCGAACTGGCCGAAACGTTTGCAATAATAAAGCTCTAAAGAAAAACAGTGTTGAGACTTAATTGGTCGCCCTTATCCACAGTTATATATTGAATAGTCTCAAGAAGTAGGAAAAAATTAAGAACTAATCATTAAATCTGAAGCAGACCAGTATGGCTTCGCTCGATGAAATGTTAAGGAACTTCAAAGCGGATATTGTTAAAATAGTTGGTAACAATAACCTAAATGTGATTGATAATCTTATTAACTGTTTTAGAAAACTCATTAAAGCTGAAGGTAAGATTTATTATCTAAAGGGATGTAGAGCAGAAAATATTATACCATCTCATATACTTTATCCTATTATTAGTTGTGACAATATATTCAACAACAGTTTTTTGCTGAATCAGAACAAAAGCCAGTATTTATATAGGATGGCAAGAGATATTTTAAGCCTCGACATAAAACAAGGGTTTTGGTTGAAAAATAGTGCCCTTAAAAAGTTAAATGTAATTAAAAATGAGATTGCCAATATTTTTCCAGCAACAAGGGATAGCATAGAAAACCTAATATCAAAATATACTGTAACCTGCAAACATTTACATTTTTCCACTTTAAAATTTAAAATAAAACGACTAATTAAAATTAAAATTAATAAACCTTACACTGAGACAAACAATATGAATAACCATGCAAATAGAACATTCATTGATAGTAATAACATTGAAGGTAAATTTAAAATCATGACAAATTCATCTGAACATCAGATGGTGGACAGGTACAAAAAGCTGCATATGAAAGGTCTTGTTGTAAATATGACAGATATTAATATTCCAAAAAATGTATTAAATTTTCTTAGTCTGGGTGATAATGTGAACATTTTCCCATTAGATTTAAGAAAAGACATTATCAATTTAATCAGTGATGTAGAATATATTCTAAGCTCAATGGATACCTGTGAAAGTCACATCACAGGATTAAGAAATAATATAATTAGGAAAATAGGAAATTATATTGAACAAAATAAGACAAAGAATCAAAAATTAATTTACCAAATCTGGGAGAATGATTTAAAAGAGGTGCTAAAATTTAAAAAGAAAAATCCCCAATTAATTGTTTTAAAATCAGATAAAACTAAAAAAGTGGCTATTATGGAGGTAAGGGATTATGACAGAAAAATGCAAGAACTTTTAAATGAGGACAATACTTACAGGAAAGTTAGGTTGGATCCATTACCAGAAATAAAGAAAAAATTAACTAAATATATTGAAAGGTTATATGCCCACAAATTTATAGATGAAAAAGATAAAAAACAACTAATAGACCAACACTGCATTCACCCTAGAATTTTTGGATTGATAAAGCTTCATAAAGAAGAAAGAAATTTACGTCCAATTGTTGATGGTAGAAAATCTCCTATATATAAATTTTCCAAATATTTGAAACCTTCATTAGATAACCTAGCCAGTGACAATCCTTATGATGTCAAGAATTCCATAGAGGTTAAAGAAAAATTAAGAGGTATAAGCATTAATGAAGATGAATTAATGATCAGTTTTGACATTGTATCCCTATTTACTAATGTGCCACTTAAAAAAGTATATAATATCATAGAAGAAAATTGGGAGAAAGTGGTGCCATACACAAAAATAAAAAATAAAAACCTATATCTAGAGGGGATAAAACTGATATGTGAAAATGGGATATTTAGTTATAAAGGAGAATTGTTTAGACAACTTTTGGGACTGCCAATGGGGGGTGTAATGTCAGTAGTGCTGTCTGGGTTAGTGATAAACGTTTTAATTAAAGAAGCAATAATAAAATCAGGGATAAAGCCCAAAATAATAATGAAGTATATAGATGATATATTCTGTATTATAAATAAAAATAGCACAAAGAAATTCTTAGAGGCATTAAATGGATATCACAAAAAGCTGAAATTCACGATGGAGGTAGAACAAAAAGGCAAAATCAGGTTTCTAGATATAAACATAGTCAGGATCAATAAAAAAATTTACACCGAGTGGACTAAGAAACAAACCACCAGTAACATCATCCTAAATTATCTATCGTTACATCCACACCACATGAAAGTAAATGTGATGAATAACATTATTAATAAGGCCATAAAAGTAACAGACGAAATATTTTTAAGTAATATAAAAACCAAAATATTTCAATTATTCATGGATAACTTTTATCCCAAAAATATAATAGAAAAGGCATGGGCGAAAAATATTAATCTAATAATTAATAAAAGCGTGAAAAAGAAAAGTACCCAAATAGAAAAAAGAAAAATAATAATAAAAAAATATGTTAAATTAACATACATCAAAGGTTTGGCAGAAAATATTCAAAAAACCTTCAAGGAATATGATGTAGAAGATTACAACTTTGCATTCAGACCCACAAATAAAGTAAAAAACACATACAATAACTTAAAGGACATGATTAATAAGGATTTGCAATCAAACATAGTCTATAAAATAGATTGTCTCAGATGCCCGGCGACATACATAGGAGAAACCAAACAATATTTAAAAGACCGAATTTATCAACACAAAAATGATTGTAAAAATGGCCAAAAAAATATTAACAAATCTGCATTAGCCAAACATGCAGGAGAACTCAACCATGAATTTTATTTTGAAAATGTGCAGATCTTAAACAAGGAAGAAAACAGTACAAGAAGAAAACTGCTGGAGGCAATTCACATTTCTGAAAATATAAAAAATGCCATAAATTTCAAAACAGATTCGAGAAATATTAATCAGTTGTATGGAGAAATACTGGAAAAAATTAACAAATAAGATAGGGAAAGAGAGAAAGGGGAAAAAAAGGAGAATAGGACACAATTTGGAAAGAATGTAATGTGTGTGAGTGTCTATGTATGTATGAATTTATTTTTTTTTTTTTTTTTTTTTTTTTTTTTTTTTTTTTTTTTTTTTTTTTTTTTTTTTTTTTTTTTTTTTTTTTTTTTTTTTTTTTTTTTTTTTTTTTTTTTTCAAAACAGAAATGATTGGTTTGCAGTGTGGAGTCCATTTTCCCTTAATCCTCCCTGAACTTTGAACAATTGACAATATAAAACAGGTAGTTGGACAAGGGTAGCAAACACCTATTTATTTTAATTATTAATTGACTAACCACTTAAGGTGGATTTTTAGAAGACTATTTTTATCAATCAAATTTAGGTAATTGTTAATAATTTATTAATTTCATTGTTGACTTAGTAGTAAGTTATGAGAGAATTTAATTGTTATTGTTTTTAAATGAATTGTTATCAGAATAATAGATAATTGTTTGCAAATATGTGAATTTAAAAAAAAATAATTTGTATTATGTTGACTTACAGCACTGAAGATGGCCGAACTGGCCGAAACGTTTGCAATAATAAAGCTCTAAAGAAAAACAGTGTTGAGACTTAATTGGTCGCCCTTATCCACAGTTATAAATTGAATAGTCTCAAGAAGTAGGAAAAAATTAAGAACTAATGATAAAATTAATGTTAAAAACCAATCCGAAGTCGTCTATAAAATACCTTGTTTGGATTGCCCAGCAATATAGACAGGCGAAACAAAGCTATATGTTTCTGACCGGATGTACCAACATAAAAATGATGTGAAAAATATAGAAAAAAATGAAAAAAGAACAAATCTAGTGGAACATGTAAATAAAACACAGCATAGGTTTGATTTTGATGGAGTTGAGGTAATGGATAGGGAATCAAGTGTATATAAGAGAAGTATGCTTGAGGCAATGTCGATTTCAGAAAATATTGATAACAACAGTAAATTTTAAAAATGACTCCAAAAATTTAAACAAATACTATGCGGAAATTCTTAGTAAAATTAATAATTAATTGTCCTAATATTAAAAGAATGTCTTGATATCTATATAAAAACTTTTAAGTATTAATATTCAAATAGAAGAAAATTAAAAGACCGCTATAATGATGAAGGAAGGTTCACAAATTGTAAGCTATTCGGGTCTCAAAATATGTTTTCTTTATTGACCTTTATACAGTCATAGTCACAGTTATAAAAGCTGACGTTTTGCTCATGTTTGAGCATTTTCAAAGCTAAAAAATCAAAAGAGAAATCACAGCTTTGTGGTTAAAATTATTTTTAACAATTAAAAACATTATGAATATTAATACAATTTCAGGAAAATAACCTCACCACATTCATGAACTATTCACAAGTTAAAAACTGTGTCATTTAGTACAATAATTTATATATATATATATTGATACATGAAACAAATATGGCTAAACAAGGAGATATTTTTAGTGAATAAGGATCTGATGAGTCAAGATTCAAACAAAGGAATTTATAGGAATTCGATATGGACACCTGCCAGGAAGTATACGTCCGGGAAGCCAGCGGATATGTCAAAAAGAGAGAGAGATATATCAAAAAGAGAAAAGAACAGATTTGCAAAGTTCGGCCACAAGATATCGCCACAAGAAAAAGGAAAAAGGTCTAGAGTGGGAGGAAGAGGAGATGACATTCGATCATATGCAGCCAACTAGTGAAGACTACATTCTCTCCATCCTACGTCCACGATAGTTCGATGATGATCTTCAGATAAGAAGAATACGACATCATATCTGCATCATTACCATCAATTGCAAGTACATTGATTACTATGGGGAATAATTAACTTCATTACCGTTATTGAGCTCAATTAATTAATTAAATTGTAATTTCTATTTTAAGAATTTAAAAGCGCTTATTAATATCATTATTACTATTATTATTATTAATTTTATGATTAAATGCATTCACGTAGAATCAGTCAAGGTTATTTGTAATATTAAGTTATATAGTTTGTTTTTCTTTTTGTGTGGTACTTTAATGAATAAATTATTTTATGTTGCATTAAATTTTCATTTCTGCCCCATGGTTCATTCCTGATACTGAAAGATTATTTTATTTAACATTAACATTCTTATTAATACGAGCCTTACCTCTCATAACTTGTTATGTTAATGTAGAATGGAAATAATTGTATTCCAAGAGGGACCATCAACTAGATAAGCAGCCAAACCAAACAAGATTGCCATGTATAAGGTAGGATATTTTAGGGAGAGGTAAGGAAATCGTATTAATATATATATATATATATATATATATAGGAAGAATCATAATGGTCAAAAATCTTGTTAATACATTGAGCTGGTGTAATCATAAATAGTATTAAAAGTAAAAAGAGACTGATATAAGATGGACCTATGTAAATACATATATTTGAAAGGAAAATTAATAACAATTAAAAATAATACTCAATTAATAAAACTAACAGAAAAACAACAATATCACAGTCTTAAATTAATAGAGTTTAAAATGACACAACAATATACATTATAAATTATTACAATTTACATTTTTATTGATTTATAGATATACATATAATTATAAGTACAAGAATATTGGTGTTGTAAATAAATAAAAACTTTTATTATGAATTTTTAGAATTTTAGAAAATTAATAAGTAGTAAAATAAAAAAATGTAAAAATTTGAATCATGATTTTAATTAATATTTTCCAATTTTTCGTTTAAGTAACAGTGAAGTTACATGTTGGAGGGGATAAGGGGACTGGTAAAATAATCCATTTGACTGTGATTCTTACCTAAAGTGTCTATAGTTTTTAACTAGTAAAAAGATTTTTTAATTTTTGACAAGGGTACTCAGCCTATTTTATTTGAAAAATTGTGGTCACAGGTGGGTAAAAACTTATTTCAACACTTAATTGCTTTTAATTTAATTTTTTAGGTTCAAGAATATTAAAATTCTAAATTTTAGGTGTTTTCTTGAAAATGGCTTAGTGCCGAAACGCAGAACCAAATATTGTAAAATTGTGAGGTTAATAAAGGTTCTATAATTTAAAAAACATGACTAATATCTGCTTAACCTCAAGATCAATAAAGATTTATCATATAATAACACATAACATCGTGCAAAACTCGTATGTCAATTAATAGCCGATTTTCTGGAGAACAAAAAAATCATTTTATTTACATTTCACATTTTTTTAGTTTTTGTGTTTGATTATCGAAAAAAATATTAAAATTATTATTATATTTATTTTTACAACTTTGAGGTAGAGTGTAAATTTTCCTCATTCGCGGGCGCAACCGACTATAGGGTGCGCTAGTAGTTTTGAAAATGTCGGAAGGAACGGGGATAAACATAGTTTATGTGATAGAGATAATAGGTAATTTTAAAAGACCATTAATTGAAGCTATCCTTGATGCAAACCACATAATTACATGTGGAGTAATACCTATAAGTAAAAAAACAGTTATTTTACAGGTCTTGTGCCTTCAAACAAGCGATCTTATTAATTTATTATTAATAATAAGCAACTTTCTTGTAATTGTGTGTGTAAAGCTGGTAGTTCTGGTAAATGCAAACAAATCATTGTAAATTTACGTTTCTTAGTTAGTAATAACATTAACATTAATTACCAGGGGTCACCTGTGGTGTTGTGGTTAGCATGGCAACCTACAATACTAAAGATCTCGGGTTCAATTCCAGCGGTGGCCCTAGGATTTTTTAATGGGAGTAAAAATCCTTAGCTATGCCGTCCCTCGGATAGGACGTAAAATGGAGGTCCCGAGCCTGTACGATGTCAGGTACTCGTTAAAGATCCCTATCCTAATTATACCTGGATAGGCGAAATTTAGGACTCCCACTGTAGCATCGTCCGATTAGCCTAAGTAGCATAAAAATGGACGTTAAACAAACAAACAAACAAACATTAATTACCTATTCAACAATCATTGTTATGTTTTTTTTGTCATATTATTTATTTATATGTCAAAACTTTCAAGCATCACATTGAAAACTTGGAACAATTAAGCACAACGGATGTAAGACAATAATAGGGAAACTTAAAAAAGAAAAACCAATCTATAGCACTATGGTCCCAATGTTATTTGCATAAAACTAGCATTTTGGAATAATAAAATGTCAAATACTAATATTTACCTGAATAAATATAGCCAATTTCTTAAAAATGAAGACATATATTTCGAAACAGGCTTATCTATTCTAAATTTTACAATCCACTCTTTAAGAAGCTTTTTATGTTTCGGAAATAAATGGAATGATATGTCGCTTGATTTTCTAATTGAACACTGAGGGACCGAGCAATACCTATTAGACATTTTTCAAATAATATTTTGATCAATCGGGTATTAATTATGGAAAAATAAATTAAAAGCGCCAAAAAAATCCTACGAATCCCAGGTACTGGCTCGGCTTCTATATCAATTCCTCTTGTTCCAGTCAATAAGCAGCACCGTCGCTTGCGCCCGCGAATTGGCTGGTGTCACTCAGGATTAATGACCAAGCGAATTGTGAAGTTCGAATATTTTTTTACAGTGCATGGTTCTTCTTTTATATTTACTGGTGACATACTTCGTCTTTTAGATCCCTAGAGCTACTAGTTTTGATTAAAAATCCATAAAAATCGAAAATTCCTGACATAAGACATTAATAAGTAGCAGTAATATTTAAGGTTATTTAAGGTTTTTGTGTTTTTATTTAAAAATAATAATTTTAATTTCTGAAAGGTCTTTTAAATTAATTTTGCCATGATCCTTTGGTGTAGTGGTTAGCATAACAGAGACCTATAATACTAAAGGTTCGCGTACCGCGGTGGTCAAACGATTTTTTAAAGGGAGTAAGAAATACTTGACTATGCCTTCCCTTGGATAAGATGTAAAATGGAGGTGTTATTTGAGCCTACATTGATATTGCAATATGAATACATGGTAAGTTCGAAAATTATTGCTAGCAGTGGAGGAATTGACAAAGCAATTATATACTCGGATGGTTGAACTCAAAGGATTGCAGCCACGGTGGGTGAGCAAGGCAGGCCACACAGAGATGTGATCAGCTATTCTCTCTCCCTCCTTCCAGAGGTTAACCATCAGCTGTCCTTTCCAAATGTTTGGGTTCGATTCCCGTCCAGGAGTGTATTTTGTTTGACCTGTCTGAAAAGCTCTCCAGTTCGATAGCTTTGTTGTAGCTACCTACAGAGTCATGCTATATTTACAAACATAATGAACTAGCTAAACCCGACCAGATGACTACCTCATTTAATCAAATTATACAAAACTTCTTATTTCAGCACCTCCTAAAATGAAAATAAGGATTTTTTTAATTTTATTTTATTCTCTGATTAATAAAATATCCTGGAAAATTTCTTTATTTTTTTTAGTGTGGTGTAGTGGTTAGCATAGTCAAATTCTTCTTCTTAGTCAAGTTCTTGGCTACCTGCCAGAATTTTATCATTTTTTAATACCTTAAAATGGAGGTGTCGAGCCTTTATGATGTCACAAACATGTACTAGAACAGTACTATAATAAAAGTCGCGGGTTCGCGTCCGGAGGTGGCCCTAGGAGGTAGGACATAAAATGGAGGTACTGAGCGTAAAAGATACTACTACCAATTAGGTATACCTGTATAGGCAAAATTTATGACTCCCACTGTAGCATCATTCGATTAGCCTTAGTGGCATAATGAGACGTTAAACAAACAAAGGATCTAAAAATAAAATGTCTATTACTTTAAATCTCTATTTTTATACTCATTTTAAATTTCTTTAATTGTTTCTAAAAGTAAAAGGGGAAGCAGAGGTGTATTATACCGATTAGTAGATGTTAATTGAGTTTTCGAAATAATATTAAAGTTTAAATAACTTAGTTTACTTCAAATTTAATATTCTTGAAATTTACTCTCTTTCTATACAAATCTTCATTGGTATTATTACATTCAGTCTCAATTCGAAACACTGGTAATATTGCTAATGGAATGCATTCACACTTTATTTACAAAAAAACAATAAAATAAAAAAAATGTAAATTAAAAATAACTCAAGTAAACAAAAAAAAAAAAAGGGATAAGCAAGTATCAAGAGGTTCCGCGCTTTTCTCTCAGCCGCATCACTGGTATTAAAGCCAAGTATTAAACGGCGCAATAGCCACAAGCACACCTGGCGTGAGCGGAGAATCTGGCCATTGCCAGAACTCTGGTAGGTATATACATATTTAGAAAAGTTCTCGTGGCCACTGCCGCTTGAACCTTCGAAGAGGGTTTGTATGGATGAGTGGAGCTAAATAGGGATTTAGCGGTAGTATTAGGATGATGGATAAGGTTACCGTGAAATTCGGAGAATTTTTTTGGATTAAGATCTTGAATGAACGGGGTATCAAGGTCATGGTGTAGGGTTTCGTTGGATACATAAAAAGGAGCAAGGACTATTGTGCAGAGGATTTTGGACAGGAAGGATTGGATGCGTTTGATGTCGGAGCGTTTAGCTGTTCCCCACAATTTGATTCCATAGGTCCAGATAGGTTTCAAGATAGTTTTGTAGATCAGTAGTTTTTTGTCGATCGAAAGCTGTGATTTTTTGTTTGGAAGTCTGTAAAGTTGGCCAAATCGTCGGTTAAGCTCTTGTCGTTTTAGTCTGGTATGTGGGTTCCACGTCAGTCTTCTGTCTAACATAAAGCCTAGATAGCGTGCCGTGTCTGAGAAGGGAAGTTGAACAGAGTTGAAATAAACTAGTGGGCAGCATCTGCGTCGAAGGGTGAACGTTACCTGCTTGCACTTTGTTTCGTTTACTTTGATGCGCCAGTTGTTACACCAGTGTTCGATTAGGGAGAGGTGCCTTTGTAGGTTAGATGATGCTGTTCCAGGTTCTGTGTCGGAGGATAGGATGGTCGTATCATCAGCGAATGTTGCCGGGAGGGTTTTAGGATCAGTAGGAATGTCAGAAGTAAAGAGGAAGTAAAGGACGAGACCGAAGACACTGCCTTGTGGAACACCATGCCGTTTCTATTGCAGTTTGGTGCGATGTAGGGATTTTTCTCGTTTTCATAGATGCTGATTCCGAATCGAATATGAGATTTTCGATCGTGAGCGTGCGAAATTCGACTAACTGTTAATTATCAAGTTTTCAAAATAAAATTTATGTTCTAATGAGGACACACTCCTGAAAAGCGAATCATATGAAATATTTAGAGAATCCACACTGATGATTTGCGATAGCTAATAGTTAACATTAAAAATAATACTTATATAAGGAAGTGGAGACTGACCTAGTATCCCGAGGCGGAAGTTGATGGTGACTACGATGAGATGGCCGTAGCTGGCTAGGACGGAGCCGTCGTAAGGGTTCCCGGAGTTCCACTCGAAGGACTCCCCGTGGACGTAGAGGATCACCGGCAGCTCGTGGTGTTCAACTCCTCCTGCTGCAACAAGTTATAACAATAATAATATAAATTATATGTATAAAATGAAACTTATATAGTAGGTTTAGAGCGGGTAGGGTTAAGATTGAGGTATAGGACTATAGTTACAACTAAATAAGCCGGATTTAAATCTGCGGAGAGATTCCTCCAATATTTCTCTTGGTTTTCCCAATCCCACATCAATAACACATTCAACGCTAAGTAGGGGAGAGTAGGGTAAAGTAGGGACATTTTTTTTGTTTTCTTGTGAATCCTTCATTTTTCACTAAAAATCTAATATGAATTATAATTTTGAAATTTCAACTACTTATCTTTATGTTTGCTTAGTCTTTTGGATTAAATCGGAACGGTTCGGCTGTTAATAATGAAAATACAAAATAAAATAAAAAACCCACTTTACCCGCACCTTCGGGTAAAGTGGGGTACCCCTTCAGGTAATGTGGGGTATCCGTTTTAAATTGCATAAAAATGCTTTATTATTGCTATGAGTATTATATAAAGCATACATTTATGTATTAAAATGTTGGAAAATATTTGTATAGAACCTCCTATTATAGAAATACTTCAGCATAGGATTAATAAAAAATTGTTTAGTCGTTTATTACAAACGAAATGGTATATCTCCTTATCTGAACTATAATTATTACCACAATGACCAAAATTATTCATTTTAATATAATTGATCAAATGATAATTAATTACTAACAACTAAATATATTTTAAAACATTATGCAGGGGGAACTTTGTGATTCTTAAAAGTTCTGCAGAGCTGGCATAGAACAACGTCAAGTTAGAATTGGCACAACTCAGAACACTTTTCGTGAAATTCTACAGTTGAAAATAAGCACAGTGCACACAAGCACACTGTGCAAAAATCATTTTCTTCAAATGATTTTCTTAGCTCTTTTCCTTCAGTTTTCTCTTCTTGACTTTTTTTTTTTTATTGTACATTTGCTAACGAGTTTTCATTGATTTCTAACGTTTTTTCTTGGTTATTTTTTCTGAAGATTTCTTTTTTCGAGTTTTTGTTTGCAAGCTGAACAAGTTAAAATGGCCACTGCCCCAAGTTTTCCATCATTAAATTTTCTTCGATAATAAGTAACTTGCAATTTGACAAAATGTAAAACTAGAAAATTTAAAATGATCCGACTTGTAGGCGGTTATTGTATTTCTATTTCTATGCACTGACATTATTGAAATAAAATAGGGAAATATATTAGGTGAATGATTTGGTTAATGTAAAAGTTGGGTTAAATAAGACATAGTCGGCTAAAGTGGGGACGTCCCCACTATACCCAGCCCTTAACGTCCCCACTTTAGCCGACAGGGTGTTGAAAATAAAAATCGTAAAACGGTAATAAATATTAATAGAAACATTAAAACAAACGGAAACACATATGAATAGAATGGCCAATCCAATGAATTAATAAATGTAGAAATCAAAGAATATGTGGTTGAGTTAAACCATTTTGAAGTCAGTACTATAATGAGAGAAAATGCACTCAAAATATATAATTAACTCTCTAATTCAAACAGAACAACTTTTCACTCTAGAACCCCTCGCTAAACTAACACCACAACCAAAGGAAACAAATATACCATACAGTTGATAAGCAGCACCAAAAAACACCGCGATCAGATCGGTACCCCACTTTACCCAACTTTCCCCTACATCCCACGGACGTACCACGTGGCGAGCCCAGCTGGCTAACCACGTCTCATGGACATACTCAGGCATCTTCTATCCTATCCACTTAAAAGCGATGGCCAGGGAGGAAAGTTTTAAATTTAGTTAGTCAGCTACCTGCACTGGTTCATGACTGTCAGTTTAAATGAGTTAGACGGTTAGTTTCTTATCGACATAAGGCATAAAAAGTGTAAGTGTAAATAATTTATGTTTTAAAGAATTATAAATACTGCATTTAGATGATGATTAGGCATCCCTGAAACGATAATAAGGCTACTTAGCGCTACCGAAATCAACTCTTCGAATAGCGCTACCTTTACAAAGAGTACTATATAATTCACTCATTTTAACCCTGATTTACATTTCAGTCTCAATTTTGTTTATTAAATGTTCCAGAACTAGTGTTTTTAGGTCTTCTCTATTGATTTCGACTTGAACCTCATTACCTATTTTCACTAGTTCTTTATACCAAAATATTTCCTTATCTACAAATATATTTGCTAGATTATTTGAGGAGCTGGCGAAAAAAACCAGAGTAGTCCACTCAAATTTCAAAATCATTTTTTTATCGAATCGTGGTGTCCAAGACCTGTTGCGTCTATTCCTGTTCTTATTTTCAATCAAAACGGGCTCTAATAGCTAACTTAGAGCCCATTTTGATTGAAAATATTAACAGGAATAGACGCAACAGGTCTTGGACACCACGATTCGATAAAAAAATGATTTTGAAATTTGAGTGGACTACTCTGGTTTTGTTCGCCAGCTCCTCATTTGTTAATCTATTCGTGGCTTGTTTCGTAACACTTTACGGATATAATTTAGATGTAATTTTAATGTGAAACTGTAAAGAGGTAGCAAAGAGATAAAATTATTAAAAATAAAAATTATAATTGGAGTGTGGCATTGATTTTGCTGACGTAAAACTCTCTTCGTTAAAAAAAAAATCTAAATAAACAACTAAAACTGAAGAAAATAAAATAAAATAAAATAAAAGGTAGGAGTAAAGTAGCGAAATACGAGAGTGGAAAAGGGACAGCCAAGTTAAAGTTTTCTCTTCAACCAAACTTTCTTCTATCTCGGTCTCCTAGTCTATCCTACCTGCTCCTTTCGGATCGGCCCATCTTCACCGGTTTCGTTTTAAATGTGTATAAAATATTTCTAAATTTATTTATACAAATATATGTACAACTATGTCCCAATATAAATATATATTATCTTGATAGACTGCTTCATTTATTTCCTACTGCAGTCTCATAATATATACTTCTACATTTTTATATCTCGGTGTACGTTTCGGACCAGTGTGTCCATATTCATCACCTATACGTACAGAGCATAATTAATTTTAGCAATTAACACAAAACATAAACATTAACAAACATTATACATACCCTAATTTTAAAAGTCGGTAGCTTTCCGGCTTTTAATCTAGCCTAGCCACTTCAGGTATACGATGACAATGTTTTAAATAGTATCCACGTGGTACAATGATTGTTTGTCAAATTTTGGATCTGTTTATCTCATTTTTTATTGTTTGTACCAATCCACTTGAAATATTTTTATTTATTTGCTTTGTTCTAAGGCATAAAATCCTTAGGTTATCAACTCCTAGAAATAGTTTAGATTCTTCTTCATCTAACGCTGTTATTATGTTGATTTACGAATGATTTTATTTAGGGCTTAAAAAAAA
The DNA here is from genome assembly GCA_911387785.2 of Aelia acuminata. Classification (NCBI taxonomy): domain Eukaryota; kingdom Metazoa; phylum Arthropoda; class Insecta; order Hemiptera; family Pentatomidae; genus Aelia; species Aelia acuminata. Next base: position 227,527,977 of record OU426978.1, read on the forward strand.
TCCTGATATCGTAAATAGTCATGTTTTTTTTTTTTTTTTTTTTAATGCGAGTAGCTTGTTATAAATATATCGTGAAGGTGAATCGATATGTGTATTTCGTAAGGCTAGTAGTAAATTAAAACTAAATTTTCCTAAGCTTTCCCTCACTAAATATTTCATATATATAGGTAAGTGAAAGTAAAAAATAATAAATCAAACTCGAGTTTTATACAGTTCCCATTTGACAAGAAAGTTTGTGAGAAACTTTCGTATGTAAAACACCGTTCAGTGAAAAATGGCTTGGTAATTAAATGTGCGGGGCACTCAACTTTCATTAGGCTTTGGCGAAAAGTTTATCTGCAGTAAAATCTAATAATTTGTTATTTAATAAAAAGTTTGTGCAGTAATGTCTTTCTGCGTCATATAGAAAGGTTTGATACTCAACGTTTTATGAAAAACATACCGTTCACTCCATTCAATAACGTTATATCTGATAAAATCTCCTGTTTTTAGTTATTATTTCCTCCGAATATTATTTCCAGCAAAGTTTCCTTTTTCCAAATTTTCGAAGACAGTACCTGCTCGGCTCCTTCCTCTTCCAAACCCTAAGAGCAAAAAAACCCTCATACATTCTTGACCTCCTTACCCCACGTTCGTCCATCCATCAGCTAAATACAAGATCCCAACCTACAGACTTGTATATCCCCACTCATAGAACCGCCTGTTTCGATAAATCCTTCGTTGTTCGTGCCACCCAGTTTTGGAATTCCTTACCCGGATCCGTTCGTCAAGCTTCCTCCCTAGCCTCGTTCAAACACCTCTTATTTCTCCATCTCCTGGAACATCAATCTTCCCTGCAGATGTAAAAATTATTATTTTCTTTGATGTAGTCTTGAAGGTTTGTACAAATACTTTAGTTTTATTATTTATTTATTTTAATAATGGCACTCTTCTTTTTGTTAGTTATATTTTTTACAAAGCACGTGAATACTGAAGTTACGATTTATTTTCATTTATTATTAAAGTGTACATTTTTAGTTTTAATTTTAACAATTGTATATAGTACAGCCAGATAAAAATGCTGCCTGAACAAATTGTTAACAATGTTATTCTTAGGGGACTAAATGTCCCAGAATAAAGTAAAATTTTTCATTTCATTTCATTTATTATTAATCTAATCTTTGTTCGTGGGTAACCACATTTTTTTTTAAATTAATTTAACTATTATATTTTTGAAGAGAAAAGATTTGGCTCCGGATGCTAACCACTGCAACACAGAGCTCACCTCCAATCGGAGTCAATCCTTCCTCTTCACTGATACATACTCCCCGATCTCCCACGATCGGTACCCAAGTAGGTATCAGTGAAGAGAAAGGATTGGAGGCGAGCTCTGTGGTGCAGTGGTTAGCATCCCAGCATGTCACGCGGGAGACCGGGGTTCGATTCCCGCCAGAGCCAATATTTTCTCTTCAAAAATAAAATATTTATATTTATTTATCAGTTTTTTTTTAACAACAAAATTGTATTTATACCTGTAATACATTATTACAATTAGGAAATGTACGTTAATAAGTTACAAATGGCATTGGTAGGCACAAGGGTGATAAAAAAATCCTCCTGGTGCATCCTCCGGGCTGTGTACAAACTTGTTGCTATGTCCATGTAGTTTGTCGTAAAACCGTTTGTAATCCATTTGTATATAATGTGTCACAGTCGAAACGTATGTGGTTTGAAACGTAAAGTGGTGAGTTTGTAATTACTTTTAAGTATTGGGATTGAAAGGTTTCCATTTTTGTAATATGTGTCTTTTTTGCAGGTCCATAAATTTAGCTGGAGTTTAAGTTTTTGTTTTTATTTATACGTGTTTTTTTTTTAATTCGCTGAAAGAATAAGTAGGCACATCGCCACAAAATCATTAAATTTTGAACTCGATCCAAGCAAGGTCAATGAAATTTCAACAAAATCGTCTAAATCAAAAAGAACTGTTTAGTAATGTTAATTTTCTTAAAAAAGAGAAAAATAGTAAATTTTCATCTAAAGCGATGTACTGCATAGTAAACCGGATAGTAAATCGGGAACTTCTTGTCTATTCTAAGTACATTTTATTCTGATTTCAAACTTTGAACAGACTCTTCTTAACAATCATCTCTTCTTAAGTTTAATTTATTTTAAGATATAATGTTGTTGAAAGGATTTGCATTTACATAGCCAGATTTGTTTACAATTATTAGAAAATGTTTGCAAGATTTTAAGGGGTTTGTACAGTAATTTCCAAAATATATGGTATTCATCGTTTGTCTTCCAAAATCAGGGAAAATCCTATATATACAAAAAAAAAAAAATTCACATCTGTGGAATGAACATAGATTTATCAATCGTGAAAAATGTATCCTATGTAGGACTATGTGTCGGAAAAAATAATTTAAGTTAAGGAAATCTCTAAATGCAAAAGTTGAAACGTATTTTCACTTTTCCTATAATTTGAATTTGTAGACTTGTCGAGTTCTCAAACGACTTATTCAATTTTTTTTTCACTTTTACATTTATACGAAAGACAGGTATTTTAAGAGATCCAGAAATAAAATGTTTTTATGTAATATTAAGGAGGAAGCTTGACGAAAGGAGTTGGGTTCTTGCAATTCCAGAACTGTGAGTTACAAACAATGATGCATTATTTAAAAAGAATGTTTTATAAAAAGGGATACACAAATCTGTTTAGCAGATGGATGGACCAACATAGACTAAGGGGTCGAGAATATATGTATTTATATAACTAGTAAACCATAGAATACTAAACACTCTTACGAGTATTCTCATGGGTATTTTTGTTGAACGCAGTACAGAAGAGAGAAGATCAATATATACAGTACCAGTCAAAAGTTTAGACTCACCCTTAAATTTTGTAAAATAAATAAGCAACAACATTTTATTTATAGGGCAACGTAACAACTATAATTTTATTTTTAATGTATTTATAACTAGCTTTAATATCCCGACTTCACCCACGGAATTTTGAAAACAATGAGAAAAGCCAGAAAAGTTCGTTAGGACAGAAATGAGGTTTTTGTTTTACTCCAACGGTTGATTTCGTAAAAATATAATGTAAAGCGATTCGATTTTTATAACAAAAAAGAATATACCCAGAGATTGGCTGTTATGCAATTTTAATATGAACAGGTGTTTGCACCTGGTATGGAAGAACCACTAAGCGAAATTCGCAGAATTCAGGAAAAGCGGTATGTATTTCTATAAAGAACAAACCAAAAACCAAACCAACTGAATTTTATCTTTATTTATACAGATTGTATTCGAAACAATTATATAATTTTTGAAATGTTGTATCTTGAGATACAATTATTTTTTAAAACTTGAAGATTGTGAATTAAATACAAGTGAGTCTAAACTTTTGACCGGTACTGTATAAGAGAGAGAGAGAGAGAGAGAGAGAGAGAGAGAGAGAGAGAGAGAGAGAGAGAGAGAGAGAGAGAGAGAGAGGTGGTAGGGTTGGAGTGTACAGCGAGTGGTCAGTGGAGCAACCAAATCTCCTCAGACTGGGTCTCATCTCATTTCGTCTCAATTCACGTTTCGGCCCGAGGGCTCAAGATCTTAAGGTAAGGCAATATTCTTTTATATATTTATTCTTATAAGAGTTTCCTGCTCTCTCTCTCCAGATAGTATGTAAATACATAACTTCCATAATACTTACACGAATTGTGATATAACAAATTTCAATAATTTATATATATTTAAATTTACAAATAGTATAACTTTGTTTGAAATATCTCATTAGGTTCAGAGGCTTTTCTTCCTAATACATTTAACGCATGAGCAGTACTTGGGAGATATTTTTATTTTTTTTTTTTAACCGTATATTATTACGATTAAAAATGAATTATTAGCAATCTATCTTTCATATTTCTTCTCATCATTTGCTTAAAATTTTAGCTCATGCTGGCTTAATTGATTGCTAAAGATCCGCATGTTTTGATGGAAACGTAGCCTCTCCAAATTAAAAAGTTTTGACTGAAAATCCTTAAAATTTATCATCCTTATGCCCCATTACATAATAATACCTCTTTATTTAATAGTCCCTGGAACAAGTCCCTTACGAACAAAATATACAAAAACATATGATAGGCTTCAATGCCTTAGAGTATTATCGCACTGAAAAATCGCAAAACAATTATAAGTCAGATCTGTGCTCTACATCAACTACTGATCCTTTAGAGCTTAAAGCACTAATAGGATTATTGCTCATGTCTGGAGTTTGTAAAAACTGCAACCTATACCCTGACGATTTCTTTTCTCCCGTATTCGGGCCATCTGTATTCCGGGCAACAATGACCAAAAAGAGATTCAATTCCCTTTTATCAAATTTGAGCTTTGATGACAAGGAAACCCGGGACAGACGAAGGTCGGTTGTGATAATGGTAACTGAAACTAAGGTTATTACCAATATGAGACTGAAAACAAGATGTTTAGAAGCAATTAATAAAGAATTAAAAATTCATTCTGGTGTCATTTATTTTCATTTTATAAAGACCCAATCTTACCTTTTAAGTACCAAGATTTCACCTTATATTACCATTATAGGGTTAAGGTGACATATAATTTACATTGTTAATATAAACAAGGAAACTTCAATTATTTTGAATAAATATAAGTAATAAGTAAACTTAAATTTGTTATTAGATTAGAATTGAAGTATTATTTGAGTTTATATTTGTTTTGTGGCATTGAGAATAGTTATTATTGTTTAATAAAATTATAACTTAAGTTTATGGCAGAAATGATTAAATAATTTATATTAAAATAAAACTTTTGTTATATTATTGAAAATATTATACAGGAATGTTTTGTAGCAATTAAATATCTACCCCTGTGGTTTATTCTCCCCAAAGTTTTAGCAGGTCAGAGAGAGGAGAGTGGGATGGTCGTGATGTTGGCTCGGGTCCAGATCTTTCAACCAACAATTTCTTTTCTTTTCTTTTCTTATCGCCAACCCCTGGATGTGTGCTCTAGCTAACTCACCTTCCCTCGCTTTACTTTACTTCATCATAGAACAAAATATTTCACCTGCGGATGGTTACTGAGTCAATATATATATATATATATATACATTACCAGTCAAAAGTTTAGACTCACTTTTATTTAATTCACAATCTTCAAGTATAATAAAATAATTCTACTCAAGAGGTCTTCAAGTCAAACATTACATGATTAAGTTTAGAAATAAAATTATAAATAGGGGAGACCTGTGGTGTAGTGTTTAGCATAGTAACCTACAATACTGAAGGTCACGGGTTCGCGTCCCGAGGTGGCTCTAGGATTTATTAAAGGGATTAGAAAATTCTTGGCTATGCCGTCCCTCGGATGGAACGTAAAATGGAGGTCCCGAGCCTGTACGATGTCAGGTACTCGTTAAAATCCCTAACAAAGTTATCCCTGGATAGGCGAAAATTAGGACTCCCACTGTAGTATCGTCCGATTAGCCTTTTATGTAGTTAAATAAATAAAATGTTGTTATTTATTTTTTTTTTATAAAACTAAGGGTGAGTCTAAACTTTTGACTTGTACTGTATATACACATATATATATATATATATATATATATATGTATATATATATATATATATATATATATATATATGTATATATATATATATATATATATATATATATATATATATACACGACCAAACCCAACCACCTGTTACTTTGGCTCAGTAGCTATAATGCATTGAATTAATTAAATACTAAAGCATTCGAATCAAAATTCACTGATGAAGATAAAATTTTTTGTAGTTCTCATTTCTTTTTCTTTCCTTCTTCGAGGTTTACATTCTATTTATTTTTATAACTTTTTGTTTATATACATTTGAAGGGTCAGGGGGAAAAAACCATGGTAGTCCACTTTTGTTGATTTGAAACAAGTTGTGCCATCTGATAGTATAGGAAGTGTACTTTCTTTTCATACTTGTTACAGTCGAAAAAAAAAAAAAAAAAACGATAGTCCACATAAAATCGATAGTTTAAAATCGATACAAGGGGGAAAAACAGCTGAAGTCCTGAGTTTCGGGGAAATATTAACAGTAGTCCATTTCTGTGGTGTTTGTGGTTGAATTTTATATGACAGTGACTTTAGTTTAAGTGAAGATGAATAGAAGACTACAAAATTAACAAAAAAAAAAAAAGAAAAAAAAACAAAGACGAATGTCTGATGAAAATGAGAAAAAATCATGCTTTCAATTCACGAGTCAGGTGAAAACTGTTTTTTAAACGATTTAAGAGTTTTGAAAACGTTTCTTTATCTGCCAGAAACAAAATATTATCTAATTTTAATAATATGTCGTCAAGAGGTGAACAAAACGCCTTCCTTAGCGGTCTCAAAACTGTTATACCTACCAATCCAATTCTGTGGTATCCATACCAAATAAATCTTCTTATATTTATAAAGTTACAGTGAGAGATGAGAACAATAATTATCAATAGAGTGATAATTCAAGTTTGTTTGAAGTTTTTTTGTCAATTCATGGCACAAATGAAACTGGAATCCGGTTCAATAATAAAAGTTTAATTAATACTTGGATGGGGCCAAAAGATCAACGCGGGTACATAACCATCGACCTCACAAAAATAAACAGAATAGAGAAACAAATTTATTTCTATTAGGAAATAAAAATAAATTCTGTATTTAAAGTATTATTCTATTGTTTGTTTACACAAAAAAGTAATTATAATATCCAGGTCACAAACAAATAAGCAATGGACTACAGTGGTTTTCCCGCCAACAATGAGCAGTTTGGTGATGTTTTGTTATTTCATTGGCAATTAAACTACTATTTGGTTTTAGAAATTTTGTACAGTAGTAACCAATTATCTGGGCTAGAGGAAAATGTTTTTTGAAACTAGTTTTAACTTTCGGAAAATGGATCAAGGGGACCATAAACTTTAAATTTCATTTTTCTCAAAATGGACTAGATTGGACTACCGTGGTTTTTCCCCATGACCCTTCATTTGCATAAAGTTACTGTGTGAATGACTCCTTACTGCTCTAATATTAATGCCCTCGATCTTGACTGAATGTATTAATTCTTTCAAAAAAAAAAAAAAAAAAAAAAAAAAAAAAAAAAAAAAAAAAAAAATCCTATAATTATGTTTTAACCTTCAAATATTTCTTAAAACGATAAAGTTTGTTCGCTTCCTCTATTGAAAATATCAGTTACAATTTCCATTTCTCGTTTAAAATTAGGGTATTTACAAAATTAATTCAGCGCGGCACGATTAAAATGTATTTTTAAGGGGATATGATGTAGCTGGATAATATATTGGACATTGAAACAAAATTTGCAAGACTAGTTCATATTTTTAACTGTTCCTGCAATGTGCGTATATCATGCTGATTTTTATAAAATCTTGGGTATGCTGCCTTAAATGAATAATAATTCTTTTTAATTATATCCAATATATAATTTGTTTCTTAACCTCCTGGGATATTTTTATTATATGGGTATAGTCGCTGATAACAGTATTGGAGCAATCACCAGGACAATCTCACAAATAACATTTATTGCTTTATCTACAACGTTTCGGCTATGTCGCCATTTTCAAGTCTAAAATTAGTTTAATTAATTAAACATTATTAAATAAGAGAAGTTCAAATATAATGAATAACAATATTAAAATTGTAAAAATATTTTTTCTTAAAGAAGGAAGCACTATTCAATAATTTAACCATTTACTAGCAAAATTGCTTAAGAATGTATTTTCAATTAAATATTTTTTCAATTTATATAAAGTTTTTTTTTTTAATTTTAATTTAAAAAAAATGTATTAGGTTTTTTAAACAATACCTTCATCAACCAAAATAAAACTTCTTTTTTGTATTTTATATATATGAACCATTAACTGGTGTCGTCACATATGAAGATGAAAGGCTTAAATTGTGTGAATGTTGGCCATCCAAATCCCATGTTAAATATTATTTCTTAATTCCTCCCTTGTTGTAAATAAACTAGGAATATGTAACTATCAATTTAATAAAGTTTCCCTACTTGTGTTTCTATTTTTCAAAATATTCTGACAGAATTAAAAAAAAAAAAAAAAAAAAAAAAACGTAGATGAAGCAATTAATGTTATTTGTGAGATTGTCCTGGTGATTGCTCCAATACTGTTAACAGCAACTATACCCAAATTAATCCTTAGTTTGCCAGGTAAACGAACTTGACAAAAGTGGAATAGAGTAAATCTAGTGCGATAGAATAAGATCTAAAATAAGTCGTAGAGAGATCTAGCAAGAGAGGGGTTCCAAGAGATAGCTTAGAGAGAGGTTGCTAACCTACACAGCTAATATTTCCATTTTATTCGCTGTCGGTTCCGGACCATTTAGCCCCCCCGCCATGGCTGGTCCCCCCAAGACAGAGCCCAAATTATTGCCCCCCCCCCCTTCACCGAAATCCTCTCCACCGACCCCCCCTCACAAATTTATACATTTTTATTTCGGCAAAACAGAGAGCTCCAAAACAGACAAATTACCGTGCCCCTGTCCTCAACAGCCAGGTTGTATTTTATCTCTCTCTTTTATTTATTATTATTTTTGGCAAAACGCTCACTCCTTTCAACGAATGCATAATATCTCAAAAATCGGATATTGTTAGTCATTTTTTTTTCTGAATAGGTTGAAAGAGTTGTGTATCGTTGCAAAAAGAAAAATAATTTCACGTATTACTTTGACCGATCTGCTATATTATAAAAAATTCTGGTGCGATGCGCACAACACACAACTTTCACTTACGAACTTACTTGGATTGGAAGTCGAGGTGTTTCGAGAATATGTAAACGCCATTCCTCAACTTCACACATTTAAGTCTATACTTATATTTGTAGATCTCCATAAGTTACAGAGTATCTTTATAGCAAAATTTGGTAGTTCTCAGCACTTTTAGATTCATTATTGCTAATTTATATATGAAGGGACTAATTTCATCAACAGTTGAGTTTTTTTGCTGCTTGCTTGTTTTTTACGACGAGTTGCTTTTTGCAAATACATCGTGAAGGTGAATCGATAGGTGTATTTACGTCTCTTATGCCTTTCTGGAAATCAAGAACGATTATTGTTCCTCTAAAATCGCTTTATATTGTTTTCAAAAATTTATTATAGAACAAAAGTTTCTAGACTAAAATATGCCTATATTAATTATAGACTATTATCTTATACTATATCCCCCCCCCCTTTACATGTTTACTCGATTTTTTACACACCTGCGATGCTTCAAAAATTTGAGCATCACTTATTTACTCTCTAAAGTAAAATTAATCTTTTTATTAATAAATAAAAGTTTTTATTTTCATAATACGGTTAATAATATTTTGGCTGTCATATATGCATACATCAAATACCAAGTTCGATTAAAATCGTTAAATCCTTCTTCTTCTTCCTCCTCTGTGCCTCTCAGCGTGGAGGTGCCTCGATCCAGGTATTCCAACTGTCCCGGTCCCTTGCCAGTGCCTTCATGGAATCCAACTGCTTTCCTCTTTTCTGTCCTATTCGAGCCATACTATCCGACCACGACATCCTCGGCCTGCCTCTCGGTCTTTTGCCAGTTGGTCTAGCTTCGAAGAACTTGCGTGGTCCGCGTTCTTCATCCATTCGGCACACATGGCCGAACCATTTCAGTTGCCTCTTCTCCAGAATATCAGTTAGAGGTTTCACCCTTAGCTCATCTCTTATTCTCTCGTTTCTAATGTGGTCTCTCCGTGTTCGGCCAGCTACCCTTCTGAGGTATTTCATTTCTGAGGCGGTGATTCTGTTCCTCAATCTGTCGAGTAAGATCCAGCTCTCACTTCCGTAGAGTAGGGGGGGAAGGTAAATTGAATTAAATATATGCAATTTTACCTTTTTTTCGACTTCTCGCTTCCCAACAACAGTATTGCAGATTTGGTAATAAATGCTATTCGCTTTTTTAATCCTATTTGATATTTCTTGTTGAATTTTACCATTTCTGCTGATAACTGTGCCTAGGTAATTATAGTCATCCACTGCCTCTAGAATTTCTCCTCCGCAAGCGATCTGTACATCTTCAGGTTCTCGCCCTAATTGCATGACTTTACTTTTATCCGCATTTATTTTCATGCCCTTCCTCTCCAGCTCGGCTTCCCATTCTATTATAGCTTGCTGAAGATTCTGGATAGAGTCTGTTATGAGCACTATATCATCAGCATAGAGGAGCGTCTGAGCGAGAACTGTTCTCAAGTTCCACTTCCAACTATTGTTCGTGCCGTCCTTCTTTTACATATTTTCAAGACTTCGTCCATCAGAACAATGAAGAGGAGAGGGCTAAGACTATCTCCTTGTTTAACACCTTTCTTCATATCGAAGCTCCCAGACTCCCTTCCATTAATCCTGACTTTACCCTTTGAACCTTTATAGGAGGACTTAATGGCGTTTATAAGTTCTGCAGGGACTTTCTTCGCCTTCAATGCATTCCATATTTCAACTCTTGGCACTGAATCAAATGCGGCTTGTAGATCTAAAAATGCCAGATATAAATTTTTATCCCTTTCCCAAGCCTTTTCTATGATTGTCCTAAGTGAAAATATTTGGTCTTGGGTTTGTCTAAAAGGTCTGAATGCGGCTTGCTCTTCTTCGAGGTCTTTTTCTACTAAGTCTCTGAGTCTCTTCTCGAGGATTGATGTATACAATTTGTGGACCACCTGTGACAAGCATATAGGCCTGTAGTTGTTGCAGTCGCTTTGGTTCCCTTTCTTGTGGATGGGGATAATGACATTATATTCCCAGTCTTTGGGAATGCTTTTCTCATTGTATATTTTCTGAAATAGGCCCTGCAACACTTTAATAACTTCGTTACCTCCATATTTAATTAGTTCCGGGAAAATACCATCACCTCCGGCAGATCTTCCTATCTTAAGTTTCTCTATGGCCTGTATCACCTCTTCTTCCCATATGGTGCCGTCATAGTCCGTTATTTCACCTGTTTTGCTTTCTATCTTTTCATTTTCTTGACACTGAGGATCATCGAACATCTGTGCGTAGTGCTGTCTCCATCTGTCCAGAATATCATTTTCCCTGGTCAGAACTTTCCCTGCACTATTTTTAACGTTCCGTATGGGTTTGCACTCCTTGCCTTTTAAGACTTTTATCTTTTTCCAGAACATTTTTATGTTTTCACTGTAATTATTCTGTAAGCTTTTACCAAATTTTTCCCAGCTCTTCTTTTTAGCCTCTCTCACAATTAGTTTTGATTCTTTTCTCCGTCGAGCGTAGAGTTCCCACGTTTGGTCATTCTTGTTGTTTAAGTATCCCTTCCACGCGATCTTCTTCCGTTGTACAGCTGCCTTCACCCGTTCATTCCACCAGTCTGACCTTTTTCCCTTGGAGGGATATCTCTTTATGCCACATACGGTAGTTACAGCCTGTAGGATACTTTCTTTGATATTTTTCCATATCTCATCCAACGGGGCATCAAGGTTAGTTTTCCTCAGTTCTACTTCGAGTTCTGCCGCATATCTTTGTTGAGTTTGTGGATTCTGGAGCTGAGAAATATCAATTTTTGTGTATTCTCTTTTTGGCATTTTCCGTGGCTTCAGAATTTGTGTATCAGCAATGAGCATCATATGGTCTGAGCCGATTTCCGCCCCTCTTACGACTTTTACATCTGCGAAGAGTCTTCTGATGTTTCTGCTATAAAGAAAGTAGTCGATAACGCTGTTAGCATTTCTTTCTTGGGCACTAAAAGTGAACTTGTGGACTTTTTTATGGGGAAATAGGGAGTTCCCAATTAATAGATCGAAGTCCACGCAGAAATCAATCAGCCTCTGGCCGTTAGTATTTATGGTTTCTTCTCCTCCATGTTTCCCCATCACTCCATGGGATCGGCTGAAATCATTTCCCGTCCTTGCATTGAAGTCTCCCATTAAAATTATGTCCCTATTCTTATTCTGGGCCTTAACAACTTCTCGTTCTAATTTAGCGTAAAACTGTTCTTTATCAAGGATGTCTGCATCTTCAGTAGGGGCGTATATCTGAATAAATACTAAACGCTTTGATGCTATTTCTATATGCATAGTTATAATTCTTGAAGATACAGGGTTCCATTCTTCCACTTGAGCAAAGATGTTATCTTTCATGATTATTCCTACTCCTTCCTTTGCTCTGGTATCCTTTGGGACTCCCGAATATATCATGGTATGATCTCTGGGCAGCCTTACCTCTCCGTTACCTTTCCTCTTCACCTCACTTATGCCTAGAATGTCTACGTGGTAAGCCATCATCTCTGAAGATATCTCCTCTTCCTTTCCTGTAAGTGTCCGTATGTTCCATGTAGCTAGTCGAATTTCCTTATGAATGCCTTGTCGTAACCGTTGAGTTCCATCCTGTCCGAGGCCACTTAATAAGCTCTGAATCAATAGAACTACTTTGCGGGTGATTAGCCCAGCAAAATAGGCCCCGTAACCTTGGGACAACTGGCATTCCGAATATTTATATCCCCTCGGAGGAAGGGTGGCCGGGCTATACCCCCCGGTACTGGGTACCTGTTTGTCCACGGGTCCTTATTCATTATATTCGGACCACCCCTCCTAGGAGGGGCCCCTCAATCCGCAACCCAGAGGGACGCGCTCCCTAGCGGGTAGGTTCCGCCGAGAGCCGTTAAATCCGTTTTTGAGTAAATAAAAAAAAAAAAAACACGTGAAAATTGGACAAAATTTATTAAGTAAAGTGCCCCCTCAAATTAATCAATTTTGATGAAATGTTTACTGTCGCATTGCGGGCATATAGGTACATCAGATACACAATCAAAATCGTTAGAGCCGTTTTTGAGAAAATCGAAAAAAACCTAAAAATTAGACAAAATTCTATAAATAAAGTACCCCCTCCGTTTGACCAAATTTGATGAAATTTTTGCTGTCACATCGCGGGCATATGCATACAAAAAATACCAAATTTCATGTCTGTGCGGTTTATAGTTTTTGAGCTAGTCATTTCAAATACACACACACTCACAGACCATTTCGCGGGACTTGGTTAATTGGACTCAGGAGACCCCAAAACGTGTATTTCCGTTGTAAACCGGAAGTCGAAATTTTTCACGATCGCAATACTTTCCTTACTATATATTTCATATATAGGTAAGTGAAAGTAAAAATCAGCTGGAAGCTTGATATCTACAGAAACTACATTTCGATCTTAGTGAATCGAGAAGCAATTTTATTTACTTTATATTACAAACCTGAATTATATTAAATAGATTTTCAAAGGAAGAGGTGAACTTTTAGATTTAAATTATAAAATATAAGGAAGGTGGGGTTGGGGGGGAGGCACCTACCCCCCTATTTTTGATCTCATCCAATTTCCATCACCGATTGTTAGCTTCTGCCCTTAGAGCAGTGATTATGCTCGATTTATTATTTTATTTTTTTAATTTGTAATCTTTCGATTTAATTAGGTATTATTAATCATTCGATTTAATTTTACAATTTTTAGACTCCCTCTTATTCCATTCCCGTCCAATTTGTAAGCTTTCTAGGTATGATAATTGAAGCACGAAACCAGGGTCAAGGAGGCGGGTGAATATAAGGAATGTGAAACCCAATATAAGGTGATGAAACTGATATAAAACATAAAACTGATAACAATATAAAACAATGAAACCCAATAAAGAAACATCCTAATGTGAATATAAGGAAGGTGAAACCCAAATATGCTCACTATACCAAATAAATCGAAAATACACAACACTTGTTTGTTATGCCACTAAGGCTAATCGGACGATTCTACAGTGGGAGTCCTAAATTTTGCCTATCCAGGTATAATTAGGATTGGGATCTTTAACGAGTACCTGACACCGTACAGGCTCGGGACCTCCATTTTACATCCTATCCGAGGGACGGCATTGCCAAGGATTTTTTACTCCCATTAAAAAATCCTAGGGCCTCCGCTGGGCGCGAATCTGCGACCTTTAGTATTGTAGGTTGTCATGCTAACCACTACACTAAAGGTGACCCCAATATACAACAACACTTCACAGCCTCCACTACAATATTATCTGAAATCCGTAAACACTGTTTCAATAAAAATCAATTAAATTTAATACGAATTAATATAATATCTAAATGGTAAAAATTGTTTAAGATTAATTAAGTAGTGTAAAAGTCGGATGTAATTGTAATCACAACTAATTTAGGAATGAAATTGTTGAATGAACTATGAAGGGTTGCTTTGTCTGTAATAGAGGGCATCATCTATAATTATGTTTTATTATTTTCGTTAAAATATTGATGTTATAGGTATAAAAGTTTATAGTAATACTAGCTGTATACCTATACCGATTTCACCCGGAGAATTTCATTTCTTAAATCTATAATGTGAAACATTTATCGCGTCAAACGGTCGATTTCGTAAAAGCTAATGTAAAGCGAGATCATTACGATTTTTATAACAATAAAGAATATCAGCTGAAGATTGGCTGAAGTTATGCAATTGTAATATGGCATGAACGAACCACTGAGCGAAATTTGGAGAATTTAGGACAAACGGTAAGTATTTCTTGAAAAAACTTATTTATATAGATTATAGCTGTACATCCCTGATTCACCCGGGGAATTTCATTTTTCTAATGAAACGGTCGATTTAGTAAAAAACCATTGTAAAGCGAGATATTTACAATTTTTATAACAATAAAGGATATCAGCTGAAGATCGGCTGAAATAACGCAATTTTAATATGGACAGGTGTTCGCACCTGGTATGAAAGAACCACTGAACGAAATTTGGAGAATTTAGGACAAACAATATGGTTTTCTATAAAGAACAAACATACAGAATTTCAACTTTATTTATATAGATGTATTAACGAATTAAATACATAATTGTGTATTGAAGTAGAATCAAATTTACTTTAGATTATAGTAATTTTCCCTTTTAATATTCCGTTCGGCTGCTATCAGGTGGCATACATAGCCCCGATGAAGACCTGAATCTCGGGTCGAAACGTCGGCAAGTTGTTTTATTTGACCGCACCCCTAACCATTTCCATCACATAAACTTCTATGGTCAAGCGTCCACCTCTATTAGAATAATTGGATATTTTTCAAGCCCTTTCAATTTAGCCTAGGCTGTCCTGAGGGTGGGTATGCATACAGATATTGTTTGTTATTTACCCTCGGAATAGAAAACAATTTCGGAGGAGCCTGATATTGAGAGTGGTCTAGAGAATGGCAAAGCTACGTCCGGGTATATTACAGGGATCAATCAAACTAGGGGGGAAATGGCCAGGGAAATAACTCAGAGCGTGGGCATTAGCTTCGGGAAATTGATGTCGGGGCTAGATTAAAAACAGCTAGGAGTAGGACCTGGTAGCCAAACATGTTAAGGCGTTCACCGATTTTTAGTACTAGAAAAAAAATCATAGGCAACAAAGAAAAAATTATTGCTGCCTACCTAGGTGATAAATTTGCAGTAGTAGAAAGAATAAAGATATGTAGACTATATAGGGGAGAGTTGCCTATATTGTGCCACTTTTAACATTTTAATTTTTATCCCCAATATAACTTCAACTATTCTTAAACAAAATATTGCTACAGATACTCTGCTTTATGCAGAATCATGTCATACTCGTATATTAATCATACTAAAATTATGATTAATGTAATTACTATGAATTTTTTTCCAAACCCTTGCAAGTGGTACGATTAAGGAGACCAGTTTCCTAAATCGTACCGATGGGTTCCTAAATCGTACCTATATTAAAATCAGTGCAGGGATACCAAAAGTTATATTAAAAAATAAAATAAGATTTTAGTTTTTAAAAATTTAACTTTATTTTATGAATCTCAGACTTAAAAATAACATTATTACAACACACAACAAATAATTGAGTGTCAAGATAAACTTACAAATATAAATAATGGTGTTCTTAATCTAAAGTATAAAAAAATGTAAATGTGCTGAAATTAATTTCTAATAATTTTTAGAAATCTACTCCAAATTATAAAACGAGATATTACTGTTCAAGAGCTTTTAGGCCTACTCTTATAAATATTTTTCTGCCAGGATCATATTAGGCTTCACAGTTAACAAAAACGTATTTGTTATCTTTGACTTAACCCCAGAACATTTTTCATGGACCCACTTCTCACATAATAAACATTGTACCATGTCCTCAATTACTGCAACTTCACAAAACCATTGTTCAGCATCCACTTCTATTATAATAGGCTTACATGATGTTCCAGAGACTGAAGATGAAGTAGTGGGCTTATTCTGACTAACTGGCTTCGTTATAACATCTACTTTCTTCCGGTACGATTTGGGCAACCATTGGAGGTACGATATAGGCAACTGGGAATTTTTTTAAACAAAAATTATTTCTTATCTAAAATAAGACCCATAACGTGCTCTGCCCCACCAAAATAAAGCAAATAAATTGTGTTTCAAGGATCCATCTAAGAAAAAAAACAGTGACCCTACCTATTTGATTAAAATTAAAATTGACCTCACAAAAATAAACAGAATACAGAAACAAATTTATTTCTACTGGGAAATAGAAATAAATTCTGTATTTAAATTATTATTCTTTTGTTTGTTTACACAAAAAAGTAATTATAATTTCCAGGTCACAAACAAATAAGCAATGGACTATAGTGGTTTTTCCCGCCTACAATCAGCAGTTTGGTGATGTTTTTTTATTTCAATGGCATTTAAACTACTATTTGGTTTTAGAAATTTTGTACAGTAGTAACCAATTATCTGGGCTAGAGGAATATGTTTTTTGAAACTAGTTTTAACTTTCGGAAAATGGATCAAGCGGACCATAAACTTTAAATTTCATTTTTCTCAAAATGGACTAGATTGGACTACCGTGGTTTTTCCCCATGACCCTTCATTTGTATATAGTTATTGTGTGAATGACTCCTTACTGCTCTAATATTAATGCCCTCGATCTTGGCTGAATGTATTAATTCTTTCAATAAAAAATTAATTAATTAGTTAATCAATTAATTAATTTATTGATTAAATTAATTAATTAATTAATTAATTCTCCAAATCATCAAAATTGAAAATCAGACAGAAGCTCAATACATACACATACTTACTGAAACCCATTTGGACATACTCCTCACAAATTTATGGATCAGCAAAAAAGACGCACTTACAAAAACTACAAACCTTCCAAACCAAAATTTTACGACTAGTAACGAACGCACCTTTGTACGTTAGTAACTAAACACTACATACAGGCTTACAACTACCAACTATTGACGAACAAATAAGGACTCTCTATTCTGGCTTCCATATCAAATTACACGGACATAGACAATAGACAATAAACAATAGACTTCTGAATGACATGGCCACAACTGACATGCCTTAGGCGACTAAAAAGGAGTTGGATGAGAGACCTCCTCTCCTAAAACAAGACATCCCGGTCTGTGCTGCTGGGCACTAACTTCCTATCTCATGCCTTAAAATGCCAACATACAACAATTTTCATCACATTTGCTGATTGTCGCTTATTATTTGTGACAGGTGCAAATAAAATTATTCAGTGAAAAAAAAAAAAAACCTCCAAATTTTTCTTAAAACGATAAAGTTTGTTCGCTTCCTCTATTGACAATATAAGTTCCAATTTCCATTTCTCGTTTAAAATTAGGGTATTTACAAAATTGATTGAGCACGGCACGATTAAAATGTTTTTTTTAAGGGGATATGATGTAGCTGGACAATATATTGGGCAATAAATTTGCAAGACTAGTTCGTATTTTTAACTGGTTATTCCTGCAATGTGCGTATACCATGCTGAGTTTTATAAAATCTTAAATACACTGCCTTAAATGAATAATAATTCTTTTTAATTATATCCAATATTTAAGTGGTTTCTTAACCTCCTGGGATATTTTTATTATGGGTATAGTTGATGTTATCAGTATTGGGGCAATCACTAGGACAATCTCACAAATAAAATTTATTGCTTTATCTACAACGTTTCGGCTATGTCGCCATTTTCAAGTCTAAAATTAGTTTAATTAATTAAACATTATTAAATAAGAGAGAAGTTCAAATATAATGAATAACAATATTAAAATTGTAAAAATATTTTTTCTTAAAGAAGGAAGCACTATTCAATAATTTAACCATTTACTAGCAAAATTGCTTAAGAATTTATTTTCAATTAAATTTTTTTTCTCTAATTTTAATTTATATACAATTTGTTTCAAAATATAATTTAAAAAAAAAATATTAGGTTCACATAATACATAATTACACTAAAATACAATAAATTAAAATACCTCAATCTGATTAATGATTTAATTAATCCAGTTTTTTTTTTTAAATAATACCTTCATCAACAAAATAAAACTTCTTTTTGTATTTTATATATATGAACCATTAACTGGTGCCGTCATATATGAAGATGAAAGGCTTAAATTGTGTGAATGTTGGCCATCCAAATCCCATGTTAACCATTATTTCTTAATTCCTCACTTGTTGTAAATAAACTAGGAATATGTAACTATCAATTTAATTAGGTTTCCCTACTTGTGTTTCTATTTTTCAAAATATTCTGACAGAATTAAAAAAAAAAAAAAAAAAAAACGTAGATGAAGCAATAAATGTTATTTGTGAGATTGTCCTGGTGATTGCTCCAATACTGTTAACAGCAACTATACCCACAATAATCCTTAGTTTGCCAGGTAAACGAACTTGACAAAAGTGGAGTAGAGTAAATCTAGTGCGATAGAATAAGATCTAAAATAAGTCGTAGAGATATCTAGCTAGATAGAAGTTCCAAGAGATAGCTTAGAGAGAGGTTGCTAACCTACACAGCTAATATTTCCATTTTATTCGCTGTCGGTTCCGGGCCATTTAGCCCCCCCCCCATGGCTGGCCCCCCAAGACAGAGCCCAAATTATTGCCCCCCCCCCCTTCACCGAAATCCTCTCAACCGACGCCCCCCTCACAAATTTATACATTTTTATTTCGGCAAAACAGAGAGCTCCAAAACAGACAAATTACCGTGCCCCTGTCCTCAACAGCCAAGTTGTATTTTATCTCTCTCTTTTATTTATTATTATTTTTGGCAAAACGCTCACTCCTTTCAACGAATGCATAATATCTCAAAAATCGGATATTTTTAGTCATATTTTTTTCTGAATAGGTTGAAAGAGTTGTGTATCGTTGCAAACAGAAAAATAATTTCACGTATTACTTTGACCGATCTGCTATATTATAAAAAAATCTGGTGCGATGCCCACAACACACAACTTTCACTTACGAACTTACTTGGATTGGAAGTCGACGTGTTTCGATAATATGTAAACGCCATTCCTCAACTTCACACATTTTTCCACATTTAAGTCTACACTTATATTTGTAGATCTCCATAAGTTACAGAGTATCTTTATAGCAAAATTTGGTAGTTCTCAGCACTTTTAGATTCATTATTGCTAATTTATATATGAAGGGACTAATTTCATCAACAGTTGAGTTTTTTTGCTGCTTGCTTGTTTTTTACGACGAGTTGCTTTTTGCAAATACACCGTGAAGGTGAATCGATAGGTGTATTTACGTCTCTTATGCCTTTCTGGAAATCAAGAACGATTATTGTTCCTCTAAAATCGCTTTATATTGTTTTCAAAAATTTATTATAGAACAAAAGTTTCTAGACTAAAATATGCCTATATTAATTATAGACTATTATCTTATACTATATCCCCCCCCCCCTTTACATGTTTACTCGATTTTTTACACACCTGCGATGCTTCAAAAATTTGAGCATCACTTATTTACTCTCTAAAGTTACATTAATCTTTTTATTAATAAATAAAAGTTTTTATTTTCATAATACGGTTAATAATATTTTGGCTGTCATATATGCATACATCAAATACCAAGTTCGATTAAAATCGTTAAATCCGTTTTTGAGTAAATAAAAAAAAAACACGTGAAAATGGGACAAAATTTATTAAGTAAAGTGCCCCCTCAAATTAATCAATTTTGATGAAATTTTTACTGTCGCATTGCGGGCATATAGGTACATCATATACACACTTTTAATCAAAATCGTTAGAGCCTTTTTTGAGAAAATCGAAAAAAACCTAAAAATTAGACAAAATTCTATAAATAAAGTAACCCCTCCGTTTGACCAAATTTGATGAAATTTTTGCTGTCGCATTTCGGGCATATAGGTACATCAGATACACACTTTTAATCAAAATCGTTAGAGCCTTTTTTGAGAAAATCGAAAAAAACCTAAAAATTAGAGAAAATTCTATAAATAAAGTACCCCCTCCGTTTGACCAAATTTGATGAAATTTTTGCTGTCACATCGCGGGCATATGCATACAAAAAATACCAAATTTCATGTCTGTGCGGTTTATAGTTTTTGAGCTGGTCATTTCAAATACACACACACTCACAGACCATTTCGCGGGACTTGATTAATTGGACTCAGGGGACCCCAAAACGTTTATTTCCGTTGTAAACCGGAAGTCGAAATTTTTCACGATCGCAATACTTTCCTTACTATATATTTCATATATAGGTAAGTGAAATTAAAAATCAGCTGGAAGCTTAATATCTACAGAAACTACATTTCGATCTTAGCGAATCGAGAAGCAATTTTATTTACTTTATATTACAAACCTGAATTATATTAAATAGATTTTCAAAGGAAGAGGTGAACTTTTAGATTTAAATTATAAAATATAAGGAAGGTGGGGTTGGGGGGGGGGCACCTACCCCCCTATTTTTGATCTCATCCAATTTCCATCACCGATTGTTAGCTTCTACCCTTAGAGCAGTGATTATGCTCGATTTAATATTTTATTTTTTTAATTTGTAATCTTTCGATTTAATTAGGTATTATTAATCATTCGATTTAATTTTACAATTTTTAGACTCCCTCTTATTCCATTCCCGTCCAATTTGTAAGCTTTCTAGGTATGATAATTGAAGCACGAAACCAGGGTCAAGGAGGCGGGTGAATATAAAGAATGTGAAACCCAATATAAGGTGATGAAACTGATACAAAACATAAAACTGATAACAATATAAAACAATGAAACCCAATAAAGAAACACCCTAATGTGAATATAAGGAAGGTGAAACCCAAATATGCTCACTATACCAAATAAATCGAAAATACACAACACTTGTTTGTTATGCCACTAAGGCTAATCGGACGATTCTACAGTGGGAGTCCTAAATTTTGCCTATCCAGGTATAATTAGGATAGGGATCTTTAACGAGTACGTGACACCGTACAGGCTCGGGACCTCCATTTTACATCCTATCCGAGGGACGGCATGGCTAAGGATTTTTTACTCCCATTAAAAAATCCTAGGGCCACCGCTGGGCGCGAATCTGCGACCTTTAGTATTGTAGGTTGTCATTCTAACCACTACACTAAAGGTGACCCCAATATACAACAACACTTCACAGCCTCCACTACAATATTATCTGAAATCCGTAAATACTGTTTCAATAAAAATCAATTAAATTTAATACGAATTAATATAATATCTAAATGGTAAAAATTGTTTAAGATTAATTAAGTAGTGTAAAATCGGATGTAATTGTAATCACAACTAATTTAGGAATGAAATTGTTGAATGAACTATGAAGGGTTGCTTTGTCTGCAATAGAGGGCATCATCTATAATTATGTTTTAAAATTTTCGTTAATATATTAATGTTATAGGTATAAAAGTTTATAGTAATACTAGCTGTATATACCGGTTTCACCCGGAGAATTTCATTTTTTAAATCTATAAAGTGAAACTTTTATCGCGTCAAACGGTCGATTTCGTAAAAGCGAGATCATTACGATTTTTATAACAATAAAAAATTTCAGCTGAAGATTGGCTGAAGTTAAGCAATTGTAGTATGGTATGAAAGAACAACTGAGCGAAATTTGGAGAATTTAGGACAAACGACCAAACAGGACAAAAAACAACCAAAATTTCATCTTTATTTATATGGATTATAGCTGTACATCCCTGATTCACCCGGGGAATTTCGTTTTACAAATAAAACGGTCGATTTAGTAAAAAACCATAGGAAAGCGAGATATTTACGATTTTTATAAAAATAAAGAATATCAGCTGAAGGTCGGCTGAAATAACGCAATTTTAATATGGACAGGTGTTCGCACCTGGTATGAAAGAACCACTGAACGAAATTTGGAGAATTTAGGCCAAACAATATGGTTTTCTATAAAGAACAAACAAACAAATAAACATAATTTCAACTTTATTTAAGTAGATGTATTAACGAATTAAATACAGATTGTGTATTGAAGTAGAATCAAGTTTACTTTAGATTATAGTAATTTTCCATTTTAATATTCCGTTCGGCTGCTATCAGGTGGCATGCATAGCCCCGATGAAGACCTGAATCTCGGGTCGAAACGTCGGCAAGTTGTTTTATTTGACCGCACCCCTAACCATTTCCATCACATAAACTTCTATGGTCAAGCGTCTACCTCCATTAGGATAAATGGATATTTTTCAAGCCCTTTCAATTTAGCCTAGGCTGTCCTGAGGGTGGGTATGCATACAGATATTGTTTGTTATTTACCCTCGGAATAGAAAACAATTTCGGAGGAGCCTGA
This sequence comes from Aelia acuminata, assembly GCA_911387785.2. Classification (NCBI taxonomy): domain Eukaryota; kingdom Metazoa; phylum Arthropoda; class Insecta; order Hemiptera; family Pentatomidae; genus Aelia; species Aelia acuminata. The sequence goes on from OU426978.1 coordinate 227,550,585, forward strand.
TATTGAGAGTGGTCTGGAGAACGGCAAAGCTACGTCCGGGTATATTACAGGGATCAATCAAACTAGGGGGGAAATGGCCAGGGAAATAACTCAGAGCGTGGGCATTAGCTTCGGGAAATTGATGTCGGGGCTAGATTAAAAACAGCTAGGAGTAGGACCTGGTAGCCAAACATGTTAAGGCGTTCACCGATTTGTAGTACTAGAAAAAAAATCATAGGCAACAAAGATAAAATTATTGCTGCCTACCTAGGTGATAAATTTGCAGTAGTAGAAATAATAAAGATATATAGACTATATATACACGGGCCTCACATATTTTCGGTTTTGCTATAAAGACGCATAAAAAATTACAAACTTTTCAATCCAAAATTTTAAGACTAATAAGGGACGCTCCTAGGTACGTAGGTTACAAAATTTTACATACAGACTTACAACAACCAACTATCCAAAAATACATATACCAACTCTTTATTCACACTTTTTCTTTAAATTGTGTAGTCATAACAATCGACTAATAATAAACATGGCCATTACTTATATGCCCTTTAGAAGGTAGTTAAAATAAAGCTGGATGAGAGAGCTCCTCTCCTCAATTAGTGTCAAGTCCGGAAAGAGGTGCTGCTGGACACTTTCCATCCTTATGTCTGTAATGCCTATACAACTAGTTTATTTATATGATCATGGTCGATGATTGTTGTGAATAGAAGTATGAAGATAAAAAAATAAATAAAAAAAATATGTATGAACTAGTATACATAATTTTTTATAAGAAGGGGATAGCGGGGTTGGTTGGCATAGGGGGTAGGTTGGCCACTGGCTTATAGTTTCCGTCACACCTGTTGTGAAGGCCCCACCATTGTACCATGTGACCCATTTGACCACGTGAGTCTTGTCCTGAGTTTTCAATCCGATGCTAACAGTGTAGAGAAGTGTGTGCTTCACTGATTGATTTTACAACATGTAAGTAAATTTTTATATTTTCAGTAAATTTGTTTCAAAGGCATGGAAAAAAATTTGACTCCGATTCTGTTCACATAGCCCCAAACTCTTTTGAAAAACGTAACCTTTCAACTAACCAGTTTCTTGTTTGATTGTTCTCCCCTGTCCGGGCAGTCATCTTTCATATGATATCTCCCGTGGGGTTAGTTGGCTCTATTCAACTTTTTTTTTTTGGCGCAGTAGCAATTCACAAAAGCAAGGTAAACATAATCAAAGGTGAAACTACCAATTGTCTTTAGTTCCAGCGAGGAAGATGAGAGCAATTTTTCTTATGCAAAAAGTGACGAAAGTCTAAACTTCTTTCTTCTTCTTCTATTGTCATTCTATTTTCCCTTAAAAGGTGTGAAAAACCGATTCAAAAAACTGATTGTTATACCATTATAGTGCAGCTTTTAGTAAGAATAATATGTGTCAGGCAGTACTTGAATGAGATGGCTAAACAACCCCACCTTCTAGGCCAACCTGTCCCACATGGGGGGTTAGTTGGATTGACGAATTCTTCAATTTTCTATGATCTTAGTATTATGTTGTGAAAAAAATACTTGAAGTACTCTAATAATTGAAGTTTACAGTGGTATCAGCCCCATTGGGGATTATATTAACAGGAACGACTCAACAATCAAAAAAGTTAAAACAGTTGCCAACCAACCCAGCTCTCCCCTAATGATTAACTAGCAACGCATCCTCCTTTATTTTTTATAACATTTTTTATTCTTTACTCCACAACAATCTTGACATTGTTGACCCCATTCTCAAAACTTGTGCATTAACTTATGCCCGAAGCGTCAACAATGCTGTGGAGTAGAGAATAAAATAAATGTTATAAAAAAAGTTAATCATTACTGATAATAAAAATCTTCCTATCAAATTTAGAAGAAAATTAAAATAATTTTTTATATGTTTTCGAATCAAATAAGGCCATACACGTGAAGATTTAGTTGATCATTAAAGTAGGTTATTAAATATATTATAAGTAACGTTAAATCGATAAACAAATAAAAAAAACTGTTCAGGTAACCCATTTTTATATTTTATATAATTCTTTAGTTTAATTTTTAGTTCAGCATTTTTAAATTAATTCTAAATTCAATAATTAATAAGTTTTAAATTCAGTAACTAATATATTTTCGTTAATTTATTAATCAAATTTAACATTGAATATCATAACAATCTATATTAAGTATTTAATTAGCATTACTTTAGTGTTATGTGTGTGGGCGTCTGTGATTGGTCGAAGACGCTCTGAGACAAACAAAAGACGCTTCACCAAGTCAGTCAGCTGTGGACTCTCGCCAGCCGAGTACGCTTAAAACATTCTTTAAAAACATTTATTACATTCTCGTTCACCCAGGGTGTTCAGTTGTGTATTGTGCACATTTGCTAACATTATTTTAGAAGACGAGTGAAGAGGAAGATTAAGTTCCCAGCGGGATGGACCTTTAAAGTAAAATACTTCCATCATTATTTTTTTTAATAATGTATGAACATTACATTGTGTTTAATCTTCAAATTTAAATAATATTTTCTGAACATTGAACTTTACCTTTTAACATTCAGTTATTATATATATCTTTGTATTATAGTTATTAATCATTTGTTTATTACTCTACTCTATAGATCATCAATGGCCATTCGATTAAAACATATTTTTTGTCTATAATATTTTATAAGTTGTGTTTCATTTTCGTTCAATCATTTGTTTCATTCTTATTTAATAAATTATTTTTGTTTAATAAATTATTGTTTAAGCTTTAAATATCAGAATTTTCTTTATTTCCTTTCATATTATTTTGTTCCTTTTTCATATTACTTTGATCATCTTATTAATTATGTTAATAATTTCTAAATTTCAAATGTAAACTTTATGTTAAATATCTTTCCTGTTATTCTTTATTATTTAAAACTTTTTAATACATTAACCAACAAAACTAAGAGCATTGAGTACCGGCCATACCTTCATCATCAGGGAAGCGAAAGGTTTTTATTAATAAAACCTAACTTGCCTGAACAAAAACACATGGCGTAAACTCCCAGATCGTTTGTAGGAACAAAATAAGCGGTTGGAACGAACTGTTTGGGTCTAGATCTTTCCGTGGCCTAGTCCACGAAGGCGTAGAACTGTCCACATTGTTCTGAAACATTCCAGGCCTGACCATTTACGATTATATATAAGGAGCGAGTGACTGAACGAGTTAGTATAAGTCTGTGTAGCTCAAGTCATATAATTGTGTGTTATAACGTTATCCTTTTTGTAAACTGCTCAAGTATTTAAATTTTATTAATTCGTTGGCATTGAAAACTGTATATTTTGTTGAATAAATATTTGTTACCCGCATAAGTGTTATAATATATACAGATATATATATCTATCTATCTATATATATATATATATATATATATACATCTTTATACATATAAAAATCTCGTGTCACGATGTTAGTTTGGGGTAAAATCAGAAACTACTCAATCGATCTTTATAAAATTTTGCTCATTGTCAAAATAGGGTAGTTTTTATCTCAATTGTTGGCCTCATGATTTCTTTTTTTGCAAATTAACTACTTATTATACAATGAGTGGTGTTATTTGTAAGTTCTACTAATTTCCAACATATGGCGATATAAGTTGATTTCCTCATACAGCACTTCATTTTCATTAGATATTCAGGGCGGGTAAGTATCCAGTAGCCAAATCTATTCTTTCCGGCATGGACTAGGAAAATCCGTGTTTTTCCTATGGGCAATTATGTGTCGCCTTTTCATGTGTGATGAAAACGTGGAATGTATTTGTTTTAGCAAAAGACAGGTTAACCAAAATCATAAAAAATAAATTGTGAATTCCAATAATAAAAAAAAATGTAAATTATTATTTAAAAATTATCGTTTCACAGTAACGATTTTTGTGATATTTTAATTATAAGTTTTTCTTTTATTAATCTCCATTTGATAACCAAAGTAGATACTTTCAAATTCAGTTATGTGTCGGAAATCGGTTACCATTGTTCTTTTTGTTAAAGGTTTATTATCAAGCTGTCCTTAATTAAGTGCCACAATCTTTTTGTAATAAATTAGAAAAACTATATCAGTATGTATATTGAAAAGCTGTCTCTAATCCTTTACGAACATTGCTAGTTATAGCGTATAATATAATAACTATAATATTAGTCGTTATAGCGCTACTGATTATAGTATTAATTATGAATTTAAAAGAAATGTTATAGTTTAAATGTTATTATCAAAACACTTGAAGCTTATAAATAAATAAACAAACAATTTGGCCAGAGATGAAACGTCCATTGTAAAACGACTAAAGTGGGAAGAGATGAGAGACTTAGTTTCCTCAATTAAGGATTGGATTGAGCCCGGAAAAAGTTAATCCACGTCGCCTTCTTTTCTCTTGCTTATCCGAATTAATGTTTCATCCATCACATTATTTGATTCACACTAAATGTGGAAGGTGAAGGAGAATTGTTAATAAAAAAAAAAAAAATCACTTCAATGTTTTATCTTTCTTATGTTGCCTTAATTAGCCCAGTTAATATGCATGAAACTAAAGAGGAAATTTCAAAAAGAGAAGAAAAATCTTCATAATAATTATTGTATTTTGAGGTGACACCAAAAAAGATTTTGTGTTTCTATTACATTTAACTAGATCTAGAAACTAAGACTAATCAGACGATGGTACATTGTTACTGTATTCAAATTTTTTATAATTTATAAACATTATCTATATACACCGTTAGACCATTTAAGATTATAAAATTAACTAAACTCTAATCATTTAACATGGCAATTGAATATTACTTTAAACTAAATCATTAGCTGATGAAATAACATCAATCAACGAGAGAGCTTCACAACTCAGGTAGTAAATTAGTTTGTCAGATATATTGTTCAAATTTGCTTTAATATATCACTGGTGTTTGGGAAAAAGGGCTTAAGTGTCATTTTTATGAAAATGAGGTCTTTATGGCTTCTTGTCAGAAAAAGCTATCTATTTTTAATGGTTCAATCGGCTTAAGTGGAATCAGCTTACTAAATGGTGTAATTAAGCTGATCTTAACGGCACAAGTGTTATTTGCTATTTGGCATGATCCAAAAGGGTTAAGTGACACTTGATAAAACTTACATCCTTTATACCAGAACGTGTGCAGATCAAAAGGGCCTATGTAGTTATGCCAATTCTACGCACTTTGGATTTGATCCACAAACATATGTCTGCTACCTAGTTCTTCTTTAGAAGCATGCATTAATTTTGATGGAAAAAGAACCGATCTGGATCTAAGATAATTATGCATTTATTAAATCTTGTACTCTTTATCTTCTAGCACACTGGTTTCGGTACGACAATAACTTTGGACGTGTTGGTTTTAAAAACAGCCTGAATAGAGAAGATCCCTTTGATTATATTTCATTCAAAAGAAGAGGCCGACAGCCAAGCACATTCACGTTGAAAAATACCTACAGGGAGCCAGTCCCAATATCCAAGGAAAATTTTTACAGTGTAATAATGATGAAGATATTGACCCTGATTTAGTTAATGTAGAAATAGATCCATAACTTCATTTTTAAACTAGTAATGTACCTTCAGATTGATTTTTCATCATCTTTGAAATTTTTTTTTTGTTTTGGCTTCATAACTTTAATTTGCGCCTGTCAATAAACATTAACAATCAGCAAATGTGAGGTGTGCTAATTTGAATAAGGGCATGTTAGGCATGGGGAAGGATAGCACCCAGCGGTACCTCTTGTCTGGCTTGTTTCAGGTAACCTGGATTTTCAACGAAGGAGATCTCTCATCCAGCGCCTTTTTAATCTCCTAGGTATGGGCATATCAGCTGTTGCCATGCCTCTAATCAGTTGATTGAAATTACCGTGTAAGTGTGTATGGAAACGTTTGTAGAGTGTCTTTATATGTTGGTATACTTTTTGCATTTGTAAGTCAGTATGTATTGTAATGTTGTTCACGTACCATGGTACTTTAACTATGAGTCTTAATATTTTTGATTGAAAGGTCTGAATTCTTTGTAAGTGGGTCTTTTTGGCTGTACCGTATATCTGTGAAGAGTAAGTCCATATTGGTTTCAGTAAGTATGAATATGTATTTAATTTTTGTCGTAGTCCTAGTTTTGAGGTTTTAGAAAAAATGGAGTAAAGTAGGGCGAGTCGTTTGTTAAGTGTTTTTCGTTCCATCTTAACATGCGGGCCCCAGGTCATCCTTCTGTCAAGAGTAAGACCAAGGTAATGTACGGTGTCAGTTTAAGAAATTTGGACATTGTCAATATAAATTGGAGGGCAGGTATTTTTTCGAAGAGTGAACGTTATGTGTTTAGATTTTTCATGATTTAGCCGAATTTGTAATTGATTGTGTATTTTTAGTGTTAACAAGTTTTTATATAAAATCATAATATCAATATAAAATAAAATATTTTTGATTTTTCCCAACTTTTTGACACCCTTAGGGCACGGTCCATTTCTCATATCCTTGGTAAAAAGGAATTAAGTTGATTATTGTTAAGTACAAAGGCTAATGAGTTATGATAAGAAGGCCATTAGAGACAAAAAATATAAGGTACAAAGGGCTTAAATTCACTTAAAATAAATAAATAAGTAATATTTTGTTTAAATTTGTATTTCGCTATAATTTTTTGCCTCTTATGAGATAATATAGTGATTCATGAATAAAGAAATCCTTAGACAGGATTTAAAATGATTTTTGAAAACTTTGAAAAATCGTTCTGTAAACTTCACATTCCAACACTTAACCCCTTTTGCCCAAACACCGGTGATATACTATCCTACTTAATTGTAGTTAAAACTCACATTATCATTTTGGATGACTGTGTTAATAATAAAGAATGTTTTGGTTCTTTGGTTGTTTGTTTAACGTCTCTTTATGCCACTAAGGCTTATCGGACGTGCCACATTGGCAGTCCTAAATTTTGTCAATTTTTTGTATGACAAGGATAGGGATCTTTAACGAGTATCTGACATCGTACTGGGGCTCCATTTTATGTCCTATCCGAGGAAAGGCATATGCAAGTATTGTTTGTTTATTTTTTTAACGTAACTTTTTGCTATTAAGGCTAATCGGGCGATGCTACAGTGGGAGAACTTAATTTTGCCTATCTAGGTATAATAAAATAGGGATATTTAAAGAGTACCTGACAGCGTACAGGCTCTTGACCTATATTTTACGTCAAAGAGGGCATGCAGTAAAAAAACAAAAAAAAAAACATAAAGTTTAACGAGCTTTAACAATCATTGTAAATATTTCAGGAATGTCCAAACTACATATTAAGTATGAATAAAATAGGATTAATCCCAGATTTAAGTGTAGCTCTTACTAACAACGAAAATTCAATCACACTATTATTGGAATTTTTGAAAAAAACATCAGCTTCTATATAAATTTCAGTACTTTTGCCAGTAATTTTACAGACCTTTAAATTTTCAGTAATCTTTATCTTATTATAAGTTATCTATTATATTAATTATATTATTATGAACCATATTTTCTATTACACCGGTTTATTTAAATTTTTTGACATATGTCTATATTGTAAGTATATTTAAAAATAGAAATAATCAAAATCGTTATACATAAAAAATAAATTGATATAAATTCAAACGTTTTACGCCTCTAAAGAACAACAAACAAACAAATAAACTATCATTGTAAAAAAATTTTACATCAATAAATTATTTAAGTCAACTAAGTTCAGTGTTTCAATATGATTATTGGTCAGTTTGAAAATTATTCCTAGCAGAGGAGGAATCGACCAAGCAATTATATACCCGGATGGTTGAACTCAAAGGATTGCAGCCACAGTGGGTGGGCAAGGCAGGCCGCACAGAGATCTCAGCTATTCTCTCTCCCTTCTTCCAGAGGTTAACCATCAGCTGTCTCTTCCAAATGTTTGGGTTCAAATCCCGTCCAGGGGTGTGTTTGTTTGACCTATCTGAAAACCTCTCCGGTTCGATAGCTTTATTGCAGGTACCTAATGAGTTGTATTATTTACAAATATAATGAAACCCGACCAGATGACTATCTGATTTAATACAAAACTTTTTATTTCAGCACCTCCTACAATGAAAATAATAAAATCTTTGATTTTGTTTTATTCTTTGATTAATAAAATATCCTGCATTTCTCTATTATTTGTTTGTATGCGGTGTAGTGGTTAGCATATTCAAATTCTAAACATACAGTCGCTGGTTCGTGGCTACCGGTCAGATTTTTAAGAATTTTGAAACGTAATAAAAATCCTTGAATATACCTAAATGAAATGGAGGTCCCGAGCCTGTACGATGTAACAAACATGTATTAGAACAGTTTGTTCCGGGGTCAACTGTGGTGTAGTGGTTAGCATAGAAACTTACTATACTAAAGGTCGCGGGTTTGCGTCCCGAGGTGGCCCTAGGATTTATTAACAGGAGTAAAGAGTCCTTGTCTAAGCCGTCCCTCGGATAGGACATAAAATGAAGGTCCCGAGCTCTAAAGATCCTACTTCCAATTATGCCTGGATAGGCAAAATTTATGACTCCCACAGTAGCATCGTCCGATTAGCCTTAGTGGAGTAATGTGACGTTAAAAACACAAAGGATCTAAAAATGTTATTAACAAATATAATACACTATCATAGAATAAACACTAAATAATAAATGACACTAAATATGACTATCTCATTTAATCAAAAAATACAACACTCTTATTCCTGCTGGATATAAAATGTTACATAAAATTTTCAATTCACGTCTATTTTAATCTTGGATGATTTTCTGATTTTTATGTAATAATTCAGGTGCAAAACAGGGCGCAGAAACATTTATGGGAATAAGAGAGGAAGATACCCCCCTTGGTAATCATAGAGTTAATTCATGATTAAAGAAAAACTATTAGTAATATAAGGTTGGCTCTGAGATATGTCATGGGGTGCCGAAAATGGAAAAAGTTTTATAGCCCGTCTTAGAGTAATATTGTAAGGTTAAATAAAAAAAAAGGACTTTTCTACTTTACTCCCCCAATGGTATGACTTATATGGAACAGTTACCTTGGAGACTTCTTTCAAATTATAACACATGATCAATAAATACGAATTCATGGTAAAAAATCTGGTGCGTGCGCGCAACACACAACTTTCACTTACCAACTTACTTAGATTAGAAATTGACATGTTTTACTAAATATCATTTCCAGACCATTTCGCGGGACTTGGTTATTTCGACTCAGGGGACCCCAAAACGTGTATTTCCGTTGAAAACCGGAAGTCGAAATTTTTCACGATCGCAATACTTCCACTTACTATATATTTCATATATAGGTAAGTGAAAGTAATAAGTGTTTCATTGCCCATATCTTGCTCATAACCTATCTTTAGGTAAAATAAAAAATCTGGTGCGTGCTCGCAACACACAACTTTCACTTACCAACTTAATTAGATCAGAAATTAATGCGTTTTGTTAATTGCCACTTCTCAAATGAACAGAACGGCTTTAATTATGAACAATAGCCTGTCATTAAATGCGTACTCCACATGCGTGGGCTCAAGGAGTTTTATGAGTTGACTGAATATTTTTATTTTTTTCTCCTCTTTATGCTTTCTTTATTTTTATCATATCTCATATTTAGCCATTTCTTATTTTTAGGCGTAGCGAGAGACAGTTAATTTCTCCATACAAACAAAAACAAAGGTACTTTGTAGAAAACAAAAAAACAAACAAACAAAAAAGGCCCCTACCCCATATAAGCCCCCTCAGAACATTTTAATAATGCTAAAGCTTACCTTATATTAAAGAACACCTAATTTTCATTAAACATGACGAATTTTATAAAAATGTTTATAGCCCTTTTTGAGATCATCGAACAAAAGGTAAAAATTGGAAAAAAATTATAAAATAAAGTGCCCCCTCCGTATGACCAATTTTGATGAAATGTTGGCTATCACATCTTTGGCATATACATACATCAAATACCCAGTTTGATCAAAATCGTTTAAACCGTTTTTGAGTAAATAAAAGAAACACGTGAAAATCATAAAAAAATTATTAAGTAAAGTCCCCTCTCCGGTTGATCAATTTCGATGAAATTTTTACAGTCATATCATGGGCATATAAATAGATCAGATACTCAGTTTAATCAGAATCGTTATAGCCGTTTTTGAGAAAATCGAAAAAAACTTAAAAAGTTATTAAATAAAGTTCCCCCTCTTTGAGCAATTTTGATGAAATTTTAGCTCTCACATTGCGGGCATATATATACACTAAATACCTAATTTCAGGTTCGCACGGTTTATAGTTTTTGAGCTAGTTTGTTAACACACACACACACACACACAAACACACACACACACACACACACACACTGACCATTTCGCGGGACTTGGTTATTTGGACTCAGGGGACCCCAAAATGTGTATTTCCGTTGAAAACCGGAAGTCGAAAATTTTCACGATCGCAATACTTCCACTTACTATATATTTCATATATAGGTAAATGAAAGTAAAAAGTTAAAGGTTAAGTGCATATATTTCTCATTTATTGTTTAAAAGTTAATAATGAACGGATTTGAATTGTATTCATACCTCGGAAATGATAATAAGAAAGCATTTCAAATGTTACAGGAAGAAGGTATAATACATACAGCTAGGAATTGTCAGAACAACTTTTTTAGTGAAAAAAGAAGATTTCGTTGGCGATGTTATAATTATAAATGTCGTCGTTATAAATGATGTGAATTTGTATGGAGAAGCAGAGGATTTATTCAAGGTTTTGTTAAAAAAATAAATATTAATGAATTTTATACTATTTAATTCATTTGACAAGTGTTTACAATTTGTATTTGGTTATGTATTAATAAAATAATTTTAATATACATGTGTTTGTTTATGTAAGGTTAATTAAAAAGTGACAGATATAGAAAGTAATCATAGAGGGAGTAAAGTAGAAAAGACCCAAAAAAATGAAATAAATGTATATATATATATATATTTATATATATATATATATATATATATATATATATATATATATATATATAACGGTTTAGAATAGTTTTAGTCCTTTTTTGGAACGAACTAACTGTAGGAAGTAACTGTCATAGCACTTTTTTGTGAATACGATGTTGGAGTACCATCTACGCCCACCTCGAAGGTTCTGGATTGTTCTCCTCACGACTATATGTAAGGAGCGTTGGACTGAAGAGTTAGTCTTGTACTGAAGCTCAAATCATATGGTTATTTATGTGATACAAAGTGATAATTTTTGTTACTTCTTTCCTTTCTCTTCTTCTTCTTTCTTCTTTTTCTTTTTCTATTTTCTTTGGATGTTCTATTTTTATTATTACGTGTTTTTTTATAATTTCAGGTTATTTATACTTCTAACATCTATTCAAATTGTCCTCTTTATTTTTCGTTTATATGTACAACGTTTCGGACTTATTGTTTGTCCATTTTCAAGTATCTAAAACATTTTTCATTCTATTTAAAACACAATATATAAAATTATTGCAACTTACGCTGACGATACAGCAATTTTATCAAGACATCATAACCCTAGATTTGCTTCATTGAATATACAGAACCACTTACTTCAATTACAAAAATGGTACTCTGGAAAATGAAATTAAATCACGATAAATCACAACACATAACTTTCACACTCAGACGAAATACCTGTCTCCCCAGTTTTCATCGGCGACGACCAAATTCCACAGACAGACACTGTCCGTTACCTTGGACCTCTGTTCGACAGAAGTATGACTTGGTGCCCACTTGTCAAAATGAAGAAAAAGGCACTGAACATATGTTTAAAAATACTTTACTCACTTTTTTCTAAATCATCTAAATTGAAAATCAGACAGAAACTGAATACATACACCTACTTACTTAAACCCATTTGGACATACGCCTCACAAATTTTCGGCTCAGCTAAAAAGACGCACTTACAAAAATTGCAAACTTTCAAATAAAAAATTTTGAGACTAATTACGGACGCTCCCAGGTACGTAGGTAACCAAACTCTACACACAGACTTACAACAACCGACTATCCAACAACACATACGAACGCATTACTCACGGTTTTTTTGTTAAATTGGAAGGACACAACAACAGATTGATTAACCGCATGGCCACGGCTGACATGCCTGTTAGAAGGCGGCTAAAAAGAAGCTGGATGAGAGACCTCCTGACCTGAATTATTATCAAGCCCGGAAAGAGGTGCTGCTGAGCACCTTCCTTTCCTCATGTCTTAATGCCATACGTTTTAATGCGTTGCTGCGGACCTAGAATTCGCTGATTGTCGCCGATCGTTGACAGGTGCGAATCAACGTATGAAGAGAAAAAAAAAATTATATTACACTTTAAAAACAAATCAACAATATACAAAACTTTTTATTCTTAACTTTAATCTTTAAAAATACACCTTTTATTTAATGTTAAAAATTCTAAAAATATTTTATAAAAATTAGCCAATATCATAAAAAAAAGATATAAAGTGGATATACCTTTATTTTTTTATAATATTAACATTTCTTTGAAAATGTTTCGTCATTGCTTATTGAACTATTTGTTCACCACTCACTTGCTCATTGCTTTCTTGTGGACTGGTCCCCCTATTTTACCCCCTCTCCTCATCTTAAAAACCCATATCTTTTATATTTTAATTTTATTATTGTAATAATTTCAGCATAATTCCTACTCCCCCTATATCGCTTTTATAATTCACCTTGTTTATTAACTTTCTTATTTTATTATTCTGTTCTCTATCTATGATTTTTGTATCATCAAAATCAAATTCATGGCTTTGTACTATGGGATAATTAACTAAAGCTTATTTATTTATGTTTTTTGGGTTGCTGGTGCTATTTTTATGTTGTAATATTCTTGTTTTTAAATTTTGTGATGTTTCACCAATACTTATTTAAATTTATATCCAGTTTTCATAATTTGTGTGGCATTGTATATTGCTATTCTCGTTATACATAAAACAATTTTAACCCACATAAGTGTTACAATATGCTCTTGATTAGAATTTATTATTTTTTTAATGAAGGTACAGGTAGGTATAAAGGTATTTCGTGCCTTCATGATTTATTATTTTTTGGACTGGATATATATTAGGGCAAAAACTTGCGGAGAATGTAACACCCCCTATAGCTAGCTTGGAAACAAGTTGACCTTAAGAGCGCGAAGAATGTGCCATTATCTTAGAAGAATTTTTTCATCTGGAGCGAAGAGTGTAGCGATGCGGCCTTCACCGACACACATTCATTCGTCACTGGCTCAGTTACAGTCTTCGGGTTAGTAAATCTATTTCTCTTTTATTTTTTTATTATTATGTATATATTTCTTAATATGTATAAAATACATCAAGATACGAGTAATTATAGGAATTTCCTGGCATATACTAAGCGTTTGAAATCTTGTATATGAATGAATGAATGCCTCTATTGCTTCTAAGAATTCTTACAGCAAGAAGTTATTAATATCTAAATATCACATATTTACAAATTTATTAATGTAAAACGAACATGATTCTGTACTAAAAATAGTAGTAATAAAAATAATAATAATTGTAGAGAATTACATGGTTAAATAAAGATAATAAAACTATAGCAACAGTAATGAAGAATACGCAAATAATATTTTTGTTCATTTTATAAATGTTACAAACTCTCATTGTTTCTTTTTTTATTTATTTTTTTTATAATTTGTGTCGAGATTGGGTCCATCACTCTAAGAGGATTTTCCTCATCCTTAAGCTGTGTATGGTAAATAGGGATAATATTTTGATTTTTTCTTCTTTTATTGCTTCTGCTATTGTAAGGTTTTCAGAGATGGAGAGATTTTCTATGATGATTTGGTTAAGATATTTATATCTTATATGACATATCTTATAACAAGTAAGCCATAAAAAAAAAAAAAAAAAAAAAAAAATGTCTCGTCTTCTTAAAATACATTATTTTTTATTATTATTGTTCCATAAACGAGCTATAGTTTAGGATTTTGGAAGGATGAACAATCCGAAATAATGTACAAAATCATCATTTATTTTGTAAATCTTTAAATAATAAAAATATACCCTTTTCTCAAAAAAAAATTAATCTATCGTACAGAATAAGTTGACTATCCCTCACCTCTACACTAACGTATATCATTCATGTTCAGGCAAAAGGGCTTAAGTCATAAAAAAAAAAAAAAAATTGTCTCCTTTTCTTGAAATTCATAACTGACTATAATTTATTCATATTTCATAATTTACTATAGTCTATGTTGAATGAATATAGTTACATTTATTATTCTGGAATAAAGTAATTGAATCAGAAATTTCTTCAATTCGTCCAGTCCTAGCGGGGGTACCACAAGGTTCAATACTTGCCCCCCTACTCTACATTGTATACACCCATGACATACCAAAAAGTAATGAGACATTGATCGCTACTTACCCAGATGATACAGCAATACTAACAAAACATCAAGACCCGTCACATGCTTCACTAACCTTACAAAACTACTTACAGAAATTAAACGATTGTAGTGCAAATTGTGGAAAATTAGACTTAATCACAACAAATCACAACATATAAGTTTTACTCTCCGGAAAAATACTTGCCCACTAATTTATATCGAATCTGCTGATTGTCGATATATTGTTGACAGGCGCGGATATACAAATGAAGTTAAAAAAAAAGAAAAAATAATTTATAACGATTTTCAATAGCTTGGTAAATCGTTGTTTAAGCTTCACATTCCATGACTCAATCCCTAATGACCAGACACCAGTGACATATAATTCAATCGATCGAAATTTTTGCTGGAATTTTCAAAAAACCATGTGATAATGTTTGTCAAGAGGGATTTTTGTTTTGATCATAAGTGAAAAAATATTGGATATTTTGCTATAAAAAATAATAACAATTTTATTAAAATAATGGAAGTTTAAAAACATTAAAAATCGTATGTTAAATAAAACACAAGTAATATGAAAAAATAATTTATTATTTTAACAATTTGGCGATTTTATTATGCCATACCAGGTCTGCAAGTTTAAAATGTCGTTTATTTCTTAAAATATATACACAGTAATTTAAAAAAAAGTATAATATATTTTATTCAAAGTACTGGCCCTCGCTTTCTACACATTTTGTCCATCTCTCGGGCAATTTATGGATACCATTCCAAAAGAATGCTTCATCTTTATTTGAAATCCATTCATCGAGCCATTTTCTTACATCCTCCAAATTGTTAAAGTGTTGCTCAGCCAATTCTTCCCAACCAAGCGAAGAAATCGTTTCCTTAGTCAATCTGGCTGAATGTGCAGGAGCGTTATCATGCTAAAGAATGACTTTGGCGTGCCTGTGAGCCCATTCTGGGCGATTTTTCGATCAATGCGTGACTCAAATTGATCATTTGTTGTCGGTAGCGGTCGGTATTGACTGTTTCGCCGGGTTTGAGAAGCAATTCGACGTCCTCAAACTTTTTTGGTCGATTTTCTCGTTTTTTATCAGTAACATCAAAATCACCACGTTTGAAACTTTGAAACCAACGTTCACATGTCTTGACGGTTGGAGCAAGATCGCCATAAGTCTCAACAAGAATTCGATGACATTCAGATGCCTTTTTCTTTTGATTGAATAAGAAAATCATGACATGCCGCAAATGCTCTTTATTTGGCTTAAAATTAGACATTTTTAACACCAAAGAAAGGTATGATACGTCCACGTAAACGACTTAAAAACAACTGACTTTTGTAAACAAATGACTAACAAACAAAGTAGCGTTTAGAGATAAGCAAATCCTTCAATAGGCTAAGAGCGCATTCTATTGGAATTAAAACGACATTTTAAACTTGCAGACCTGGTAATTCCTGAGCATTATGCAAACCGTCATTAAAAGCCGTAGTTATTTCATTCAGCCCCTGCTACAAGCCGCACCAATCCGTAGGCTCTTGGATTTTCATTTAGTTACCATAAAACAAATAATTTCCATTAAATGAACAGAACGGCATTAATTATGAACAATGGTCTGTCATTGTTCAACGTATTATATGAGTAGACGGAATTTTTTTCTTTTTTTCTCCTCCATTCTTTACTTGATTTATATCATATTTCATATTTAGCCATTTCTTATTTTTAGGCGTAACGTGAGTTAATTTCTCCATATAAAAAAAAACAAAGGTTCTTTATAGGAAAACAAAAAATGGCCCTTCCACATTTAAGCCCCATCAGAACATTTTAATAATGATAAAGCTTACCTGATATTAAATAACACCTAATTTTCATTAAACATGACGAATTTAACCCTTTCATGGCTTCAGACGAGATATCTCGCGAAACATAGTCGGTCCCCACACGCTAATGAGGAGATAACTCGTCAAAGGCTGCCGTTCCCCACACGCTAACGACGAGATATCTCGCAATTAGTTTTTACTTATTTTCCGGTCCTCAGCTTTAAAAGAGATAAGTTGTGGTGACTGATGCACATCCTAGCGGATCCACGGAGACTTAATCTTTAATAAAAATATAAAATTAAATTAAATTGAGAGTGGCCTGCAGGCCTTAGCGTGGGGAGTGAAATGCCTGCAGACCCGCTCAGCGTCTCAGTGCAACTCTCGTTCCGAGTGCTTAGCGGTTATAGGGTTAATGAAAATCGTTAATGCCGTTTTTGAGATCATCGAAAAAAAGGTAAAAATTGGAAAAAAAAGTTATAAAATAAAGTGCCCCTCCGTTAGACAAATTTTGATGAAATGTTGGCTCACATCAAATCACATCTTTGGCATATACATACTTCAAATACGCAGTTTGATCAAAATCGTTAAAGCCGTTTTTGAGTAAATTTAAAACGTTTTTTTTTAAAAAAAACGTGAAAATGATACAAAATTTATTAAGTAAAGTACCCCCTCCGGTTGATCAATTTTGATGAAATTTGACAGTCATGTCTCGGGCATATTAATGCATCAGATACTCAGTTAAATCAAAATCGTTAAACCCGTTTTTGAGAACATCGAAAAAAAACGTAAATATTTATTAAATAAAGTACCCCCTCTCTTTGAGCAAATTTGATGAAATTTTTGCTGTCACATTACGGACTAATACATTCACCAAATACCCAATTTCAGTTTTGTACGGCCTATAGTTTTTGAGCTAGTCTGTTCACACAGATCATTTCGCGGGAATTGGTTATTAGGACTCAGGGGACCCCAAAACGTGTATTTCCGTTGAAAACCGGAAGTCGAAATTTTTCACGATCGCAATACTTCCCCTTACTATATATTTCATGTAGGTAAGTGATAGTAAAAATATCAATCCAAACTAATTTTCCGATATTCAATCTTGCGACCCTTGCTGCATCATAATTTTGAAATCACGAGTCACCAATGCAAAGCCCATCAGAATACTTTTTTTCTCGGCAAGACCACCAGCCATACATTTTATATTGTAAATACAAAAAAAAAAAAAAAAAAAGAAAAGGGAAATAAAAAAAAAATTTATAGTGTATTTCCGGTGAAAACCGGAAGTTTTTCACGATGACAATACTTTCCTTACTATAAAATTCATATATACGTAAGTGAGGGTGGCGGGATGGCCGAGTGAGCAAACGCGTTAAAAAATACGCGTTGCCACGGACAACCAGACATAACATTGAGAAACTCTGAGCCAGGGGAAATTTAATAATACTCGGCACTAATCCCCCACCCTCTTCCCTGGCCCGGGAAACCCCCTATAGCCTAAACGGCGAGGAAGGGAAAGACAAAAAAAAAAAAAAAAAAAAAAAAAAAAAAAAAAAAAAAAAAAAAAAAAAACGTAAGTGAAAGTAAAAAATGAATTTAGAATGAATGAATGCACGAGTTAAGCCTTTTTCATATAAATATGTTATTATACCAGTATAATTAAAGAAATGAGTATAACAAATTCGTATCTGTTGGCTTTTGCAGTACTGAAGAACTGTTGTCATCCGGTTTAGTTTTAGAAAGTCTTTGACTTAAATGATTTAATTTTTTTTTAAATGTGCCTTTCTCCTATGTTTAAGAACTCGTAGGTGTATATCCGTTTATATAATAAAATAAAGAAAAAATAAAAGCCATATAAATATATTTTAATTTTTCCTAATTTTGAAATGTGTCGCTTTTGTGTGTATACTAATTTCACGCATGTTTAGAAAGCCATTGTTTTAATGAGAATGTATTTTTTTATTATTATATATCTCTTTATATATAAGAGGCTTTGTCCTGACTGACAGAATCAACGCAGAGCAAAAACTACTAATAATAGAAAATTGAAGTTCGGAATTTAGATTTTAAACGCGGTGTAAGTAAACACTAAGAAAGGAATTTCAAAAGCGTAACCCCTAAAAGCGTAAGGGGCTTAAATGGCGAAATTATCGTTTCACTCTAACGGAAATCTATTTTTAAGATTTTAAACCATATGTTTTTTATATGAATATCGATTTAACGTTACAATATTATTAAAATAGACATTCACATAAAATATCGCTACTGATTATTTAAATATTAGTGGTAATCAAATTATGCACACTGAGATTCCCATGATTGGGGATGGTGCGTGTTTATTTCGATCTCTTCTCCATATATATACATGAAGCTTTGTCCTGACTGACAGAATCAACGCAGAGCAAAAACTACTAATGATAGAAACTTGAAGTTCGGAATTTAGATTTTAAACGCGATGTAGGTAACCACTAAGAAAGGAATTTCAAGAATGTAACCCCTAAGGGGCTTAAATGGCGAAATAGTCGTTTAACTCTAACGGACACCTATTTTTGCACTTCGAGAAAAAAAATCTAATTTTGACTCATTTTAAAGATCTTTTTACGACGAGTTTAACTCGAAAGCTCCAATGGGGCATCGAAAACCATGTTTTAAAGCCGAAAAATGAAGCGTTCACGACGAGTAAGCAATTTTTTGTTTCGGCGGTTTTAGTGAACTCTCTCCATTGTGCGTTTCCATCTCTTCTACCGAGCTGGTAGCTTCCCCCACCAACATTCTACCTACCGGAAGATTCGATTCTACTTAATCTCCTTAATCAGATAACATATTATATTAAACCAATACCTAGATAATGACCACAGAATTGATTTTAAAGGCTCGCGTGCAAAGCCGCGACGGGGAATGCTAGTATTATATAATTATATATATTTTATGCACTATTTTAATGAGTCTTCAAGTTAATTTGAAGACTCATATATAACCGTTTTTATAATTTTTTTCATACATTATTTTGCATATGACGTGATTATTAAAAATTAGTACTAATATTCAGAATACAAATAATTATAATAAAAAATAGATGGAGTAAACTGTCATAATTCTGGCATTTCCACGCATGAGAGAAGATGGCAGTTGTGTTCATGTCAATAATAAGGTTATTTTTATGTCGGTGCAGTTTAATAAAAACTCTATTTCAATAATCATATAGAGTTTTGTTATTAACATACCAAGGTGCTTTGCTGCTAGTTTATAAGGTTTGGATTAAACCGTTTGTAGTTTTAGCAAGTCTTCCTTTTATTATATTTTATTTTTTGACTGAAGTATAAATTTCTGAGGCATATTTTAAGTTTTTTAGAAGGTATTTGTATGTAAAGTGTTACTGTATTTAAATTGTTAAAAATTACCATATCCAATTAAATAACCTTATCTAAACATACCGTTAGACTATTTAAGCTAAGAAAATTAACTACACTCTAATCACTTTACATGGCAATTGAATATTAGTTTAAACTAAATCATTAGCTGATTAAATAACATTAATCAACGAGAGAGCTTCACAACTCAGGTAGAAACTTAGTTCGTCAGACATATTGTTTAAATTTGCTTTAATATATACTATTATCCGCATTTCTTCTTCCAGGTTTGACCATGTCACAGGTTTTCCAACAGCCAACGCTTGGCTGTTGGAAAACCTGTGACATGGTCAAACCTGGAAGAAGAAATGCGGATAATGGATTCAGACCATGGAAGCCTGAAACAACATTTAATATATACTATCCTACTTAATTGTAGTTAAAACTCACATTATCATTTTAAACAGCAAAAAAATCTAGCTAGGATTCCTAAAATTCGAAATTAAGTATATAAATATATGGATGACTGTGTTAATAATAAAGAATGTGTTGTGTGTTCTTTGGTTGTTTGTTTTGTATGCCAGTAAGGCTAATGGGACGTGCTACAGTGGGAGTCCTAAATTTTGCCAATTTTTTTTATATTTAGGATAGGGACCTTTAACGAGTACCTGACATCGTACAGGCTCCATTTGACGTCCTATACGAGGAAAAGCATAGCCATTTTACTCCAATTAAAAAATCCTATGGCCACCGCTGGACTTAAACCCGCGACATTTGGTATAGTAGGTTGCTATGCTAACCAGTACGCCATAGCTAACCCCTGAGAATGTGTTAATATTGGAGCTGCTAAAAGAAAAATCATAAATAATGTATTCAATGGCAAACCTTCAAACACTTTTCTAGTTTACGAGGACGAGTAAAAGAGTACAATAAAATATTGAACAATAGATAAAGTCATTAAAATTAAACGTATAATAAGCTATAAAAGTTATAGCTGAAGAAATAAACCAAGAAAGTAATAAATTTATAAAGTAATAAAGAACATTTTAAATGATAGTGGTTATAATTAATAATGCAGACCATCATTTAGGTTATTATTTTTTATATTTTATTTTTCTTATTTACAACTCACTTATAATAAATTGACGTGAACTCATATGAACCCGTGAATTCATAGTTTGTTAGTTTTTCCATTTTACCATGCTGTATTAATAAAAATGAGTAATTATATAATTACTAGCTGTATATACCGGTTTCACCCCGAGAATTTCATTTTTTAAATCTATGAAATCTATAAACTGAGACTTTTATCGACTCAAACGGTCGATTTTGTAAAAACCAATGTAAAGCGTGTTCATAACGATTACTATAACAATAAAAAATATACCCAGAGATCGGCTAAAGTTACGCAATTTTAATATGGACAGGTGTTCGCACCTGGTCTGAAAGAACCACTAAGCGAAATTTGGAGAATTTAGGTCAAACAGTATGGATTTCTATAAAGAACAAACAGAATTTTATCTTTATATACATAGATTATAGCTGTATATCCCTGTTTCACACGGGGAATTTCATTTTTCTAAAGAAACGGCCGATTTCGTAAAAAAAACCATTGTAAAGTGATATCATTATGATTTTTATAACAATAAAAAATATCAGCTGAAGATCGGCTGAAGTTATGCAATTTTAATATGGACAGGTGTTCGCACCTGGTATCAAAGAACCACTGAGCGAAATTTGGAGAATTTAGGACAAACGGTATGGATTTATATAAAGAACAAATAAACAAACAAACAAACAGAATTTCATCTTTATTTATATAGAAGATATAACAGCAAATAAATAATTAAAAGAGACGGGGCTAGGTACGACTATACACGCAACACAGAACTGCATTGAAAAATAGACGGCACTGCGCCGGTTATGGAGGACTGCTTTTTGTTTTTTATCGCTTCAATTGAACCGGTCGTTTGAGAAACCTGAGATGTACACTAATTCAATTTATTAGAAAAGTAAAAAAAAATTCTACTTTTTCATTAAAAAATTTCCTTAACTTGAATTATTTTCTCCAAAAAATATTCATACTTACATATTACATTTTTTATGATTTGATAAATCTATGTTCATTCGATAGATATGAAAAACAAATGTTTATTTGGACATGTTAGGGTTTCCCCTGATTTTGAAGACAAACGATTACGATTACGAAATTACAGTACAAAACACTTATATATGTCCAATGAATGAAAAATAAATGAAAGCATAAATATGAAAGCTTGAAATGGGCATGATTCAAATTTATGGTTCTTGTTTGTTTGTTTAACGTAACTTTATACCACTAAGGCTATAGCGGGAGTCCTAAATTTTGCCTATCGAGGTATAATTGGAATAGGGATCTTAAACGAGTGCCTGATATCTTACTGGCTTGAGACCTACATTTTATGTCCTATCCGAGGGACGGCATAGACAAGGATTCTTTACTCCCATTAAAAAATCCTAGGGCCACCTCGGGACGCGAACCCGAGACCCTGAGTATTGTAAGTTTCTATGCTAACCACTACACCACAGGTAACCCCTTTATGGTTCTTTATTCAAATCATCTATAAGTTCTTTGCCAGTTAAAGGCCAAGCAAAGATTTTACGCTAAAACGGACTTATTGCTTCGGTTACAGGAATATATTTTTCAATGTCCTGGATTTGTCGATTTCCTCCTGACAATTTTAAAATTAATGGCCTATAAAAGCCGATAGATCAGCCGGGGTCGTCGGATATCACTTGAATTTGATGTCTCGAAATACAAGGAGTTCAAAAATAAAATAAAACGATTTTTTTTGGTCACGTCGGGTTAGGGGGGAGCGGGGTTGGTTGGCATAGGGGGTAGGTTGGCCATTGGCTTATAGTTTCCGTCACACCTGTTGTGAAGGCCCCACCTTTGTACCATGTGACCCGCTCGACCTCGGGAGTCTTGTCCTGAGTTTTCAATCCGATGCTAACAATGTAGATAAGAGTGGGCTTTATTGTTGGTTTTACAACATGTAAGTAAATTTTTATATTTTCAGTAAAGTTGGTTTAAAGGCATGGAAAAACATTTGACTCCGATTCTGTTCCAAATCGCTCATAGCTCCAAACTCCTTTGAAAAACCTAACGTTACGACTAAGCAGTTTCTTCTTTGATTGTTCTCCCCTGTCCTGGCAGTCATCTTTCATTTGATCTCTCCTGTGGGGTTAGTTGGCTTTCTTCAACTGTTTTTTTTCTTTTGGCGCATTAGCAATTCACAAAACCAAGGTAAACATAATCAAAGGTTAAACTACCAATTGTCTTTAGTTCCAGCGAGGTAGATGAGTGCAATTTTTCTTATGCAGAAAGTGACTACAGTCTAAACTTCTATCTTCTCCTATTGTCATTCTATTTTCCCTTAAAAGCTTTTAAAAACGGTTTCAAAATTATTATACCATTATAGTGCAGCTTTTAATAACAAAGTGTCAGGCAGTACTTGAATGAGATGGCTAAACAACCCCACCCTCTAGGCCAACCTGCCCCACACAGGGGGTTAATTGGCATACTCTGGAATGACGAATTCTTTATTTTTTTTATGATCTTAGTATTAAATATTATGTGGTGAAAAAAATACTTGAAGTACTCTAATACTTGGAGTTTACAGTGGTATCAGCCCTATTGGGATTATATTCACAGCAACGGCTCAACAATCAAAAAAGTGAAAACTGTTGCCGACCAACCCCGCTCTCCCCTACTCAATTTAGTGATCTCTCATCCAACTCCATTTTAATATTATATTATATATATTCCTCTCATTAATGAGAATTTCAGCATTAGCAATATCTCTTATTAGTCGTTTTTTTAACACCCTCCGAGTTTGCAGGAAGATATAATGGTAAAATGATTTTTATTAATCGGTAGAGCTTTAAAATGTTTCCCTTCGAGGTATATAAGTGGATTTAAGTTACTTTATAAATAGTAGTGTAACACTTCTTTGGGTTAAAGATTTTTATTCAAACGAAAAATAACAATATTCAGTGCCGCACAAATAATCGAAGCAAAACTAATTGAACAGGTTACAAATTAATTAATCACTTTGTAACACATTAATAATGATACGGCTTAAGATCCAGAACAAGACTAAGACTAACTGTCCAGTCACTCGCTCCTTATATATAGTCGTGAGGAACCTTCCAGAACCTTCTCGGCCTGCACCGACTCGAACTTCGTAGTCACAAACACGTGCTGTGACACTTTGTTCCAACTACTGGTTAGTTCGAAAAATAAGTAGGTATAAAAACCAATCCAAACCGTATGTTTTATTTGTTTTGTATTTTGTTGGTGATGTGAACCACACATAATTATTTGTAAATATATTATGTAGTATATTAATTGTTATTATATTATATTATATGAGGGCTAGTATATAAATATTGCATATCTAGATATTAATGAGAGTGATTATATATTATTGTAAATTAGGTGCCCAAAAAAATCATTGAGTCTATATAAATATGCTAACTAATGACATAGGGCCAACCTTTGTACCCTAAGCCCTCCTTATTGCCTTAGTTCTGAGAATGCCCCACTCTTAGCCCAGTCTAGAATCAGTCTGCCAGATAGACATATTGTTGCCCTAGCTCCGGCCAATGCCCACTCCTTGTCAGGCCTGTATATTAGTTATATTCATTATATGTATATATATATATATTATTACCAATAATAATCACTTTCACTGCGTAATTCTGTTTATTTTGCTTGTCCCAATTATTTAGATAATTAGGATCCACGGGACATATATACCATGTTCAATGTTACAATACTTGTGCATCAATTGTGCATAAAATTACTCACTCTTTCAGACAGAAAATTTCAATATTTTTAGCTCATTATCGCTCATGCTGTAAAGCACTATCAACTTTATGCCCCTGCCTTAGAAGTTGGAGACCAAGTTGGTTATGGATTATCACTGATCCAGGAGAGGGAGCGATCTATCAGAAGACGAAGAGGCGGCGGTGGAGCCTCAACTATTTGCTAGTTGTTGGCCCCGACGATCGATGCCCGAAACTTCTGCCTCTCCACAAAGCCGCAGCCGGGCTATCTACATCCCTCTGGTCTGACCTAGCGACCGCACTGTCTGCCATTCTGCCCGATTTGTTCTGCCCTTAGCCTTCCAATCAGTGCCGCTTCAGAACTATTTCATTACAAGTGAGGAATTTAAACGAGTTTAAAAGGATTATTTTACACAAAACTTATTACTCGAACTTCCTCATCAAGTATTTTCTGAATTTTTTGAACTATAAAGAACTACGTACACATAAATACTTAAGCCTATTATGAGAAACTCTTCACATGTATTCAGCACCGCTAAAAAGACTCACGTACCAAAATTTTAATCACAATTATTACGCCTTATTGCAAAAGCAACCTGGGAGGTATCTACCAATAGTTGCACGTCACATTTTCACATTTAACCCGTAACTGGTCCATAAGGTGTTACATAACCAGTAAGGTGGGGTCATCGGGACCCCAATATTTGTTAGTTCAAAATGTTCCCTGTATATGTTCAATTAAAATTAAAACATTTTTTTTGCTGCCACACATCATACCTAAAGTGTCTGCATGGGATAGAACACAATAAATGTAAATTTTTATTTTATAAAAAAGTATATTTAACAAAAAGCAAAACTGTAAAAATGAAAATTACAAAATATGAAACCTTAAAATTAATGAGCACATGAAAAATCATAAAGAATAGTGATCGATTTCTATCATTTACTTTATAAGGAACATTGAAACATTGGACAAAAGATAATTAAAATAAAAATTTATACAAATCACAAACACCAATACATGCAGTCTTCACAGACACTCTTGGCACAATCGGTGCATATTGGTGTACTGCAATGAGTACCCAGTAAACCTTTGGTTTTTTATCCTTGTTCCTTGAGCATTTCCCACATCTTATTCTTTTAACAGGTACAGCTGATTCGGCTACATATTCCTGATTGTCATCGGTCCCATAATCTAACTCCGAATTCCAATCATGGTCACTTTCTAAATCTGGATCAAAGTCCTGGTCACGTCCAGAATCGCTCAAAGCATCTTCCAGCCATTCCAGAAAATTGGGATCATTAACATTCATCGACTGTCGCTGTGAATATGCCATTTTTGACTGGATCAAAATCAATTATTTATAATAAAAAAAGTTTCACTGACGGTATGGTGGGGTCACACGGACCCCATTCTCTACTAATAGTTGAATAAAACTCATAAATCACTTAGCAGAGAACCACCACTTCTGTAAACAGCTGAGAAGCTACTGCCTGAAAGGCACTGTGAACAATAGCTCCTCATAGCACCCCCAATGGGAATTAAAGAATAAACTAAATTCGCTGGGACCCCACATTACTGGTTACGGGTTAAAAGAAGAAAAAAATATATTAATTTGAAAGCGAACAGAACAGTTCAATTAGGAATATGGCTGACACTACAGGATACGAGAAGACTAAAAAGGCGGTGGATGAGAGAACTCCTATCTTGAACTACCACGGTAATTCACTGAAGCTCGGAAGGGGGTGCTGGTGGGTGCTTTCTCTCCTCATACATATCAATATTTCCTATTAAGACTATCTCATTTGCTGATTTTCAACACCTTGCTGACAAAAACAAAAACAATATATCTTAAGAAAAATTGAATGCTATAATGATATGAAATATTCTCAAAGTACAAAGGATTTTAGGAAAATATTTTTAGGAAACATAGAAAAATTTATTCAATTTTAATGGTTTTATCAAACAGTAGAATAAATAAACGACTATGTTAAATATAACGATTTGGAATATTATCTAGGTTACTAAAGAGACGTTCGAAATTATCAATAACTAACTTACTATTTACAAAAAACTAATACGACCATTAAGAACATACGGCATAGAAGTTTGGGGTTCTGCAAAACCCTCAAATGACTTACTGCACAAGGACGTGAATAACACAAGAGTAATCTATACAGCCTCACAATACTACAAAAACTTCCAGAAAAGACTAACTTTTAACACGAACCCCTTAGCACGAACACTAACATTTAACATAAGCCCATACATTCTTTTTTTTGCGGCAGCCGAGAGATATGCTAATTTATTTAAGCAATTTATCCAGTAAGAATTTCACCCATTTACTTATTGCTAATTTTCAGACTACAACTCTCACAAACTGACACATTTTTTTATTAATAATAATAATAATCTCTATATATATAAGAAGCTTTGTCCTGACTGACAGAATCAACGCAGCGCAAAAACTACTAATGATAGAAACTTAAAGTTCGGAATTTAGATTTTAAACGAGATGTAGGTAACCACTAAGAATGGAATTTCAAAAATGTAATCAAAATCTATTTTTGAGATTTTAAACCATATGTTTTTTATTTGAATATCGATTGAACGTTGATCAAGATCTTGATAGGACGAGTTTAACTCGAAAGCACTTACGGGGCGTTGAAACCATGTTTTAAAGCCAAAAAATGAAGCGTTCACGACAAGTAAGCGATATTTGTTTCGGCGGTTTTAGTGAACTCTCCATTGCGCGTCTCCAGCTCTTTTACCGAGCCGGCAGTTTCCCCCTCCAACATTCTACCTACCGGAAGCTCCGATTCTCCTAAATCTCCTTAACATCAGTTAACATATTATATTAAAACAATACCAAGATTATGATCCCAGAATTGATTTTAAAGGCTCACGGGCAAAGCCGCGACGCACAGTGGTTCAAGGGTGGAAAAAATAGCCATTTTAAAGTTTGAAGTTAGAAAATATTTCATGTGTAATTCCTTATCTTTTGAGATATAGTAACGTGCTCCATAAGAAATATTTGAAAAAAAAATAAGCTTATGAACAAAAACAGACCAAGAACGTTATACAACTATGTTTTCAATTTTTTTAGACGTGCCCTTAAAAATTTAGTTTTAATTGATACGTTCAATAATGGGAACTTAAATTTAATAAAATTAATATCCGATAGGGTTTTCACACCTCTAGCTTACATATTTCACTAGAATTAATAGTTAAAAATTCATCAAAACTAAAAACTATCTGAAATGAACAAAAAAATTAATTACGAAAAAATGTAATGGAAAATATTGATGAATTTACTTTTATCGGCGGCTTCCGGTGGGCTGAAAATTGTGTAGATAAATATTTTAATCCTTCTTGTAAATAAATAAAATCATTTTAGCTGCGACCCCCTGCGACTGTTGTTGTGGCAGATGTTTTTATTTTATATTCGCTATTTACAAACACCAAGATTGTAAGCATCATTCATTCCAGTTGTTATTTGGGAAAGGACAAGCTAAGTTTAGATTTCCTGCTAATCATTATACTATCGTGTGTTTTAAAGATTGGGTAATAAAATTAAATTAAAATGGAAAAATTTGTGATTTCATAAATCGAATTAGTTGAAATACTAATTTCAAACAATCGGGAAACTTGATAGTGAGTTGAAATTATTATTAACAAATATCCCGGGATGTCTGATGATTTGATAAAGCCAATTGAGCTTAAACTACGTCAAACTTTCTTGCCTAGTTTTACTAAAAAATGGCAATCGGCTTGCCGTAATAACGAAAGATTTTTTAATCAGATTTTGTTCAGTCCAACTGGAGTCACGAGTGACGCCGATGGACATCGCACCAGGACCTTCATCCCATGCTGGGCGCAAAGAAAAACCTTTCGACGATAGGACAAAACGTATGAAAATACAAAAATGCGTGAAACTTTTTCAGTAGAGTTAATTTCTTCGTCGGCTAGAAAAAATCAGAATTGTTTAAAACCTGAAGTTTTACACCAGACAAAGTTTTAAGTTTAATGTTAGATGCATCTTTATCTAAAAATCAGTACCAAATTATTTGAAAAACCACTTTGGGGCTTGGTTATAACATGTTTCCATCGTACCGCAAAATATTGCGCGCCGGTTAATCCGAATAGCCGGTTAAGCGGGGCTCCAACCTGTACATTTTATAGGAAATTTAATCGTGGTTATGATAATATCAACTTTATTATTTTGCGGCTGACAGATCAAGTTTGACAAGGTTTTTTCCGAAAATAGTCGATTTTGAACCACTGTGCGACGGGGAATGCTAGTAATATAGGTAATAATAAATGTTAAAAATACAGTTTACATAATGAGTTTGATTTTTTAACTGTTTTTAATGACTAATATCAAACTTAGAAGACACTTCCCAGGATAAAATTATACGAGTAATATATGTAATAAAATGTAAGTAATCATTTTATTATACTAATTTAAGTACATTCACACTGCGACGGGACGCAAGCCCACCAGTTTATATAGGAGACGAACAAATACCTCAGACGGACTCATTACGCTACCTGGGACTACTATTCGACCGAAGGATGACTTGGGGCTCACATGTGAACATAAAAAGACAGACTCTTAACCAACGACTAAAAATACTCTTTACTCTTTTTTCTAAATCGTCAAAATTGAAAATAGAACATAAACTGAATACATACACTTACTTATTTAAACCCATTTTGACAAACGCCTCACAGATTTCTGGCTCAACAAATAGGACGCACAAATATTACAAACTTTTCAATAAAAAAATTTGAGACTAATAGCGAACACACCCTAGTACGTAAATAACAAAACTCTGCATACAGACTTACAACAACCAACTACAGAAGAACACAAACGAACTCCTTATTCACGATTTTTAGTTAGATTACACGGACCTAACATATACTAATCAACATGGCCACGGTTGATCTGTCTGTTGCAAGGCGGCTACAAAAAAAGCTGGATGGGAGACCTCCTCTCCTAATATGTCAAGCACTGAAAGAGGTGCTGCTGGCCACTTTCCTTTCATCATGCCCCAAATGATTTAAGTATTAATTCATTGAAAACAACACATTCGCTGATTGCCGCAATTGCTGAAAGATCTGAATGTAAGTTTTATGAAAGAAAAAAAAAGAGTTCGTTATCTTAGTTTTATATTGATTTAATCTTTATTGTAGGTAACCACCTTGTTTTTAAATTATTTTAAATAATTTCTTTTTGAAGAGAGAAGACTTGGCTCCGCCGGGACAAGCGCGGTATGCTGACCATTGCTCCACGGAGCTCGCTTCCAAAGGGTGCCAAAACCTTTCTCTTCACTGATACCTCTCTCACGATCTCGCAAGTTTTGCGAGTATTTACGGGAGGTGGACAAAGTTTGTCCATTTTTGGGCAACTCTTGACGTTCGTCAACTTTTAAATTATTTTATATTAATTTAATCATTATTGTGGGTAACCACCTAGTTTTTAAAGTATTTTAAATAATTTATTTTTGAAGAGAAAAGATTTGGCTCCGCCGGGGATCGAACCTGGGTTTTCCGCGTGACATGCGCGGTATGCTAACCATTGCACCACGGAGCTCGCTTCCAAACGGTGCCCTCGCAAAACTTAGCATGTCACGCGGAAGACTCGGGTTCGATTTTCGGCGGAGCCAAATCTTTTTTCTTCAAAAATAAATTGTTTATCTCAGTTTTATTTTCATCAATCGAAAAAAATAATAAAATTTTGATTTTCGTCTCTATTCTTGTTCATTTTCTATATTTCATCACAAGAATAATAGATAATACATATTATAATATTAATCATTATAGTTATTCCATTTCTCTAGTTTAATGTTGCTTCACGCTTGATACCACGGAGTGGCCTCTGATTGCCTACAGAAGTGACATTTGACATGAGATATAAGCTAATAACCAAGAGATGAAGCGACGCATTGCACATAGGACATTGTACATTGCAACCAACTGCTGGTGACAGACCTGTTCTTCGGGTCAGCTACCTCAAATATATGTTGAGGAGTCATGGCCGTCCTTATTGTATGACGAATTTAATTCTCGAAATTAAATTCGTTCATCTTAAACTTTATCTTTAAAAGTTAAAGACCAGGTTGGTTAAAGACTTTAATAAATTTAAGTAAATTATGGAAAAATATCGGCAGAATTTCAATAATATTAATACATATTGTAACCCTTCTGTGGGTTAACCAAAGTTTATTCAATGAAAAATAACAATTTTTAATGCCACACGAATTATAACAATACAAAAATTAGAACAGGTTACAAAAATTATCACTTTGCAACACAAATAATCAAATGGCTTGAGCTTCACAGTCAAGACTAAGATAGTTCAGTCAATCACTCCTTATATGTTGTAGTAAGGGGATGGTCTAGAACCTCATGGATTGGAATCGAACATTGTAGACACAAACACGTGCTATGACGGTTCATTCCGATTCTTAGTTCGTTCCAACAAAAGGTCTGGAACTTTGAACCATTTGTTTTTTTTTTATTAATTTTACAATATCATATAAGTGGAGGTAGTATTCATAGTATTGCTATGAAAATCGAATCATACGGTTATCGAATTTAAGTAATTGCATTTCTATCGATTTCTTTCGCCATTTTTAATCCTCTCCGTAATTCTCTTCTCTTCTTTCTATCAAGAAACGTCTTATCGTGTCCTATAGAAATGTTTTTTTTTTTTTTTTTGTTTTTTTTTTATTAACTTTACAATATCATATTAGTGGAGGTAGTATTCATATTATTGCTATGATAATCGAATCATACGGTTATCGAATTTAATTAATTGCATTTCTATCGATTTCTTTCGCCATTTTTAATCCTCTCCGTAATTCTCTTCTCTTCTTTCTATCAAGAAACGTCTTATCGTGTCCTATAGAAATGTTTTTTTTTTTTTTTTTTTTTTTTTATTAACTTTACAATATCATGTTAGTGGAGGTAGTATTCATATTATTGATATGATAATCGAATCATACGGTTATCGAATATAATTAATTGCATTTATAACGATTTCTTTCGCCATTTTTAATCCTCTCTGTAATTCTCTTCTCTTCTTTCTATCAAGAAACGTCTTATCGTGTACTATAGAAATGTTTTTTATTTTTTTTTTATTAATTTTACAATATCATATTAGTGGAGGTAGTATTCATAGTATTGCTATGAAAACCGAATCATACGGTTATCGAATTTAAGTAATTTCTATCGATTTCTTTCGCCATTTTTAATCCTCTCCGTAATTCTCTTCTCTTCTTTCTATCAAGAAACGTCTTATCGTGTCCTATAGAAATGTTTTTTTTTTGTTTTTTTTTATGAAAACTTTAGGATTGCGTCTTCAGCTAATTGGTACGGAAATCAGCACCTTTCTTTCTTAAACTGGCAGCTAGTCTGCGATATGGACCTATCTTTATTTTCGGTAATACACTAACACCTTTAATAGTAGATTTTAATTTGCAACTGTTTTGAACAAACAATTCTTCAAGGAATGATACTAATCTATTATAATCTTGTATATTATTTAATTGTATCAGTGGAGGCCTTAACGAACATATTGTTTAGTACTTCAATGTGATTCAACTTTTTTTTTGATAAATTTTTATAGGGCACCGAAACTATTTAATATTGTTCTATTATGATCTATTTCATTTAATACCGAGTCAATTTTGGTATTTAATATTGATGTATATTATAAATTAATGATTTTTTACTATAAGTTAGTATTAGTCGATCGACTCTATTTGTATAAGTTGCTTTCCTGAAAGCAAATTATGGTAAATAAATTAGTGCATAAATAATTTCTTTAGTTGTGTAGCGACGTTATTAAAAACAAGACAACGTTTCCGGTGTCGCCTGTTGTATAGTGGGTAGCATGGCAACCTACAATACTGAAGGTCGCAGATTCGCGCCCAGTGGCGGCCCTAGGATATTTTAATGGGAGTACAAAATCCTTAGCCATGCCGTCCCTCGGATAGGACGTAAAATGGAAATCCCGAGCATGTACGATGTCAGGTACTCGTTAAAGATCCCTATCCTAATTATACCTGGTTAGGCAGATTTTAGGACTCCCACTTTAGCATCGTCTGATTAGCCTTTGTGGCATAAACTGACGTTAAACAAACAAACAAGAAAACGTTTACGACTATTAAAGACTTTTAACCGAATCTATCATTGCTATTTTTTTTTTTAATTTTAAAATTGAGGTTCAGTTAAAAGACAATGAGGGTCTCTCTCTGTTCGCTATACTAGATCTCAGCTTTCGAATTCGTATATTTACCATTTCTAACTTTTATGATTTACCCATTTTCTATGAGTTGAATGAAATAATTGTACATAAATTGCATTAAACTCCAACTTCGATGAGTTAATAGTACTTTTATTACGGTCAGAATAAGAGTAAAAATAATAAAAAAGTTTGGAATAGGTCATAAAGTAGGAAGTACTTGATGCCTAGTTAAAACCTCTAAATGCTTAATTACCGGCCCACTAGGACAAGGGAACAACCTTAATGAAAACTCTCGTGAAGTTATCTGGCACAATCTAAGGCTTGGGGGTTAGCCACTTCTCGGAAAAACGCACAAGTATTTTCTGACCACCACCGAGGGAAAAACTCTTTAATTAAACAAAATTTTCCACTTAAATCAGTTTATCGGATACTGGAAGACGGTTTGATTAAAAAACTTTTGCCGGTTATAAAGTATTCATGTGTTCGGAAACTCTGTTCAGGAATTAAAATAAAATAAAATGATAGTCTGCTATTAAGGCTCGATTTCTACATATGCGGTGTGTTTGTTCCTTTAATTTCAATAACAGACAAAACATTAAAAACATTTTTAATTTTCGTGCTCTTTTAACAATGAGTCAACTTGATCATACTAATTTAATTTTTCTGTTTGCCACTTATTAATTGTTCTGTTTTTTAATTTTATCTATGTCCAACGGAAAATATGTTTAATTACTTTTTCATTAAAAAAAATAATAAAAATTTAATAGAGTAGGGGAGAGCGTGGTTGGTTGGCAAGGGGTAGGTTGACCGTTGGCTTATAGTTTCCGTCACACCTATTGTGAAGGCCCCACCATTGTACCATGTGACTCGCTCGACCTCGGGAGTCTTGTCCTGAGTTTTCAATCCGATGCTAACAGTGTAGAGAAGAGTGTGCTTCATTGATTGATTTTACAACATGTAATTAAATTTTTATATTTTCACTAAATTTGGTTTAAAGGCATGGTAAAACATTTGACTCCGATTCTGTTTACATAGTCCCAAACTCTTTTGAAAAACCTAACCTTTCGACTAACCAGTTCCTTATTTGCTTGTTCTCCCCTTTCCTAGCAGCCATATTTCAGATGATCTCTCCTGTGGGGTTAGTTGACTCTCTTCAACTGGGGTTTGTTGGCGCAGTAACAATTCACAAAAGCAAGGTAAACATAAATAAAGGTGAAACTACCAATTGTCTTTAGTTCTAGCAAGGAGGATGAGGGCAATTTTTCTTATGCAGAAAGTGACGACAGTCTAAACTTCTATCTTCTTTTATTGTCATTCTATTTTCCCTTAAAAGTTATTAAAAATCAATTCATAATTATTATACCATTATAGTGCAGCTTTTAATAACAATAATATCTGTCAGGCAGTACTTGAATGAGATGGCTTAACAACCCCACCTTCTAGGCCAACCTGCCCCACATAGGGGGTTAATTGGCATACTCTGGATTGACGAATTCTTCAATTTTCGATGATCTTAGTATTAAATATTATGTGGTGAA
Organism: Aelia acuminata; assembly: GCA_911387785.2. Lineage (NCBI taxonomy): Eukaryota > Metazoa > Arthropoda > Insecta > Hemiptera > Pentatomidae > Aelia > Aelia acuminata. Next base: position 227,584,786 of record OU426978.1, read on the forward strand.
AAAAATACTTGAAGTACTCTAATACTTGGAGTTTACAGGGGTATCAGCCCTATTGGGATTGTATTAACAGGAGCGACTCAACAATCGAAAAAGTGAAAACTGTTGCCTACCAACCCCGCTCTCCCCTACATTTTAATTATAAATCAACCCAATATATTTTTTTCCTTTGGTAGCTACCATTCGTACTCAAATGTACAGGTTGAAATTTCATACAGTTGGTTTATGTTGCATGTAAGCATAACATGTAAAAAAATGAGATTTTTATCAACTATCCCACCAGAGATATTTGAGCCTAAATTGAACAAAAAATAAAAAAATATGAAGTTTAAAAATTCGTAAAAAATAAGGTAAAGAATATGCTGGTTAAGATTACTTTTAATGAAAGCCACTTAGTTATCCACTTACTCTATAACCATCCTGCTGCGCTATTATTAATTTATGTATGAAGGTCGCCAACACAACTGTTATATCCAAGAGAATATCTCTAGAATTAATTTGGGATCTCTTATTAGCTCACAAACGGTACCAATTAGGGCTTTGAAACGCAGGGCTCTGGATATGTTCGACTGGAACGGGATCTGTATAACTGTAGTAATACATATTCATAAGTGATTAATAAATTTGACATGGAATCCTGGATTAGAATTTTCAGAACTAAGTGCAATTTTTAGCTGACAGAATGTTTTATTTTTAACTAGGTTCTAAAATTAAAAATGTGGTGCGATGCGCGCAACACACAACTTTCACTTATGAACTTACATAGATTAGAAATCAACAGGTTTTCACATTAGTATGCTTATATTTAAGCATATAATGTATCATAAGTTACAATGTATCTGTAATGCAAAACTTGACAATTCTCAGTACCGTCGATTCATTATTGCTTATTTATTTTTTTAAGGGATCAAATTTCATCAACAGTCGAGTTTTTTTTTTACTGCTTGGTTCTTTTTTACAGCAATTTGCTTTCTATTAATATATCGTGAACATATATATATATATATATATATATATATATATATATATATATATATATATATATATACATATATATATATATATATATATATATATATATATATATATATATATATATTTACAGAGCATACATATATAGGAGGTGAATTTACAACTCGTAGTAAAGTTTGTCTCTTATGCGTTTCTGGAAATCGAGAACGATTGGTGTTCCTCTAAAATGACTTTATATTGCCTTCAAAAATTTATTATGTAAAACTCCATATAAATACATCAAATACCTAGTTTGATAAAAATCCTTAAAGCCGTTTTTAAGTAAATAAAAAAAAAACACGTGAAACTGGGACAACATTTATTAACACATTCAATGCCCACTAACAATAAGCATACATCCTCGGGGACCCAAGGGTTTTTTTTATTCAGTCTTGTTAATAAAACTTTAATAAATCAAATCAATCATTATAACATCGATGCATGTACCATTTACTATCTTTTTACGTACAACCCGCCAGGCGGTATGTGGGCCGCGTGGTAACTCAGGACTCCCCTAGCGGGTCGCGGGCCACATACATACCTTCGTATTTCTATAATGAAATCAGTTTTTAGGGCGTAATTTATAGTTAAATGTGAGAAATGGCATTTTCTTTCAGTAACAAAATTAATGTGAAATGCTTGTCCACTTTTTTTTCGTGAGGAGGGAGAGGGGAGAGGGGGGTTCATATAATGTTTATCTTAGTTCTTTTTTTTTTTTATTATTTTACTGGGTAGTATGAAAAATTATTTCTAAATTACCTTTTGTTTACTTTTTATAAATCCAACAGGGATATATGTGGACAGATGAAGGGAAGAATTGAAAGAGGCTATTGGAGGGTAGAGGAAAAATATTTAATAAAAAAATAAAATAAATTACATTCATTTTTATTAAATAAATAAATTACATCAATATAAATAAATTATACACTAATTTTTTTATTGAGAAACTAATTACAATACCTACGATAAATTACAATCAGTATTTGTGAAAATCACGTTATTATGCAAAATAAGTACATAAAGATAAATTTAAATCGTTCACAAATTGAGAAACAAGTATGAGTCTTCAAAGACATAAAAATTAATAAAAAAAAAAAATCAACTTATTTGTAAAAGGGATTGGTACGCCAAGAAGCATAGCAGTACACAAAACGCGCTGCCACGGATAAAAAAAAAAAAAGTTTTCGAGAAACAAACACTTCCAATACACAGCGACTACTCTGTGAGAGGCCCAACAGTAAAATGAAATAAAAACGAGAGGCCCCTGCCGCTCCAGATTGCAATGGGTATGTGCACCCGCCTGGAGGGTCCTGGGCCGCTGGGGTTAGGTCAGGTGCACATGCCAGGTGGGTTGTGGGCATCGAACGTGTTAAGTAAAGTGCCCCCTCTAATTAATCAATTTTGATGAAATTTTTACAGTCGCATCGCGGGCATATACTTACACCAAATACCGAGTTTAATCAAAATCATTGGAGCCGTTTTTGAGTAAATAAAAAAAAAAACACGTGAATATCGGACAACATTTATTAAGTAAAGTGCCCCCTCCAATTAATCAATTCTGATGAAATTTTTACTGTCGCATCGTGGGCATATACATACACCAAATGCGGAGTTTAATCATAATTGTTGGAGCCATTTTTTGAGAAAACCGAAAAAACCTAAAAATTAGACAAAATTCTTTAAAAAAAGTACCCCCTCTGTTTGACCAATTTTGATGAAATACTAGCTGTCACATTGCGGGCACATACATACTCCAAATACCCAATTTCGTACGGATTATAGTTTTTGAGCTAGTCTGTTCACACACACAGACCATCTCGCGGGACTTGGTTATTTGGACTCAGGTGACCCCGAGAATCGTGATTCCGTTGAAAACCGGAATTCGTAATTTTTCACGATCGCAATACTTTCCCTTAGTATCTATTTCATGTATAGGTAAGTAAAGTAAAAAAAAAATAAAAATGTACACTATCTGGTGCAATGCGCGCAACTCAAAACATTAACATACTCTACTTACAGAAGAAATCAACATAGACAAATTGCGAAATGTCTAAACTTTATATAGAACATCTTTATCTAAATTTATTTACTTTTTTTTTTTTGGTTATTCTTTGTAAGGAGTAGAGTCCTTTTCTTTTTATAATGGACCTAAAAAATGAATATTTATTTCAATAGTTCAATTTTGACCGTTTTGTTTCATGTATCGTAAACTGAAATCGACAAAAGAGGTACGGACATGTGATAGTAATTTACCTTTATGACCTAATTTTCTTATCTTTTCCCTGTAATACTTTTCCAGGACAGTTGATTATTGTCCATGTTGTGCTAAACTATTTTTCGTTGAAAAAATTTACTATGCAACTAAAGTTAATTTAATTAACATTTATTTAAATACGAGCAGACCAGGCCACGCGTTGCTGTGGCTCAGTAGCTATAATGCGTAGAATTAAGTATATCCTATTATTTTTAATTCAGTCAAATCAAAATTAACTGATAAACGTAAAAACGTTTCAGCTAATCTAAAAACCAACGGGATTTAAAATAGATTTTCACGCCAAATTTAAAATTGTTGGTGAAGAATTTAGAAGGGTTAATGTTTTTATTTTTTACATCTCATATTTGACCATAGTAAGTATTAATGATCCATTCATTTGGCACTAACTGGATTATTTCAGCAGAGTTGAGATTAAATATAAATAACATACACGTAAAAGTAATTGGCAAAGAATATAATTGGAATAGGGTTTAGTAAAATCACTATAAACAGTTAGCAAAAATGTACCAAATTACTTAGTACTTTTTGTCATTATACATATTAATTAAATTCAAAATATAACACATGATGATTGAGATTTTGTTTAAGTAGGTTCAACCTGAAACAGGTTATGATAGTATAATAAGCACATAATTTGCAATAAAAGAAATATTTAGGACAGTAATCGAGATAAAAACTATCCTATCTTCTAAGTTGGACAAAACTACACACAATGAGCAAAATTTCATCAAATCGGTTCAGTAGTTTCTGATTTTACCCCCATCAAACATCGGGGCACGAGGTTTTTAAAAACATAAAGATTAGCTTTTACAATGTGTTTTTAACAACAAAAGAATGCTTGTAATATTTTGAACATCAGGGTTTTTTTTTTTTTTTTTTTTTTTTTTTTTTTACACAATCTCTTACCAAAGGGCTATAAATAGTTTCGTTTGTTTCATTTGATCTGTGACAGAATGACTTTTCAAACATATGCCGTGAAATATTACAATTCTTTATTTTGTAGTTATAAAACCGTAGAATTTTTTTCTTTCATGTACATTAATCAATGAAAATATTTTACTACATTATAAACTAAATATTATTCCTTGTAAAGTTACCAGCTTTCTAATATAATTTATAATAAATTAAATATTATACATGTATATTTTACCGCACTCATTAATTGAAGTTAAAGTTTTTAACATGGGAAAACAATTTTTTTTTTTTTTATCCTTTATATACTTGCGATACCTACAAACCGTCGAGATAGCACATTTAAGCTTTTATAAAAAATTATTTAATTTAAATAAAAATATCCCTCAATGGCTCATAAGAACGGAATATAATATAGAACATTCTAGCATAATAATCTTAAAACGAGCCCTAAATTGGATATTAAATATACTCACTCTGGATAACGATAGAATAACAAAAATTTGCTTTGTGAAACTTCAACATAAACATCAAACCCGTCCATCTATTAAGTACAATTGGTTTACACAAATTTACAACATTTTAGATAAAATAAACAAAAGTCAGATACTGTTTGAAATCAACCCGAATATTTTTAAACGAAAAATTAAAGAAACATTGGAACTATATAAACAAATGCTGATAAATATAGATAAAAATTCCTTCATAAATAGTAATTACAGTGCCTATTACAAATCTATGTACAATCCCACCCTACAGTTACAGCAATATTTATCTTTACCTCACCTTTCTTTTAATATAGTCGAAATAATAACCCAATCTCGCCTATCGGGCAAGTATCAGATAAAATTTACCCATAAAAATAATGTATATATAATCAATCCAGAGGAAGTATGCACTATATGTAATATGAAAACATCTGAAACTCTATATCATTTCATTTCGGTTTGCCCTATATACTCCTCTCTCCGCAATCACTACATACCGTTTATTACTAATTCAACAGAAGCTGAATTCGCGAATTTATTTCAGTTTAGTGATCCATTAATAATAAAAGCAACATATTATTATGTAACCAATAGTCTGAGAATTAGATTTTTTATTATTGATGAGTAAACCTCTAAATCAGCTATCTGTTATATAACTACTTATCTAAACAAGAGGATAATAACAATCAAATACAAGTCTGTTTGTGAATTAGTATAAACTTAGTTCATTTACATTTATTTATGCTGTACCTTTTTAAAAAACAATTTATCATAATATTTAGTTGATTAATATCGTATAATTTTAATTTTTCTAATCAAGGTCTTTATATTTGTTTATTGTATTTATAAAAAGCATATATGTTTAATTGATCAATTTTATATGTATATAATCAGCTGTAAGTTATCAATTGTATTATTAACTTTTTAATTTAATTAAATATAATTTTATTGTAATAATTTTTAGTTATGATATTTTGTACAGGCTGTCTTCCTCTATTTGTATGAGGCAATATCCCCAAAGACAAATAAACTATCTATCTATCTATCTATCCTTTATATACTTATTAAATATTTTGATATTTTATTTTTAAAGATTCCTTATTACTGGCCATAATGAGAGACTGTCATTTGATGAGATCATTAATTAGCCATTTAAGCCCCATAAGAACATTTCTAAGATTATAACCCTGCCTGATATTAAATAAAACATGTTTCTAATTAAAAAATGACCAGTGTAATCAAAATCTTAAGAGCTTTTTTTATGATAAAATCGCTTATGGCAAAATGTACCATCTCCTCTTGACGAAATCATTACTTTCACATCACGGGTATATCTCAGTTACCTAATTTCAGTTTCGTACGATTTATCGTTTTTAACATTTTGCGTGGTTAATACATATGAGGCGTTTGGTTTCGAAACCGGTTACATCCATTTTATCCTAAAACATCCAAAAAAAACAAAAAAAAAAAACAAGTTTTTAATGTTAGAAGTAATGTGTTAGACACGTTTTTTTTAAAAAGACGTCTAGATCCTTCGAAAATCAATACTTAAAGATTCCATTTGTTATCAAAAGCGGTTGAATCCAAGCTTCACTTTTCAGAAAACCTTGAAATTTTCGAAATCCCAAACGGTATCCATGTTTCCAAACAGTTGGATGATGTTGATACTCTATTAAGAAAAAAGAAGAAAAATAAAATGAAGACTGAAGATCTATAAGTACCCTACAATTCTACAAAGCTGTAATAGATAGTACAATGTCACCTATCCCAGTAAATTTGCATGATACCGATATGGATGTAGGTCAACATCAAGATTTAAATGCAAATTTGTATATTTAAAAAATAAAAACTATGTATATAATGTTCATATTAAATAAAGAGATTTGTTTTTAAAATATGTCTATTCATAATTAAACGAAAAATTGATATTTTCTTATCAAAGTCAGGTACATCCAACATATTTTTAATGTTAAATGAGATTAATAGTAGAAATGTAGTAAAAATTTTTGTTTGAAGGTAATTGTAAGCAAAACGACGAAAAAGAACAAAAAAAAAATATAGTAAACAAGTTTTTAGGAAGAGACTATTTAATTATAGATATAGAATGCAAGGCCTCAAAGTCTCGTATAATTTCAATAATTCACTTAATCGTGCAGGTTACATGCCAAATTTTCGCCTATTCAGGCATCTTCAGGGCTACAACAGTTTCACATGCAAGCTAGAAACAGACTGACCAATAATTCACTTAATCGTGCAGGTTACATGCCAAATTTTCGCCTATTCAGGCATCTTCAGGGCTACAACAGTTTCACATGCAACTGAGTCTGTTTCTAGCTTGCATGTGAAACTGTTGTAGCCCTGAAGATGCCTGAATAGGCGAAAATTTGGCATGTAACCTGCACGATTAAGTGAATTATTGAAATTATACGAGACTTTGAGGCCTTGCATTCTATATCTAAAAAAGAAATAGTTAAATTAATGAATTTTTTAAATCGATCTTTTTTTGATCAGTCCTGAAAAATTGTTGAAAATAAAAGTTGCCGGTTTTGAAACCAAACGCCTCATACATCCAGTTACTTATTCCGTTGAAGTCGAATTTTTTTACCACCGAAATACTTTTTTTTACTTCATATCTAATATGTACAGAAAATAAATGTAGTGATTTGAAAGATGTAATATTTAAGAAACTTTGATATCAAATTTAAATAATACAACTCGATATATTATCATTGTTATTATCGATAGCTATTAGTTATATGGTACAGACAGACACCCACTTAGAACCCGAATAAGACGAACTGAGTAGAATCGATTCAGAGCCCGCAATGCAGCCCACACTCCAAGAGTAGTGTTCTAATCTAAGCTCACCTTTCTTTAATTAATATACAGGTAATAATTATCCTTTGAGCCTTCTTCATGGTAGACTAAGCATAAAACAAAAAGGTTTATATTGAAGATTGTTGTTTTATTTATTAATCTTCATCCGCCTTAATATAATTTTGATGTATTACTGAGCTCATTCTCCCCCTTTCTTACAATATAAAACTGCTATAGTTCGAAAATTCATTGCTGGCTACTATTCAAAAAGTCGAAATGGTGATCTTTTATTTTCATTCTGCCAAAAAATAGGGAAGGAAAAAAAATTAAACCCATTTTCTGGTTTAATTACCTCTGGTGTGTTTGTAAAAAAAATAAATCAAAGCAATAACTCTAAAAATAATGACAAAGGGGCACAATAGAAACAAGCATTTCTATTAGAATGTTTAACTAAAAAAATTAACCAAAAATAATTTATTAGGTTTGAAGATTTATCAATTGTTTATTATTTACAGGATAAATTTATTTCATAAACAACTTCAATATGTTTAGTCAATTTTTATTAAATTCATTAAATCTTAGTTTTATATATTTCATTACACTTACATCGATTAGTGTCAGATATTCATTAAGAATTGGATTTATTGTTTTATTGAGAATACTTTCCAATAGTAGCTTTAATGTTTAAAATTTTTTAATTAATTAATTAATTTTGTATTCATTTTTCTTGTATATCTGTAAATATCTAGTATTGTATGATTTACCAATGAAGTCATAATAAAAATTCGTCTATTCAGTTTAATGTTCAACATTTTTCTTTTCTTCTTAATTAATGTTGTTTATTTAATGTTTTTGATTAAAGGATTATTTCTTTCTTTCACATGAAGATAATAATATTTATATAGGCATAATTTTAATCCCAAATTGGTAGTACCAAATAATAGGCAATAATGATAAACAATTAGGAGAAGATTCTAATGATCCATTGGAACCGTTTAATTTTTTTTTTATATGTTTTTGTTAATTTTACGAGTGTTGTTCAATCAGCAATATTAGCATTGTCTCAGAATGGGAAAAAAATGTAATATTATCCACAAAGAATTGTATTCCAATTTTACGTGAATACAATTATTTTAAATCAACATTAGCGTCTATTGTCTATTAAATATCAGTAATATATTGATTGATTTTTCTATTCTATGGAGAAGACATGGTTTCATATATTGCTAGTTGAAATTTTCTAAATATAAAAACATTTTATATCTTAACAAACAATGGTAAGATTTTCTATGTAAGCCCATCTAACTTTTATTGTTGGTAACATGTTCTTGTTGTTACTTTCCAGAGTTCAGTAATTACTGTTGGCTTAGAAATCCAGCGAGGTATCCTGAACAGCTCATTAAACTTTAAAAAGTCCATTAAAGCATACTAACGAAATAATACCCCAACAGGGGAACAAGGTGCAGCATGCTATAAACCAGCTTTAATTTTTAAAGAGGCGAGCTGTTAGCCGAGCACCTGTTGATAACTCTGAAATAACATCCCCCAAAATTCCTTCTACGTTAATTTTTAACATTTTTTATTCTTTCTTTTTTATTATTCTGGTTCAATGTAAAATTTACTGATAATTTTAATGATTCATTTCATCTATAAAAAAAAAAAAAGTTATGAGGTATCGTATAGATCTGCCAATCAAAACCAGCTTGATTAGATGACTGTTTCATTTCAATACACAGATATCGACAAACTGACAAAATTACATAGGGCAAACCATAAAGTTATTGGCACTCAGTACAGTTATTGGCACACCGACATTAACTTTAATAGATAGGTAAACAAGCCCTAATTTTATTACAAGATATACATGAGTCCAATGTTTGAAGGGTCCTCTAAGTCATCTATGAAGTAAGATTTTAACAAACTAACCATAGGGAAGATTTCACAATTAAATCAGCAGGGTACCAATAACTAGATTTGGCACTTTTAACAATAAATATTGCCATATTGTAAAACTATTGAACTTTTGACCCAAAAAAACCTCTTGAGTCTTTATGAGGATAGATAAAGAGGAGCTATAGAAAGTTTCTATTTGATCCCTTCATAAAAAGTTTTTTTTTAATTTAATCACTAAAATGTAGTCTTAAGGGTGCCAAGAACTGCACGGTTTACCCTACCTCTTAAAACAACAGTTTATAAGTAATCAATTGAAGCGTGGAAATGCATAAGGGTATAAGTGCCTTAGGAAATTATGTGACTTATACCCTCTAGGGTGAACTACGTTCAGTGCTTACACCCATGCCATCTTTCACACGTTCAATGAACTCTTTTCTAACAACAAAACATTACTTATACCCATTTCTGAAGAATGACTTTGGCACATAAAACAATTTGGCAAAAAAAACTTTGATTTATTTTTTTGGCACTTGGACTCTTATGCATTTCCACGCTTCAATTAACAACAGCTTGACAATCCACGCAGCATACTATGTATAAATCATCGGTTCCCAGTACAGTTAGTTAAATAAATGATTTCAATGGTTTGGACTTAATAAAAAGAATATTTAGAGTAAGGCTTAAATTATAAGTCCAGGAGAAAAGACGTTAGTTACACTTGCACTATCTGTAACAAAAGTGAAATAGAAGATATATTTTATTTTATCGGAATGTGCCCAATTTTTAATTACATTAGAAAGAAATATTTTGGTCAAATTTTAACAAATAATTAGCAATTAATAACAACTTTAAATCAAAATAAATTAAATAAAATATATTTATATGTTTAAGAAGCATTAAGATATAGACGGCTATTGTTATCAGAATTTGAATAATGTTATTTGTTGGTTAAATTATTGTACTTTTTTTTCTTTTAATTTTAATTATATAAACTTTTCTTTTTCATTTAAAATTAAAGTTATATTATTATTTTTTTTAACTGCCTCTAGAAAGTAGCAAACCCCTGACAGATGGCTAAAGCCATGTCAGCATTTGTCCTGCTAACCTATTAGTTTGTCGATTCAGAACCAGCTGCACCGGATAAATGCCAAATCCCATTATCAGACATAATACGAGTAATGAAGGAAACCGTAATCGTGTGTGGGGAAAACATAGAATTTATTTGTTTTAGTTTAGCAAAAGACAGGTTAACAAAAATTATTGTGCACATATTAGCACTACAATATGTACTGTAGATTGTGAATTCTAATAATAAAAAAATGTAAACTATTATTATGAAGAGTTATAAATTAGCCTTTTCTATCTCATTCTTAATATTCAATTTTATGTTTTAATAACTAGTACTGTAAGAACATGTAGCATGATTTGAGGTTAACGTTTTTGAATAATCGAAAAAAAGGTAAATATTGGAAAAAAGTTATAAAATAAAGTGCCCCCTCCGTTTGACCAATTTTGGTTAAATGTTGGCTATCACATCTTTGGCATCTACATACATCAAATACCCAGTTTGATCAAAATCGTGAAAGCCGTTTTTGAGTAAATAAAAAAATCACGTTAAAATGATACAAAATTTATTAAGTAAAGTCCCCCCTCCGGTTGATCAATTTTGATGAAATTTTTACAGTCGTATCTCAGGCATATAAATGTATTAAATACTCAGTTTAATCAAAATCGTTAGAGCCGTTTTTGAGAAAATCGAAAAATACTTAAAAAGTTATTAAATAAAGTACCCCCTCCCTTTGAGCAATTTTGATGAATTTTTGCTGTCACATCGCGGGCATATACATACACTAAATACCCAATTTCAGGTTCGCACGGTTTATAGTTTTTGAGCTAGTCTGTTCACACACACACACACACACACACACACACACACACACACACACACACACACACACACACACACAGACCATTTCGCGGGACTTGGTTATTTCGACTCAGGGGACCCCAAAACGTGTATTTCCATTGAAAACCGGAAGTCGAAATTTTTCACGATTGCAATACTTCCACTTACTATATATTTCATATATAGGTAAGTGAAAGTAAAAATAAAAACTTTAACCCGTCTAAATTATTCACCAAACAATTTTAAATTTGGAATAATGTTCTATTTTAAATCAGGTAGGATTATAGGTTAGCTGATACGTTTTTACCTTTATTAGTGATTTTTGATTGGACCGTATTAAAAAGAACAGGAAGTAATTAATTCTACGCATTATAGCTACTGAGCCACAGCAACGCTTGGCAGGGTCTGTTCGTATATTTATATGGCACGGAATTTACTTTGTGTTATACATTGTACAGGTAAATATTTATTCTTCAATATTTTTATGGTATATAAAGAAAATCATTTTTAAGAGAGAAAGTTGCGGGACAAAGTCAATAGGCCATATTCAAATATTAATATTGAAAAAAAAATAACGGTTATTTTTCCACGAGGAAACAGGAGCAGGAAAACAGATACAAATATAAATAATAAATAAAATAATTGAAGGGGAGGTGGATACGTGGGGAAATTGCCATTTTCCCAGAATCTATAAAATAAACCAAACTTTTCCTGTTGCTTGCTGTACGAAAGTTACAAATAATATTTGTAATTTTTATTGAATGTTTATATGAACTTTAGCTTCACCGCTACTTCAGTTAAAAACTTCAAAATTAATCAAGAAGTTTGAAAAAAATAGTAGTTTTTGGGAAAATAAGTTTACCAGGAACGGTTATCAAGCTTTTTAATGAGTTACAGCAAAATTACCTGTTTTGGTTTCATCAGTTATAATGTTGTTTCTTTTAATTTAGAATATGTTTATCATTAAATTATTAATCTATTTTAGGTGTTTTCAAAATTTTAATGCATTTATTATAATTTATTTATTGGAGTGGAATGAATAGAAAAGAGTAATAAAGAATAAAATGCATTATTAACTTATAGAATTGTTTAGACCTTCTGAGAGACATTTTCTTAACCTATCAAAAAAATACACAAACATTTGAAAAAAACTTAATACCACATTTGACAAAAGAGTGCCCTGGAATAGAAAAAACATTTAAACAAACGAAAATTCTGGGAAACAGTAATCTCTTACTCAATTTATTTATTTTTACTTTCACTTAACTATATATGAAATATATAGTAAGTGGAAGTATTGCGATCGTGAAAAATTTCGACTTCCGGTTTTCAACGGAAATACACGTTTTGGGGTCCCCTGAGTCCAATTAACCAAGTCCCGCGAAATGGTCTGTGTGTGTGTGTGTGTGTGTGTGTGTGTGTGTGTGTGTGTGTGTGTGAACAGACTAGCTCAAAAACTATAAACCGTGCGAAACTGAAATTGGGTATTTAGTGTATGTATATGCCCGCGATGTGACAGCGAAAATTTCATTAAAATTGCTCAAAGATAGGGGGTACTTTATTTAATAACTTTTTAAGTATTTTTAGATTTTCTCAAGAACGGCTCTAACGATTTTGATTAAACTGAGTATTTGATGTATAAATATGCCTGAGACATGACTGTAAAAATTTAATCAAAATTGATCAACCGGAGGTGGGACTTTACTTAGTAAATTTTGTATCATACTCACGTGAGTAATTGATGTATTAATAAGCCCGAGATATGACTGTAAAAATTTCATCAACATTGATCAAATGGAGGGGGTACTTTACATAATAAATTTTGTATCATTTTCGCGTGTGTTTTAAATTACTCATAAAAGGAAAAAATAAGAAATGAATGTGGAAAGATTTGTGACCTTGTGAAGTGGCAATAACTACAACACTATTAACAAAACACGTCAATTTCTAATCTAAATAAGTTGGTAAGTGAAAGTTGTGTGTTGCGCGCACGCACCAGATTTTTTTATTTTAGGAACGTGCCGCGTGGCTCAGTTGTTTCCTGGCTGGTCGCACTGTGTGCAATTCCCTCACGCTCCTGTTTTTTTTTTCTAACAAAATGTATTATTGGGGCTTAGCGCGGCAATTTTTTTCTTCAAAAACAATACCTATCCTAAATTTTGTTAATGTACAAATGAGAAATAGAAAAAATATCAGAATTATATTAAAAGAAATAATCGAAATACACCAGAGTTTCGGCAAGTTTTCAGGAAATGCTCACGACGCACACTGTCACGAGTATATGGGGTTAGAATTCAAAAATTGTATTTTTTTTTTTTCACAAGGTTCATTATATTTTTAGGTAACTGAAAAACACTAACATGACAGAAAATATAATTTATTGAGTAATAAAATGTCATTAGAGACTTACATATGAAATTTACGATCTTAAAAAAAAACACTGAACATTAGAAATAAACAAAACTGATTCCTCATCATAATCACTAGATTGTAAAAGCAACTACCATTTTCTCTTTACATTAAGTATATTTTAATATACGGTAAATAAATATGTTTAAAGTTCGGCTTTAGGTGGTAAATTATATACATGAGCTTAGGAGTTGCATCATAATTGTAGCATTTTTGTGTAGGATTCCTGTCACTTGAAATGTTACACACATTACCATTGATCATAGCGAAAATCCGCCAATCCCCAAACACCATGGTCGACTCACACTTCACTTGGGATCAGATTCGCAATTGCTTGGTCTATATTGTCGTGCTGAGATTCAATTAATGAATGACGTTTCCTTTGCGAAAATAACATTTAGTAGCTGACAAAATAACGTGAAAGACGACGTTTTATTTCCCCTCAAAACTTTGTTATTTGCTTCAATAAGACGGTACCCTTAGTGGTCGATAAGAATAACGATCACTAATTTTGATTATGGACTAACCGTACGAATTGTCTTATATTCTACTTAACTTCATCCGAACAATCAAATAAATTATTTCTTGCACTAGACTATCAAATAAACCTTCGTTTCTGGTGCTTGGCGCTAGACTTCGTACAGTAAAGAATTGGTTTTGAAATCTAAAACCACAATATCACCATAAGGAGCAGCCAGAAGCAGATAGACTAGGTATCAACAAAAATAAGGAGAAATGTAGGGGAGAGCGGGGTTGGTTGGCATAGGGGTTAGGTTGGCCATTGGCTTATAGTTTCTGTCACACCTGTTGTGAAGGCCCCACCATTGTAACATGTGGCCCGATCGACTTCGGGAGTCTTGTGCTGAATTTTCAATCCGATGCTAACAGTGTAGAGAAGGGTGTGCTTCACTGATTGATTTTACAATATGTAAGTAAATTTTTATATTTTCAGTAAATTTGGTTTAAAGGCATGACGAAACATTTGACACCGATTCTGTTCACATACCCCGAACTCCTTTGAAAAACCTAACCTTTTGACTAACCAGTATCTTGTTTGATTGTTTTCCCCTGTCCTGGCAGCCATCTTTCATATGATCTCTCCTGTGGGGTTAGTTGGCTCTCTTCAACTGGGGTTTGTTGGCGCAGTAGCAATTCACAAAAGCAAGGTAAACATAAACAAAGGCGAAACTACCAATTGTCTTTAGCTCCAGCAAGGAGGATGAGAGCAATTTTTCTTATGCAGAAAGAGACTACAGTCTAAACTTCTGTCTTCTTCTATTGTCATTCTATTTTCCCTTATAAGCTGTTAAAAACCGATTCAAAATTAATATACCATTAGAGTGGAGCTTTTAATAACAATAATATGTGTCAGGCAGTACTTGAATGAGATGGCTAAACAACCCCACCTTCTAGTCCAACCTGCCCCACATAGGGGGTTAATTGGCATAGTCTGGATTGAATAATTTTTCAATTTTCTATGATCTTAGTATTAAATATTACGTGGTGAAAAAAATACTTGAAGTACTCTAATACTCGGAGTTTACAGTGTTATCAGCCCTATTGGGATTATATTAACAGGAACGACTCAACAATCAAGAAAGTGAAAACTGTTGCCAACCAACCCCGCTCTCCCCCACTATTTACGGTTAAAGTATGGAAAAACCGTTATTTTACGTTTTTTAGAAAATCGTTTTTTAAGTTTAAAAAAAGATGAAAATTTCTTATATAATATTAAACAATAGATCTTAACCATTTTTACACTTCTGGTCAAGATTAGTCAATAAGCAATTTACTTAAGACTGCCACTTTAACAGGTGAAAAGAAGAATTAAAATGTTTAAGTAATAAGATGGTAATACCCAAAGTGAATATATACTTAACAAACCAGTTTTATGCTTTGTTTTTTACTTTCACTTACTTATATATGAAATATATAGTAAGTGGAAGTATTGCGATCGTGAAAAATTTCGACTTTCGGTTTTCAACGGAAATACACTTTTGGGGTCCCCTGAGTCCAAATAACCAAGCCCCTTGAAATGGCCTGTGTGTGTGTGTGTGTGTGTGTGTGTGTGTGTGTGTGTGTGTGTGTGTGTGTGTGTGTGTGTGTGTGTGTGTGTCTGTGTGTGAACAGACTAGCTCAAAAAATATAAACCGTGCGAACCTGAAATTAGGTATTTAGTGTACATATATGCCCGCGATGTGACAGCAAAATTTCATCAAAATTGCTCAAAGGGAGGGGGTACTTTATTTCATAACTTTTTACGTTTTTTTCGATTTTCTCCAAAATGGCTTTAAAGATTTTGATTTTGATTTGATTTTGATTGAAAATTAGGTGAAATTTAATATCAGGTAAGCGTTATCATTATTAAAATGTTCTAAGGGGCTTATAGAGCAAATGAAAACAAAAATAAGAAATGAATGTGGAAAAATGTTTAACTTTGAGAAGTGGCATTAACAAAACGCATTAACTTTTTATCTAAGTAAGTTTGTAAGTGAAAGTTTTGTGTTGCGCTCACGCACCAGATTTTTTTATCAACTGTTTCAAGTTAAGCATCAGTTTTGAGCATTTGTATTTATATTAATGTAATGATGTTTTCATTCTTTTCTAAGATTCTAAATTTTCATATTAGCCCTCAAAAATTTTTTTTCTAAACTTAATTTTTCTTATTTTTGAACACTTTCCGTGACACTGTGTGACGCGAGCAACGCCGGGACATTATAAAATGATGTTCACTAAGAGGTAGGATACCCAGCAAGTTTAATACCCTAGCAGAGTTTCTTCGCAAAGCAGTTAACAGACCGCAGGGCATGTATAATTCGGGGCCGGAGCTGAAACATAATCCCCCTTGGGCCCGAGGCCAGGCAGCTACAGGGCTCTGAGGGCTCGCTAACAAATAGGGCTCTCACTTGATGGGATCATTAAGCCGTGTCCCTGTCCCTGTCTGTCTGGTTACCTGTCCTCTTGAGGGAGAGGACTTAATTCTTTTTGCGTTTCCTCAACGTCAGTGCTCCGGAGAATACACCTCCCTGGAATTGCGTTTCAGTAATGATCTCCGCCCCCTCTGCTCTGGAGTAGAGGAAAAAAAAAAACTTGACAGATGAAGGACCGTACTTAAGCGCTCTCATTAAAAAAATGTGCATCAGCGGAAAATGTAGATTTTCAAAACTGAACTTATTAAGTAAATAAAATAAAAATGCAAATATGTAATCATTTGAGGAGGTGAGGTGCAAAACTCGTTCGTTCCATTTTTTTGAGAAATTGAGATGGCAGTGGATTCTAAAAGATGTTTTAATGCTATTTCTACATGTCTTATCAGATTAGAATAAAACTTGTTATTTCATATGGATTTTTGCTATACAAAATAGTGGTTTGTTGCAGAACTGATTCGTTCCATAGCCCATTGTGTTTCAAAACTCTTTAGTTCCTATAATAACTTCTCACTTTGCACCCATCCCATTCGTTCCCTTCAGCAGTTTCTATTACTCTTTCTGAACAAAAGATCTAAAGATCTTCAAACTCGCGTGTTTTATTTCAGTTTGTACTCGATTCTTCTTACCTAGCTAAATTAATAATTGATTTCACAATGGCTCAAACAAGCTGAAAGACGTTGATAACCTGCTGAAAAACCATTTTGGGGACGAGTGGAGAGCCAATGATTCATTGAAGTATTACACACGAGTTCTCAATATATCTGCCACAGACGAGGGAAACAACAGGATGATGAAGTCGCTATTGTTGAAGAAGACGATGGCCTTAGGATCTAGTCTTTGGGTGACATTTTCGTAGTCAGGTGTTTTATATCAGTAAGCTGATATTTTTAAAAAATTCGTCAACGAAAAAAATGTTTAGTCATGTCAAATTAGTCATGTCAATGTTTAGTCATTTAGTCATCAAAAATGTTTTGATTCTGTGAGTGATATTATTTTGTAAAATCATACCGAATTTATTAATAAAATGGTTGTGAACCTAAATAAATATTTCTTATTAAAAAAAAAAACTTTGCTTTTATTTTCTTCTCCTCGTATTATTATCCTTATTGGAAGATCAACTTACGCCGTGTGAATTAAAACTCGTTCGTAACAATGTGGTGTGCAGCAAAAGTCTTTCCTTCAAACATTTTGTTGCAAAACTTTCTCATTTCATACTTTATTACTTTTTTTTTGTTACTTCTAAATCAGGAATTTTTTTCATTCAAAGCTCACTTCCACGGGCTAGCTGTACCTTTCGAAGGTAAAAAATTTTTTTTTTATCTGGCCACTCTACAAGACGTGGTACATTTTTTTTGTGTCTCCTGAAAAACGTGTTCATGTGGAACGAACGAGTTATGCATCTCACCTCTTCATTTATTTTTCTCTATTACGAATCAAAAAATGAACTTTCATGTATATTTAAAGGAAAATTGGAAGGGTACTGCGCATGCTAAGAGGGGAATAACAATAATAATACAAGACCTGTTTTCAAGTCACGGTAAGATCAATCTTTTTCATACAAAATAAATTTACAAACCCATATCAGTTTAGCGATTGCTGTGTACTCATTGAATATTTTTATAATAAGAACTATATTTACTCCTTTGCACTGGGATCATTAGTCTTCTCCTAAAGGTATGTGTGGGACAATGAATGTTTATAAGAAATTAATGAATATAAGAATAAGGAATATGAAATCAATCTAAAAACATTAAACATTAAAGCTACTATTAGAAATTATACTCCATAAAGCACTAAATCTTATTTTGAATGGATATCTGACATTAATGCATGTAAGTTTATGGTAATAAACTAAGATTTAATGAATTAGATAAAAATGAACATATCGAAATGGTTTGAATGAAATATACCATTGACCTCGGAAGACAATAAACCACAGCCATCATAGTTTACAATTTTTTGTTATATAATTTGTTATATAACCTCTACGATAATTTTTAAAGATAAAGAAAAACAAATATGATACAAAAAAAAAATATTCTACAGGGTACTTCTATCAGTTGGTGGTCTTCTAACATCTATCTCCCCATTGGTGGCTGTAGTAGTGTTTCCTCATTACTCTTATAGATTAGGCATCTTATATCTGCACCTCGGGTAGTTAGCGCCGCTTGTTGATACATTAGCATGACATTGGTTTCAAACTCACTCACATAAGAAAAAATCAAAGTTCCTGAAGAAAACTTTAGAACAGGACTGATGTCCGCACTCGTCAAGTACTCACCACGGATTCTCCGTATTTTCAAGAAGAACCTTGTTCAAGCAAGAACAAGGTAGCGTGGGGATTATATTTCTTGTAACGGTTGTTTCAGAAAAAGACGCTTTCGGTTGGTTACTGCGGATGTTGGGGATTTATTTAATTTCTTTCGATCTACCTCCTCTACCGGATACCAGGCATCCTTATATCATTAAGGCTCTAGTTTCCTATTGAAACTTTTAATTTTAACATTGAATTGTTCGTTAAAAATGCAAACCATTTATATCTCATAAGGTATACCCCACCCTATTCATTATGAAGATTTAATCAATCCTATGCTTGCCTAGGATGATTATACAAGTTATTTAGACTAAAACTGCTGGGTAGTTTTAATACTAGACTCGTACCCAGTCTGATAAGTAGTACAATGTTATTTCACGTTAATTTCGATGTTATGGATATTCGCTAACCATTTTGCTGTGAGATAAGGTCTTGTTTGGACTTGGGGTAAACTCGTTTAGGAAGTTAAATAGGCTTGTGAAGTAGCAAGCAGAGAAGTGAAAGCACTTAACTGCAACAGCCACTGCCAAACTTTGGGGCTAATTCGGTATATGCTATGTTAATTAAGCATTTCACAATCAAGAATAATAATATAATTTAGGAATAATATTTAATTAACTGCATTTTACAACTGAATCATTTGGTGATTAGCAAATTTGATTGATTGCTTTATTATTAAACAAAAAACATTGATGAAAGCTGGTCATGAGCTTGGGCTGGAAATAATTATGGATAAGGAAAAAGTATACAGTTAGCCGTAGAATTGGTGACGATTTTGCTGATATCAATGTAGAAGGGAATACGTTTCAGCATATTAGTAGGGAAATTTAGATATTTAAGGGCGATTGTAACTAGAAAAAAACGAATCAGTAAGGAAAGAAGGCTAGATTAGAAGCCGGTAATGCTTGCTACTTTTCAGTAGCAAAATTGCTTAGCTTGCGCCTTGTCCTGAAACCTAAAAATTAGGTTTTACAAAACGATTGTTATTTCAACGGTCCTTTATGGATGCAAAATGTGGCCGCTGACATTGAGGGATGAGCAACGGCTTAGGGTTTTCGAAAATAAAGTACTGCGTAGAATATTTGTACCGAAGAGGGATGAAGTCACCGGAGAATTCAGACGCTTACATAACGCCGAACTGAATGAACTATACCCTGTCCGATGGGTAGGCCGGGACGGAGGTGGGAGGATTTCGTGAATACAGATTTGTCGAAGTTGGGTCTGGATGGCGGTGGATGGATGGAGGTGTGCAGGGAGCGAGTGGTGGTGTCGGCATCGAACCTTCGGGTTCGCTAAGCCTTCATTATTGTTAAATTTATTTTTATATTTAATATTGGAGTTAAAAGTTAAATTTTATACTTGTGCTTAATGCTCAAAATTACTAAATTCCATACAGGACCAGTGTGCTGAACCAGAAGGTGGTTTGGAACAGACTGCAAACAAATAGCTACAAAGAAGCACTAAAACGGTACTTATGTACTATACGGGCCCCCAAGATTTTATATTAAATTACAATTATTATGAATAAAAATACTAACAACATTTAACATACGTTTATTTACAACTAACTGTGTATACCGGTTTCACCCGGAGAATTTCATTTTTTAAATCTATAAACTGAGACTTTTATCGACTCAAACGGTCGATGTCGTAAAAACCAAAGTAAAGCGAGATCATCATAATTTTTATAACAATAAAGAATATACCCAGAGATTGGCTGAAGTTATGCAATTTTAATACGGACAGATGTTCGCGCCTGGTCTGAAAGAACCACTGAGCTAAATTTGGAGAATTTAGGACAAACGGTATGGATTTCTATAAAGAACAAACAGAATTTCATCTTTATATACATAGATTATATCTGTATATCCCGGTTTCACACGGGGAATTTCATTTTTCTAAAGAAACGGTCGATTTCGTAAAAAAACATTGTAAAGCGAGATCAGTATGATTTTTATAACAATAAAGAATATTAGCTGAAGATCGGCTGAAGTTATGCAATTTTAATATGGACAGGTGTTCGCACCTTGTCTGAAAGAACCACTGAGCTAAATTTGGAGAATTTAGGACAAACGGTATGGATTTCTATAAAGAACAAACAGAATTTCATCTTTATATACATAGATTATAGCTGTATATCCCGGTTTCACTCGAGGAATTCCATTTTTTTAAAGAAACAGTCGATTTCGTTAAAAAAAAAACCATTGTTAAGTGAGATCATTATGATTTTTAAAACAATAAAGAATATCAGCTGAAGATCGGCTGAAGTTATGCAATTTTAATTTGGACAGGTGTTCTCACCTGGTCTGAAAGAACCACTGAGCGAAATTTGGAGAATAAAGCATATCAGCTGAAGATCGGCTGAAATTATGCAATTTTAATATGGACAGGTGTTCGCACCTGGTATCAAAGAACCATTGAGCGAAATTTGGAGAATTTAGGACAAACGGTATGGATTTCTATAAAGAACAAATAAACAAACAAACAAACAGAATTTCAACTTTATTTATATAGATGTGCCGGACAGGTCGTAGCACACATTATTGGAAATTATACAAAAAAAAAATTCTTCCAGGGACCATAATTCTCTCAGATTGTTGGAAGGGTTATGTGAACATTTACAAAAAGGGATACACCCATAAAACTGTTAACCATAAGTTTAACTTTGTTGACCCCAAGACCTTGACGAATACTCAAAGAATTGAGAGATTATGGGAATCAGCAAAATGGGGAAACAAAAAAAGAAGAGGAACAAATAGAGACTTCCTTTCTTCATACCTTGCCGAATTTATGTGGAGGAGTCAATTAAAAGAAGAGGATCCCTTTGAGGCAATTTTAACAGATATCAAAGATTTTTGGTTAGAACAAAATAATTGTAAATAAACATATGTTTAATGTTGTTAGTATTTTTATTCATAATAAATGTAATCAATATATATTATAAAGCAAAGTGTACAATGTGCGTGCCGAAAAGGCTCAAAAACGACTCCACGTAGGATTAAGGAAGTTATGTCTTCGTTTAGCCATATGACCCCTTACGGAGAAGAAGGTTTCCGTTTTTCTCTTAAGAGTGTAAAATTGAAGAGAAAAAGACTGGAATTTTAAACCTCTCGCACCATTTAATTAGCCTCTCTGAGATTGAGATACGAGTTTATGAATGAAAAATTTAGTTCGAGTTCCAGGCTACCAGGAAGCGCTAGGGTGCCTTTCACTCAATGTTTATTGTCCATTCATTCAGTATGTAATCGTTGTATATTTTTTCAGCTGTTCTTTTTAAATTACTAAATAATTAAGAAAATAATTAGTTTCTCCTTTACCTTCAAAATAAAATAATGATTTTACATCTCTGCAATCAATTAGAAAACCAACTGGATTCCTTAAAAAATTAGTTTTCTCATAAGAAGGCTAATATATGATCAGCCATTACATTTAATCTATTTATAATATATACTTAAGTAAATTTTATGCAATATGAGTGAACATTTCGTAGTAATACAGTAAGCGAATAAAATTAGACATAAAAAAAAAGATGAATTGACTAAATATAAATCGAAAATAAAAACTTTGAAATGTTCTTATTGTATTTATGAAAAAGAAATTGGTTTGGTTACTACATATGATGAGCATTCCAGTTGACAAAACGACTAACTCCAATAACAGCATTCAAGATTTTATCATCCTTCATAGTTCAAGATCACTTTATAATAGTAGATTCGAGATATGCAGAAACCGTTCAAATTACGGGGGGGGGGGGATATCTTAAGGGAGGTTGAAATGGAAGAAAGGTCTTAAAAAAAAGTTTCTATGAATCTTCGGTAGTTTCTATACTTCGGGATCAATTAGGACCATCATAGTAGTCAGTGATTATGTTTTACTCGAAATATAATTTTTTTAACTGAGATACCAGATTTTTCAACAATAATCTAATAACTTATTATCTTCTGACTACTTGGAATGGGCTTATAGGATTCAGAATCACAGAAACTATCAAAACGATGTATAACTCGACAAAGTTGCAGCAAAATTAATTGTTCATTTACCATTTTCAACTCCCTGTAAATTATACAGGGTTCCTTATTTGGGCGGACTCTGCAGATCTCAAGTCTGCAGAATATTGATACCAAGTTAAAACCGAATTTTCAAGAAGGTGCTAATTTTTTTCTATATTTCCTTTAGTTTTAACGTTTTTCTGCTATTAAAACTACCACACAACTACCGGAGCGAAGCCGGGCACCTAGCTAGTTTAATATAAAATCTTGGGGGCCCGTATAGTACATAAGTACCACTAAAACTGTAAGGATTTGTTAATTTATTTTAAAAGAGTTAAAATAAATCTAACTATAGCTGATTCGGACCCTCATTTTCTGAGGGCACTCAATAAAATGCAAGACACCTCGTGATAAGTAAAAACAACAAAGACGCTAGAGAACAACATGGAACGAACTGGAAAAAAAGTAGCCAAAGAAAGAAAGCAACTTTGGTGCGATGCGCGCAACAGAACTTTCACTTACGAACTTACTTAGATAAGAAATCGACGTGTTTTGGTATGTAAACGCCATTCCTCAACTTCACAAAGTCTCCATAAGTTATAGAGTATCTGTATTGCTATACTTGAAAGTTCTCAAGGGACCTAATTTCATCAACAGTAAATAATTTTGTCAGCAATAAATAAAGTGCCCTCTCCGTTTAACCAATTTTGATGAAATTTAGGCTGTCGCTTCGTGGGCATGTAGATACATCAAATACCAGTTTGATCAAAATCTTTGGAGCCGTATTTAAGAAAATCGAAAAAAAAAAGTAAAGATGAGGCAAAATTTATTATCGGACTTTGATCTGGAAGCGGTTGCACTCATCTTTAAACCTTGTTAACCATTCGATAGGATCTATTTGG
Source organism: Aelia acuminata (assembly GCA_911387785.2). NCBI lineage: Eukaryota > Metazoa > Arthropoda > Insecta > Hemiptera > Pentatomidae > Aelia > Aelia acuminata. Next base: position 227,608,629 of record OU426978.1, read on the forward strand.
CTTTTCCCAATGTTTTCTAAAAAAAATCTTTTTTTTCAATTTATTGCAGTTTCATTTCTTCTTGGTTAGAATTTAAATTTAATTTTATTTCTAATCCTCTTATCTCTTTGATTTTTCTTAGCAGGTATTGCATTTTCAATCAGGTTTTTATTTGATAAAGAAATGTGAATACTTACATCTCTAAACTGTTCTGGCACTAAATACCATATGTTCTTATCAATGCATTGTATACCAAATTCTTTATCAGCAATCATAACTACTTGAACATAAAGCAAATCCATTTCATACTATTTGATATCTTGCATTTTAATTTTCAAGATAGTTTTCACGTGATTTATTCTTTGTCTGCACATAAGAATTAAAATGCACGTCCGTAAACTAAAAAGAAACAATAAAGTTATAATAAGTCTTAACACTGCAAACACTCTGCTAACCGAACATTAAGCACTCTCCAAAACATATGTTCTATTAATCAATTAAATAAACAAAACGAAGGTTGCAACAGTGTTATATGTTATCTCACTATTGCAAACTAATGAAGTGCACTCACTGTTTGACCAATTATTATGAAATTTTTGTTTATATATCGTGGGCATATATATATATATACATCAAATACCCAGTTTGATCGTAATCGTTGGAGGCATTTTTGAAAAAATTGAAAAAAACGTAAAAATAACACAAAATTTATTAAATAAAGTGCCCCCTTCGTTTCAACAATTTGTATGAAATTTTTACTGTCACGTCGCGGGCATATACATACACCAAATATCCAATTTCAGGTTCGTACGATTTATAGTTTTTGGGCTAGTCTGTTCACACAGACCATTTCGCTGGACTTGGTTTTTTTATATTCAGTGGACCCCAAAACCGGAAGTTGAAAGTTTTCACGATCGCGAAACTTTTCCTTTCTATACAAATCATATATAGTTAAGTGAAAGAGAAAAAAGTGAATGAAAAGTATAGATCAACATACCTTCGTGAGATTACAAAGCAATGTGTTTGTTGTGTGTAAGTGTTTGCTGTTTTACGTTCGTGCACATAGCACACGAGCAGAGAGCTGCTATTACTTAATTAATTTCATACGCTTGCAAGCTAAGCCCGATCTGATTTGAGAGTCAAATAACGAACCAACGAACCCTGATTGGCTGAGCTTTGTTTGTTCACCTTTAATTCGCTGGATTAGAAACGCTGGGGGAATGTTCATCAGTATGGAGGGGGGCTACGTTCACACACTGAAAGCTACGTTCTACGCTGAGTCCTTCACATATTTGGTAACTTCTCTTGTGTAACATATTAAGGGATACTATGATATGAAAGAAATTATACGATCGTGAGGCAAAATATAGTGGCATAGATATATTTATAATTGTATCGCAATGAGGGAAAAAATTACAGGTATTTAGAATCTACAATAACTAGAAAAATCGAAATCGAAAAAAGTTTTAATTTAAAGAAAGAAATTTTTATTTTTTTCGGTTGCAAAATTACATAGTAATAGAAGGCGTAATTCTGTCCCGAAATTTAAAAATCTGGTGCGATGCGCACAACTTTTACTTACCAACTTACTTAGATTAGAAATTGACGTGGTTTTTAATTGCCATTTCTCAAAGTCACATATCTTTCCACATTCGTTTCTTATTTGCTCTCTAAAGTACACTAATTTTTTTTATTATTAAATAAAAGTTCTTACTTAAACTTTATTATGTTGAAAGCTTTCATAGCGTTTAGGGAAGATAAATTAGTAATGGTGAATAACTTATCTGTCACTGACACACTAACCTTCACTCACTGGGAGCTATCTCACTTAAAAGGAAAGAGGAATGTTAACAACTTGGCGGGCAAATGAAGACATCCATAGAAAGAGGGGGTGGGGGGTAATTTAAGTGACGAAGAGAAAATGAGAAGAAAGTTTTTCTTGCCGCATACTCAACATGTGATCTTCAGCCATTGATCACCCGCTCGACTTTCTTCTCAGCTTCCAAACATATTCCTCTACTTTATCCTTTATACCCGTTATTTTATTATTATTTCATTTTATTTATTATATTTATCCTTTGTATCTTCTTTAATTTATAACATAACATATTCTCCAGCATTTAGGTACTTTCAATCAAATTCAAACCATAGCAAAAAGAACGAAGAATTTTCTGATCATCCATATGGTAATTAATAGAAAACAAATCAACTACAATAAACGTCGGGGTCACCTGTGGTGTAGTGATTAGCATAGTAGCCTAAAATATTATAAGTCGCAGGTTCGCGTCCCGCTGTGGCCCTAGGATTTTTTAAAGGGGGTGAAAAATCCCTGGCTATGCCGTCCCTCGGATAGAACGTAAAATGAAAGTCCCGAGCCTGTGCTATATCAGGTACTCGTTAATGATCCCCAGAGTTGGGCAGTAGTTAACTACATTTGTAATTAACTACACAGACAACTACATATAGTTTGTAGTTGGAAGCGCGCAACTACTATTTTTCAACTACCAGTTAAGTAGTTGTAATTTAAAACTACAACTACAGTAGTTGGGAAAAAGTAGTTGGGAATGGAAAATACAATAAGTAGTTGTAAATGTAGTTTTAGAGCGGCAACTACATTTGCTAAGCAACGTCTAATTAAATCACATCTTTTTGCTATTTTTATTTTGTGTTCAGATAAATACTCCATAGATAAATGGGCTCCATTATGGTTGATAATCTGTTTCAAAAATAGAACAATTCATATACGTAATACAAATTTTTTCCATGATTTCCGGCAGTCAATTATTTTTTTTAACCTTAGGTTCTACATCAATCCCATGTTTTATATTATTAGCTTTATATTATTATTATTATTACCTGAATTTCATTTGATATACTCCTTATCGATAATAATATATATCGATAATTACTCATTATCAATAAAAGTAGTTGTAGTTTCAGGCCCATAATTACAGTTGCAAATACTAGTTGTAGTTCTAAAAATACAACTACTTTTTTGAAACTACAGTAGTTGTAGTTGTGGTCCATCAACTACAATTTACAAAAGTAGTTATAGTTTCAACAACTTCCCAACTACTCTGTCGGTAGTTTTGTAATTTGTAGTTCAACTTCTTTTTTCCCAACTCTGATGATCCCTATCCTTATTATAAATTCTTAGGCAAAATTTAGGACTCCGACCTAATAAATGCCACTGGACGGTGCTACAAGTGGCATTAAGTAACGTTAAACAAACAAATTGAAGTAGAGTAAGGAAAATTGCCTCTCAAGTAAATTTAAAAGCCTAAAAGTGTTTAATTAGATGATCTATCACTTATTTGTCACATTAGTAGGTACATGTGAGATGAAGAGATAAATTTCAAAAATATTTGTAACCATTATCAGAACACATATCACATTGTACATACATTATCACTACGACAATACACTATTAAAAGACTTAGATCGGCTGGACAAATTGCCAGAATGCCAGAATAGAACATTCTAAAAAGGATGATATCCCAGAAAGTCTACTGTTTTAGAGATGTCGGAAGACTGAAATTTAGGACTCAATTTAGGCACAATTTAGGACTCCCACTGTATAGCTCCATTCGATTGGCCTTCGTGGCATAAAGATACGTTGACCAAAAAAAAACTAGCATATCAAACATTCTTTTTAAGAGAAGTTTCTATTATGTAACGTGAAACAAAACGATATAATTTTGGTTCGTAACATTGAAAAGAGTCCCAGAACTTTTGTTTTAGTACGCATTTTCGAGAACCTTCTGGAATGTTCGCTTTCGGACTAAATTTAAGGAGCAACAGAATTAATATTTTGAAATCAGCTCATTATAGGTTAACGTTATTTTTGATTTATTAACACCTTAGGTGCGGCGGCATATTTTAGGGCTATCCTGAATTAAACGGTTTCGGTCCCCAGAGTCCGACTGCTGGGATGAGCCACAGCCAATATCGGGGGTCGAGGTCCGATGGGAATGCTTTGACGAAAGCGTTATCTTTTGATTAAAAAGGAATTAAATGAGCGTCTCAAGGGCATTACCTCTTGGTAAGGATTGGAACTAGACATTATAGGCGAATGACAGGCCGATACAGGATTTACCCCATTCTTTACTGAAAATCGGACCTCGGAGTCCGATTCTAAAAAAGAACAGAATTTCAGCTGTTTACTAGATTTTCTGTATTAAAATGCAATTAGTTTTTTTTTTTTTTTTTTTTTTTTTTTTTTTTTTTTTTTTTTTTTTTTTTTTTTCGGTTGGCGCATTTAGGCGCAGTGTTGTCTTCTTACAGACATTTGTGTTGCTTGAGGGAGCACAGACAGCCTGGAGGGGGTAGCCCAAACGTCACGCTGCTGCAAGCCATGGTCGCCATGGTCCAGCGGCAGACTGCCCATAGCTCCATAACCAATCCCATTCGGGCCAGTTTGGCAGTGTCCTTCCCACCGATGGCGTCAGCTCTCTCTCGGGTTCAAGGACAGTGACAAACTGGTCTAGGTCCAAGGATTATGGTAGCTCAGAGTCAGCAGGCCCCGAGGACTTATATTTCTTTTCCCGAAGCATACCGTCCTTGAACCAAACCTCCGGGCGGTTACTGACATCCTGGAATTCCTTTTTTCACGATTCCCGATGAATACACGGGGAAGGTTCATCACTTCTACGCCCGGTCGGTGTGAGTCGCCTCCAGTAGGCTGACGGACCTCACATACCCGGGGGTGGGGATAAGCTTGGACTGCATGGCGTTCATTGGTAGGCGGTCACCTGAATGGAGCGGTCACCCATCCAAGTACTAACCACGATGGACGTTGCTTAACGTTGATTACCAAATGCAAGCGCCCTTGTCCACTCGGCCATCCCGGCCCCCCAAAATGGAATTACTTATCACATTAAAAATCGACTAAATTGAGTGTTTGAAGTGTTCGGACTTTCGGACATTTTCATATGAAAATCGGCTGTTAAGAAGGGAATGTAAGGCATCAGACCCCGGGGACCGATGCCGCACCTAACGTGTTAAACCAACGTTACTACTACAATATGTTATTCTGCAGCATATAATTTAAATCCAATGCAAACGTATAATTTCCATGCTCTAAGGTCGATATTTTTGGGCGGCGGGAGTGGGCAAACGTGTGATTGGGAACCCGAAGCTAGTTCAAAACCCTGAGTCAGGGGACATTTAATCATACCCTCTTCCCTGGACCGGGAAACCCCGTATACCCTTGAAAGGCGAGGAAGGGGAGTAACAAAACAAGAAACTGTATCAGAATTCAATAAAGTTATTCTTCTAAATACGTGATTGGAGGTTTTTTCATATACAGACCAATACCCGTCCAGAAAATTTTTCCTGGATCGCCATTGCTTTACATCGACCGCCTTTGCACAATTTTTCAACCTTTTCCCATCTAGGCATCATATATTTACGCTCCGATATTTATCAACGCACGCAAAAATCGATTATATTTACCTGGTAGGGGAGAGCGGGTTTGGTTGGCAACAGTTTTCACTTTTTTGATTGTTGAGTCATTCCTGTTAATATAATCCCAATATAGATGATACCTCTGTAAACTCGAAGTATTAGAGTACTACAAGCATTTTTTTCACCACATAATATTTAATACTAAGATCATAGAAAATTAAAGAATTCGTCACTCCAGAGTATGCCAATTAACCCCCAAGTTGGGGCAGATTGGCCTAGAAGATGGGGTTGTTTAGCCATCTCATTCAAGTACTTTATGACACATATTATTGTTATTAAAAGCTGCACTATAATGGTGTAATAATTTTGAATCGGTTTTTAACAGCTTTTTAATGGAAAATAGAATGACTATAGAAGAAGATACATAAGAAAGGGGACAGGTTAGCCTGCCAAAACTATCGAGGAATCGCCTTACTGCCAACTACCTACAAAGTCCTCTCTATCGCAATAAATAGAAGACTTATAAAATGGGCAGAGAGAAACATCGGCGAATACCAATGCGGTTTCCGGCCAAGAAGAAGCACCATCGATCATATATTCTCCATCCGTCAAATGCTTGAGAAGACGTACGAGTATAATATTGAGCTCTATCACCTCTTCATAGATTTCTGCCAAGCATATGACAGACTCAATAGGGACCAGCTACTAAGAATTATGAAAGCACTTGGGGTTCCAGAAAAACTGACCGGATTATGTGCGATGACCTTAAAAAACACTAGATGCAGGGTAAAGGTACAAAATGCTCTTTCAGAGGAATTTAAAGTGAAGAATGGTTTACGCCAAGGAGATCCCCTCTCCCCTGTATTGTTCAACATAGCACTTGAACAGGCCACCAGATCAATTAGAACGAACCCTGGGGGAACAATCTACAACCGACTTACCCAACACCTGGCATATGCTGATGACGTGGTGATTACAGCAAGAACAAAAGCGGCACTCTCTGGAACGGTGCAGGAATTTGAACAGGCCAGTAAACAACTGGGTCTGGAAATAAACAAGGAAAAAACCCAGTTCATGATTTCCACAAAAAGCGACACGCAAGATAGAGAAAGTCGTCATGTACAACTACTCAATGACAAATATGAAAAAGTGGAAACGTTCAAATACCTCGGTACTTTAGTGACACAGAGAAACGACATCGCGGTGGAAATAAAAGCAAGAATCGCAGCAGGCAACAGATGTCTTTTTTCACTACGAAAAACGCTAAGATTTCGAAATCTATCGCGAAAGGCAAAGTTAGTCATCTACAAAATGATCTTGAGGCCAATCGTGACATATGCAGGTGAAACGTGGGTCCTGACGCAAGAAAGCGAGAATATGCTGCGGATCTGGGAAAGGAAGATACTGAGACAAATATTTGGACCAGTATGTATAAATGGCCAATGGAGAGCGCGAAATAACAGAGAGCTACGGGAACTGTACAATGAAACAGACATTGTCAGTATATTGAAATCTAGCCGTATAAGATGGCTAGGGCATGTAGAAAGGATGGAAGAAGACAGATTCCCCAAAAAACTGTTATATGGCAAACCAGGAGGCAAGAGAGGAAGAGGAAGGCCCAGACTGAGATGGTTAGATGACGTCGAGGATGATCTGCAGAGCATGGGAGTATGTCGTTGGAGAAACCGAGCTGCTGACAGGGAGGACTGGAGAGGCATTGTAGAGGAGGCCAAGGCCCTACAAGGGCTGTAGAGCCAGGGGAAAAAAAAAAAAAAATAGAAGAAGATAGAAGTTTAGACTGTCGTCATTTTTTGCATAAGAAAAATTGCTCTCATCTTTCTCGCTGGAACTAAAGACAATTGGTACTTTCATCTTTGATTATGTTTACCTTGCTTTTGTGAATTGCTACTGCGCCAAACAAAAATGAAGAGAGCCAACTAACCCCACAGGAGAGATCATATGAAAGATGGCTGCCAGAACAGGGGAGAACAATCAAATAAGAAACTGGTTAATCGAAAGGTTAGGTTTTTCAAAGGAGTTTGGGGCTATGTGAACAGAATCGGAGTCAAATGTTTTACCATGCCTTTAAACCAAATTTACTGAAAATATAAAACTTTACTTAAATGTCGTAAAATCAATTAATGATGCACACTCTTCGCTATACTGTTAGCATCGGATTGAAAACTCAGGACAAGACTCCCGAGGTCGGGCGGGTGACATGGTACAATGGTGGGGTCTTCACAACAGGTGTGACGGAAACTATAAGCCGATGGCCAACATACCCCCTATGCCAACCAACCCCGCTCTCCCCTACTATTATCTCGATTAAAACTCTGACCGTTGGTTGTGCCGTCTTTATCCGATTAAATACTCTATGTCATGTAAGAAAGTTTAAATTTTAGGCGAAAAAAAAAAGGAAATCTAATTACTTCAATAACTTTACAGCATAAAATGGAACTTAACTTACAACTAGGATTTTCTAGTTGAGAATCGGACAACATGCCCTAAACGCAGCTGTGTATTTTCCGGTTGGAATCCGCTCAACATTGTTAGCTAGTTACTTCACCGAGTGCTCTCTCTGTGAACCAACTGTTTATTGTCTCTCCTATTTGTATTGATGTATTAATACAATTGTATTAATACATTTTATGTTATTGTATATAAAGAGTGTTTTTTTGGAGGTGTACAAGTTAAAATTATAATAAAACAAAGAAATATATTTTTAATATCAATGAAAGGAACTTTATTGAATAGAAAACTTCATGACATTAATGTTTAAATATGATTTCAGCCATGTGGCCTCCACGGCTAGCGCGTACAAGGCGCAATCTGGAACACCAATTTTCACAAACTTTTCGAACTATTTGCGGCCGTATATCGCCAGTAACTCTTGGAATGTTGATTTCGAGGTGTTCAATTGTCTGTAGTTTATCGACATCGACAAGTGACTTGACATAACCCCAAAGAAATAGGCTTCATCGGAGAACAAAATTTTGAATGGAAATTCAATATCCATATCAATTTGTGCTTCAGCCCATTCGCCGAATTGGCGGCACACGCGATGGTCGTTCGGCTTTAATTCCTGTACCAGTTGAATCTTGAAAGCTTTTAATCCCAGATCCTTTCGTAAAATCTTCCATAAAGTGGAAGGACACAACCCAAGTTGCTGAGAACGGCGACGATTCTATTGATTTGGATTATCTTCAATGCTTTCCTGTACAGCGGATGCAGCTTCTTTAGTGCGCACTGTTCGGCGTCTCATGAGATGCTCATTATCATTAAGAGTAAACGTGGTCCGAAAACGATCCATTGTTATTCGAATTAGCCGCTCTGAAGGACGATTATATACACCGTAAAATGGACTAAGTGCCTGATAAGTTTGACGAACAGAACCATTATTTCGATAAAAAATTTCAACAATTTGTAAGCGTTGCTCTGGTGTATGTCTAACCATAATGAAATGACAAACCAAAATAAACAAAAAGCAACTATCAGCTGTTGAATATGTTATCAAATAAAGCAGTTTTGCCAACTCAAAGTTGTACACCTCCAAAAAAAAACACCCTTTATATGTAGAGTGTATTAATTTAGTATTCAATTTTGATTTTTATACTAACTTGCAAACACTAATATCCGACAATTCACTTTTGTTCATGGTAGAGTGTGTATTCGTCCATCGTAGTGAGCATTTATCCAACTTCCATCTTCCAGCTATGTTTTAGTTTATAGTTCGGATGATTAGCCGATAATTAAATGTGTAATTATTAGCATTTGAAAATTATAACCCTGCATTAGAAACGGATATCAAAGTGAATATAAGCAATTTCTGTGTCAGAATAATATTCATCCGTTTCCGTCAGTCGGACTAATATTACAGCAAATATTTATATTGATCTCTTACGCAAACCCTCATATTAATAATAGTAAAATAAAAAGGAAAACAAAAATAATCTTAAAAGTTAAACACCAATAAATAAACAAACACCTGAGTGAGTGAGTCGCCTGAGAATTTTAAGTGAAGGCAACCTCGCGCTATACGATCGGAATATATCTTTTAAGGGCTGAAGAATTCTGTAAGTTGTCTCTAAAGCATATGACCTATAACGTTTAATTTTTGAGATCTAAGCAACGAGATATCTCGACAAATATATGAATGCGGGCTCGGATGAATTATAACTGATGAGGGTTCTAGATATTAAAAGCCAAGAACACTTGGACAATGTGTTTTACTTTATTATGTCATCATATAATATTTTTAACTCATGTAATTTACCTGCAAATCCATAACTGTAATTAAAATAATCTTTTAATTATTCCCATGCTCGAGTTTCATTTAAACATTTAAATGGCAACAAATGCATCGCCTATATATATCTAAAAGAAATGTTTATTTAAGAAAATTTGGATATTATTTTATTTTATATAATTGATGGTAATTATAAAATAATTCAGTTTTGTTTAGTTTATTTTGTCAGTTGAACTGTAGTTAAATTTAGTTTAACCCTGCTTATGTTAGTCGATAAATTTATTATATATTAGAATATCTCTCATTTCTTCTTATAAAACGCTCGTTGGTTTATTTAATTTTTGTTTTTCATTAATTTTATTCTAACCTGTTATCTAACTCTAACTAACATTGATTGGTCCAAACTCCATGGCTGCGCTGCCTTATAAGCCAATAAATAAATATATATACTTATATGATTTTTTAATAATAAGTATACAAACGATATGAGCATTTCAGTTAACAGAATGACTTACTCCAATAACTTACTTATTTAAACATGGTTAGATACTATTAATTTTATTAATTTGTTTTGTTGATACCAGCTACCCTCAGTGATTGCCCTTGATCATTATTTATAATCATCGCAAATGCGACCCGAACTGGGAATTGTACTCTTTTGAAATCAAAGGGCATTTCACTGGGGACAATGGGGATTCGAGGTATGTTAGATGTTCGTCAGGAGTTTCAACTGCTCGTATTTGACGTTGATTTTTAGCTTTTGAGCTCAATACTTCCATTGAAGCTCGCTTCTTGGGAGGCGTTTTTTTAAAAAATGAACGTATTAATAACTAAGTAATCTAACATTAAAACGTGGACCCCGGTCCGTTCTGCAGGAACGGCCTTACCGGGCTTTGTTGGCCTCTTCAAAATCTATAAAATGAGCCGATTTCGTAAAAAAACAAAACAATGTAAAGCGAGTTCATAACGATTTCTATAACAATAAAGAATATACCCAGAGATTGGCAGAACTTATGCAATTTTAATATGGACAGGTGTTGGCACCTGGTATGAAAACCACTGAGCGAAACTTGAGGAATTTAGGACAAACGGTATGGATTTCTATAAAATAAATCAGGCGCGTGCACGCAACACACAACTTTCAGTTACCAACTTACTTAGATTAGATATTAATGCGTTTTGTTAATTGCCACTTCTCAAATGAACAGAACGGCTTTAATTATGAACAATGGTCTGTTATTAAAGGAGTACTCTGCATGCGTGGGCTCAACGATTTTTATGAGTTGACTAAAAATTTTTCTTTTTTCCTCCTCTTTATATTTTCTTTATTTTTATCATATCTCATATTTAAGTCAAAATTTTTCACGATCGCAATACTTCCACTTACTATATATTACATATATAGGTAAGTGAAAGTAACAAACAAATAAACAAAATTTCATCTTTATTTATATAGATAGTCAACATTTTTTTTTAATTGATTAAGATTATAATAAGGAGATTATAAGAATAATATTAGAATATAATAAGGAGATAATTTTTAAGATGTAGTATCTCCTTATTTTATTCTTAATTAATTTAAAAGAAGTTGAATAGTTATATCATTGGATTCATGTAATGTCTGACTGTAATTCATGTAATAAATAAATATAAAATAAATAGTAGAAGAGACTAACGTCCAAATTAATTTTTCTTCATTTGCTCGAATTTAGCAATGTTTAAACATAAATCTCTATGGAAAATGTAAAAATAAAATAAATAGATATTGCAACGTTAAATTAACAAAAAAACATACGATTTGAAATCCCAGACCGTTTGTCGGAACAAACTAAGCAGTTGGAGCAAACTGTTTGGATCTAGATTGTTCGAGCTACATCTACGTCGTTCCACGAGATTCTACAACGTTCTAGATCCTCCTTACAACTATATATAAGGAACGATTGACTGAGACTGAACAGTCTTAGTCTGTATCTTGACTGTGAAGCTCAAGACGTATGATTTTTTGTATTAATTTGAGTTGTATTAATTCGTTTGCATTGATAATTATATATTTTTGTTGAATAAATATTTGTTAAACCACAGAAGTGGTATCCAGAGGAAAGTGCTTTCTTGCAAAATTCTTTCCGTAATGGATTAATTTTGATCTATTTTTCCTGTATTGTAAGTGTAAATTTAAAAAGCTTAACCAACGCTACGAAGGGGTCCAATAGAAGAGGTTCAATAGTTGTGTTATTGTTCGTTTTCTCTAACGTCACTTTATGCCACTAAGGCTAATCGGACGATGCTACAGTGGGTGTCCTAAATTTTGCCTATCCAGGTATAATTAGGATAGAAATCTTTAACGATTACCTTTCATAGCCAAGGGTTTTTACTCCCTTTTAAAAATCCTATGCGTCCCTCGGGATGCTAACCCACGACCTCTAGTATTGTAGGCTGCTATGCTAACCACTACACCACAGGTAACCCCTAAACTAAAACATTGCAAAACTTAAAAACAACGCAGTTAAGGAATATTTAGTAATATCGCGAAAAATTGAATAAAAACTTTAGGAACAGCGAAACAGAAAGAATAATTAGAAAATAAATAAACAGTGAGTAGAAAAGTTATTCATTTCGCCTTGTAGAAGAATTTCCCAAAAGTCAGAGGAATAAATTTAGTTTTAAAAGAAGAAAGATTTTTTATTTTATTTATGTAGCAGGTATCCTTAAAGTGGAGAGAGGAAGTTGGAATAAAAATAAAAACATGATGATGCGTTATTGCGAGACCCTTAACTGAAATAATGAGATCCCACTCCCTCATTAATTTTGACTCTCAGTTTTTATTTTTTATATATTTCCCTCTCTCTCTCTGTTTTCGGGGCTGTTAATCATTGTTAGTAAACCCCCTTCGTCTTATTTCAACTTTATTTTCATATTCATCCCAGTAAATTTGAAAACGGGGCAAATAGAACCTTTTCTTCATTCAGCATCAACATTATGTCTGTTCAAAAAATAACTTTAATCATTCCATCCTTACATCATTATTTCGCAAAAATTGCTAGATCATTGGAAAAGAGGTCAGTGAAGAGAAAGGATTGGCTCGGGGCGTCTATATAACGTCCTATCCGAGGGACGCCAAAGCTGCTGGACGCGAACCCGTGACTTTTAGTATTGTAGGTTGCCATGCTAACCACTACATCACAGGTGACCCCTCGCGAGTTGTGGTTTCGGCATCGAACCTTCGGGTTCCTCATGCCTTTATTATTATTATTAACTAGTAATATGTGTCAGAGAAAATAATTTCAGCTAAGGAAATCTCTTAATCCAAAAGTAGAAACTTTTTTTTTTTTTCACTTTTCCAAAAATTTGAATCGTGGATATGTATGGTTTCTCAAACGACCTATTCATTTATAAAGTAAACAATGATAACAGAAGGAAGCTATGAGCGAAGGTAGGCGGTTACTGACCCCAACGGAAGTGACCATCAATTCACATTAACTCTCTAAACCGGAAGGCTATTCTATCCTCGGAATCCATCTTGTTACCCCTTCCCACTGCCATACAAATCGTTCCCCCGAATTCATTTCAGCCTTCCTTTCTAGAATTTTCATTGGTCTTAATTAGTGAGTTGGCTTACGTATGAAAATATCAATATTGCTTTAACTGTGATGTAATATCGCCTGAATAATAATAATGAAATATCCAGAAAAAAAAAATGGCGTATTGAATAATTGATAATTGTTAATTTATTTAATAAAGCATGATTTGGCCTGGAATGATGGCTAAAGAATACAGAAATTACCAATTTTATTATATCCTACGCTTCAAACCAACAATGCAGCTATTCATCAGGGATATATAATGCTTTAAATGAATAGAATATTTTATTTTAATTATCAACTGAATTAAAATTGAGATCCAGGTAAAGTTTTGGCATTGCTTAATATACTCATGTACTCGTACTTTATGAAAAATCTGGTGCGTGCGCGCAACACACAACTTTCACTTACCAACTTACTTAGATTAGAAATTGACGTGTTTTGCTAATTATCATTTCCCAAAGTCACATATTTTTCTACATTCATATCTTATTTTTGTTAATCGTTAAGGCCGTTTTTGAGTAAATAAAAAAACCCATGAAAATGATACAAAATTTAACAAGTAAAGTCCCCCCTCCCGTAGATCAATTTTGATGAAATGTTTACTGTCATATCTCGGGCATATAAATACATCAAATACCAAGTTTGATCAAAATCGTTAAAACCGTTTTTGAGTAAATAAAAAAAACCATGAAAATGATACAAAATTTATTAAGTAAAGTCCCCCCTCCCGTAGATCAATTTTGATGAATTTTTTACAGTCATATCTCGGGCATATAAATTGATCAAATACTCAGTTTAATCCAAATCGTTTGAGCCGTTTTTGAGAAAATCGAAAAAAACCTAAAAGTTAATAAATAAAGTACCCCCTCCCTTTGAGCAATTTTGATGAAATTTTGCTGTCACATCGCGGGCATATACCTACACTAAATACCCAATTTCAGGTTCCCACGGTTTATAGTTTTGAGCTAGTCTGTTCACACACACACACACACACACACACACACACACACACACACACACACACACACACACACACACACACACACACACACACACACACACACACACACACACACACACACACACACACACACAGACCATTTCGCGGGACTTGGTTATTTCGACTCAGGGGGTCCCAAAACGTGTATTTCCGTTGAAAACCATAAGTCGAAAATTTTCACGATCGCAATACTTCCACTTACTATATATTTCATGTATAGTAGGGTGTTTCATTTTTAATGGTAAAAAATAAAATGTAAAATTCTTGCTGACTTTGCTTTTGCCCTGAGTCTAGGTGAGGTATAAGTTATCTGTGTGAAATTTGGAGATGATTGGATAATATTTGGAGGTTGCACACTTTTGAACATTTTTGGGTAAGTATTTACAAAATACAAATTTTCAACTTAAATTGATTTTATTGCTGAAATTATAAATCACAAGCTTAAGATAATGATTGATATAAACAATAAGATAGTCCTTTAGTAAAAAAATCACATATTGTATCAATTATTCAACTATGTACGATGCAATAGCCTTTTTAGTTCGTTTAGTGACGGCTTTTCTGTGATGTTCGATGATCCTCATTAAGAATTGTTTTTGTTGTTCGTCTCTTGCTGATTCATTGAACTGTTTTATTAATGCAATACCTCTCTCTGCAGTATCATTAACAACCTTAAGGGCATCAACATGACTTCGTAGAGGTTCCATATAGGATTCAGTGATATCGGTAATTCCAAACATTTCAAAGAAAAGTTTTGTTTTTTTAGTAACAAAGTCACTGATGTCCTTCCCTTCAAAAATCAAAGGTTTTGCTTTCTAATCTTTTTGTTTCTTTTTTCTTTGCAGGTTTTTGGTCTAAATTCAAGAACATTTTTTCCTTTACAGTCTTAGGAATACGTTCATCCACAAAAGCCAGTCCCACGTTAGTTTCGGATAAATACTACAGATGCCTCTTAGCGTCTTTGAGTGCACTTTTTTGGACGCCTTCATCAGGATAAGCTTTGAGAAGCTGAATCATATCCAAATCATTCTTTGGAGCATACCTACTTACAATCGCCTCATGCCAAAAGCGTACATTTATAAGGCTAACAAAGTGTGCGACTCTTGTCATTCCGTTCAATTCTCGTTGAGGAAAATTCAACTGTTTAGTGAAGAGGGCAATTTTAAGTGCATACATTGCTTTTGCCATCCACCTTGCTTGGTGCAAAGCTCCTGGGATTCTAAAACTGAACTCTTTCTTACACCAACCCCCTAAGTAGAGAAGTGATAACTCTAACAATTCCTTGTAGTCTTCTCTAGGATGACGGCCCGTTTTTAGGACCTTTTCTATGTAACTTATCATCTTCTGTCTTTGTTCTTCTAGAGGGCCTTCTAAGGAACTCTTCTCATCGAATATTGTTGTGTATGACATCTTATCAAGTGAATTCCATTGACTTTGGAACTTCTTGAAAATCTGCACGTCTGGACCACTTGAAGGCGTGCGATAACACTCCTCAAACACTCCTTTTAATATAAGTTCATGGGTGTGGTGACGGCAAGCTAACCATAACAGTGTGTGATTTAACTCTTTTTCAATTCTTGTACATGCCCCTTGGATCAACCCGGTATTTGATGCGGTTGTATCGAAAGATATACCAATGATCTTGTCACGTAGTCCAAACCAAATGTTCAAAGTGTGCAACCTCTAAATGTTGTCCGATCGTCCTGAAACTCGAGACAGTTAACGTTTGCATCACTTGGACGCAGGGCAAGAGCAAAGTCATTTGAAATTCAAACTTTTGGAAATTTGAAACACCCTAATGTATAGGTAAGTGAAAGTAAAAATTGAAGATAATATTTTAGCATTTTTTACTTTCACTTACCTATATATGAAATATATAGTAAGGAAACGAATTGCAATCGTGAAAAATTTCAAATTCTTGAATTCAACGGAAATACACGTTGTGGGGTCTCCTGAGTCGAAATAACCGAGTCCCGTGAAATGGTGTGTGTGTGTGTTTTTGTATGTGTGTGCGCGCGTGTGTGTGAACAGACTAGGTGAAA
The DNA here is from genome assembly GCA_911387785.2 of Aelia acuminata. NCBI lineage: Eukaryota > Metazoa > Arthropoda > Insecta > Hemiptera > Pentatomidae > Aelia > Aelia acuminata. The sequence continues at coordinate 227,624,883 of OU426978.1, forward strand.
AACTATAAGGCTCACAAAACTGAAATTGGTTATTTAGTGTATGTGTATGCCCGCGATGTAACAGCGAAAATTCATCAAAATTTGGTCAAACGGAGGGGGTACTTAACTGAAAGAATTTTGTCTATTTTTTACTTTTTTCTCGATTTTCTCAAAAAAGGCTCCAGGGATTTTGATTAAACTTAAATCATCAAAATCAAACTTAAATCAATTTGGTGTATGTATATTCCCGCGGTGTGACAGTCAAAAGTTCATCAAAATTCAGAGACCAATAATTCGTCCGATTAGCCTTAGTAGCATAAAAATTGACGTTAAACAAACAAAAGTTTATCAATGATGATAATACTCTTGGAGAATAACAAGCAGAAGTGGTAAAAGCTATTTTCTGTTAGTGACTAAATGATATTTACACATTTATCAAAGCACGTTTATTTCTACTCTAAATTAGTTGATAAGTGAAAGTTGTGTGTTGTGAGCACCCCACTAGATTGTTATTCCTATTTGTAAAATTCCATACTTATATTTAAATATTTAGATTCAAACCTTTTCTGGTACCTATTACCTCTTTTATAGAGGATTCCAGTCCTGAATTAAATAAGACAGATAATTGAGAATCCCCTTGTATTGAACCACAGGCGCATCTCGTATATGTATGTAAAATATAAGAATAAATTATTAAACCTTTTTTCGAGAGTAAAATATAAATAAAAAAAAACTGTAACGATTCAATCTGTAGCCCTGGAGGTGAAAGAATTTTTTGTATTCGTTGTCAGAGCCGGAGACAGAGAGAGAAGGAGAAGATATATGGAGGGCTAAAAGGTTGACAGGAAGATAACGGATTGGACTTGCAGGGGGAAACCTCTGGCAGTCTCAATTAATAAATTCCTCGCTAAAAAGAAAGCCAACCTCGTTTTTTGTTTGTAGCGAAAATTGTAAAATCAAGAGGCATAAAAGATAGAACTTTTTTTTTTTTACAGAAATGTAAATAAAAAACTCTTTGGGAACAATCAATTTAGTTCTTCAGATTTTTTTATTTAGTTAAGTCCTATGACAATTTTAATTCCTAGAATCTTTGTAGGAATGCGACTTCGACAAAAAAACATAAATATTATTGTTGGTGGGGATAGGATAGGGATTTTAGGGCGATAAATATCTAGATTATTACACCCTTTTTGATAGAGATAGTAATCTTAACCCATTAAAGCCCACTGTTACCAGACGGTAACGCTCTGAAATTGTTCAGACATGAGCCCCTGCCTCCCTCCTTACCCTAGGTGGTGGCTGTAAAGCATGTCAGATCATGTCTAGAGGAGTCACCCTTCACACCTGGCAGGCCTACATTGGTTTCCTTTCATTTGGAGTTCAGCAGTAATCAGATGAACATGACAGAAAACTTTGACCTCGATCTTTTGAAACAAATTTTAGGGTAAGCGGCTTGATTATTATTTTTAATTGTCAAAAATGAAGTATATTACTCAGATATAGTTTTTTATTTGATACAATATTTTAACAAGAGTTGGTTATAAAGTAGATGTAAATGGGAATGTATTTAAGTCTGCGTTACCATATGGTAACACTGGGCTAATTGACCCCCTGTGTTTTTAAGCCCTGATTTGACACTCCAAGAAGCGTTTGAAATTCTTCTGGACCAGATTCCTCCTGAGCAACAACCTGAAGAAGTCTTCGTAGAACCTCCAGAGCCTGCAGTGGTTACCGATGAAGAGTCAGGTGGAGAAGAAGATACTCTGGACATCAGGCATCTTGGAGGAAGGCAGCTTCCGGCTCCAGCAGAAATTGTTTTTCCAACAAACACCTGGTTTGGGGGGGTTGGAAAAGGTGATGAATGTGAGGTAAGTCTCTCTCCATCAACATCTGATCTGCCTTCTGGAGATCTGTAACCATTGGATTGTAAGCCGGTTGAAAAAAGGAAAGCCTTCTCCAAAATTCATAAAGGGGGATTTACAATTCCCGGATAAAGAAAAAAATCCAAACAATAAAAGTAACTTCGAAAATGAGACTTGCGTTAAAGTTTTTGAACAGTTTTTTCAGACGAAGTCTATGATCATTTAACCCTCGAAACAAATAAATATTCTCAATTCAAGAATTCCAAATTTACTCAAACTGCCATCAAAATGCCTGGATTTTATATAAGAGAAATAAAAATATATCAGAGTTGGACTTCAGGAGGGATATCGCAAGATAAACAAAATTTGCGACCGCGCAACTGCATCCAGGGCCTTCAGGAAGACAGCCTTCATCTGCCAGGGTCCCTGCTGGAACTCGGTTCAGCAATTAGGACCACTTCATTATCCACACTCCTGAGAAGAAACGAAGATGTGCAGGTGAAAAGTGTAAGCCCGCACTATGTGTGAGAAGTGCAAAGTAGGCTTATGTATTGACTGTTTTTCGACTTTTTACAAATTTTGATAACCTAAATAATGTATATTTATGTATATATTTTTTATTCAATTGAGTATATTAAATTACATGTATTGCTGAAATATTTTTTTTCTATTATTCCTTGGTATTAACTTTTTATTTATTGAGTAAGTAAATAATTAAATACAGGTGGCTGACAAACCCAATGTTACCATATGGTAACACCCAGTTTTGGGTACTTTAATAGGGGCAATAATTTTTTCGGCATTTTTTTCATGTTCTTTATGATATAATAAAAGGTACCATAGCAAAGAAAATAAAAAAAATGACACAAAATAGTTACGGGCTCTAATGGGTTAATAATTAATTATTATTGTTAGTAATCTCTATATATATAAGAGGCTTTGTCCTGACTGACAGAATCAACGCAGAGCAAAAACTACTAATGATAGAAACTTGAAGTTCGGAATTTAGACTTTAAACGCGATGTAGGTAACCACTAAGAAAGGAATTTAAAAAATGTAACCCCTAAGGGGCTTAAATGGCGAAATTGTCGTTTAACTCTAACGGAAATCTATTGTTGAGATTTTAAACCATATGTTTTTACTTTCACTTACCTATATATGGACTATATAGTAAGTGTTACTTTCACTTACCTATATATGGAATATATAGTAAGTGGAAGTATTGCGATCGTGAAAAATTTCGACTTCCGGTTTTCAACGGAAATACACGTTTTGGGGTCCCCTGAGTCCAATTAACCAAGTCCCGCGAAATGGTCTGTGTGTGTGTGTGTGTGTGTCTGTGTGTGTGTGTGTGTCTGTGTATGTGAACAGACTAGCTCAAAAAGTATAAACCGTGCGAACCTGAAATTGGGTATTTAGTGTATTTATATGCCCGCGATGTGACAGCAAAAATTTCATCAAAATTGCTCAAAGGGAGGGGGTACTTTATTTAATAACTTTTTAAGTATTTTTCGATTTTCTCAAAAACGGCTCTAACGATTTTGATTAAACTGAGTATTTGATCCATTTATATGCCCGAGATACGACTGTAAAAATTTCATCAAAATTGATCAACCGGAGGGGGTACTTTACTTAATAAATTGTGTCCCACTTTTATGTGTTTTTTTTCATTTACCCAAAAACGGCTTTTTTGATTTCGATCAAACTTTGTATTTAGTATATGTATGTGCCCGGGATGTGACAGTAAAAAATTCATCAAAATTGATCAATTGGTGGGGGCACTTTACTGAATACATGTAGACTCATTTTCACGTGTTTTTTTTTATTTACTCAAAAACGGCTTTCACGATTTTGATCAAACTGGATATTTGATGTATGTATATGCCCGAGATATGGCTGTAAAAATTTCATCAACATAGATCAAATGGAGGGGGTACTTTACTTTATAAATTGTGTCCCACTTTTATGTGTTTTTTTTCATTTACCCAAAAACGGCTTTTTTGATTTCGATCAAACTTGTATTGTATTGTATTGTATTGTATTGTATTGTATTGTATTGTATTGTATTGTATTTAGTATATGTATGTGTCCGCGATGTGACAGTAAAAATTTCATCAACATAGATCAAATGGAGGGGGTACTTTACTTAATAAATTTTGAATCATTTTAACATGTGTTTTCAATTACTCATAAAAGGAAAAAATAAGAAATGAATGTTGAAAGATTTGTGACTTTGTGAAGTGGCAATTAACAAAACACGTCAATTTCTAATCTAAGTAAGTTGGTAAGTGAAAGTTGTGTGTTGCGCGCACGCACCAGATTTTTTATTTAAATATCGATTTAACGTTACAATAGTATTAAAATAGACATTCACAGAAAATATGGCTACTGATTATTTAAATATTAGTGGTAATCAAATTATGCACACTGTGACCATCCCATGATTGGGGATGGTGCATGTTTATTTCGATCTCTTCTCCATATATATATACTTCTCCATATATATATACTACTACATATAGATATACTTCTCCATATGTATAAGAGGCTTTGTCCTGACTGACAGAATCAACGCAGAGCAAAAACTACTTATGATTAGAAACTTCGGAATTTAGATTTTAAAAGCGATGTAGGTAACCACTAAGAAAGGAATATCAAAAATGTAACCACTAAGAATATCTAAAATGTAAATGGCGAAATTGTCGTTTAACTCTAACGGACATCTATTTTCGAACTTCGAGAAAATATATCTAATTAGGACTCGTCTTAAAGAATTTGATACGACGAGTTTAACTCGAAAGGCCCTATTGGGCGTCGAAAACCATGTTTTACAGCCGAAAAATGAAGCGTTCACGACGAGTAAGTCATGTTTTGTTTCGGCGGTTTTAGTGAACTCTCTCCATTGCGCGTCTCCGTCTCTTCTACCGAGCCGGCAGCTTCCCCCTCCATTATCCCACCTACCGGAAGCTCAAATTCTACTAAATCTCCTTAACATCAGTTAACATATTATATTCGATCATTACCAAGATAATGGTCACAGAATTGATTTTAAAGGCTCGCGGGCGAAGCCGCGATGGGGAATGCTAGTTAGTAATAGTTGTTAGTAACAATAATAAATATAATTAATACAATAATAAGTAATAATTAATTATTAGTATAAAACATATTATTGAAGAATGCCCTGCTTACAGAAGAGTACTCTCTCGGAACGGTGTGCCGCCAGACGTGAAAGCAGCCTTAGCCGACCAAGAGAACTCTTTACGAAACCTTATTAAAAGTTTAAATAAAGTTAAAATTGTGGAGAAAATTTGACTTATAGAACAATTGATACTTTAAATGAAGACAATTTAAATCTTAAAAATCCCTAAAAAATTGACACCCTTTTTTTTTATGACCGACTTGCGGTTTTACGCCTTTAAACCAAACCAACCAATAATTAATTATAACGAATTAACAAGTACCTGACCTCTCACAGGTTCGGGACCTCTATTTTACGTCCTATCAGACGGCTGAAGTCAATTTTAATCACATTTAAAAATACTTAGGCCACCAGGCGGGATACGACCCGGCGACTTTCTGTGTAGTAGTTGGATATGCTAACCACTACATCAAACCCTCCCCCCCCCAAAAAAAAAAAAAATTAAAAATCCCTTATTTAAATAATGCTGATGTGGTTGCCTATTGTGGAGTGGTTAGCATGGCTAACTAAAGGTCACGGGTTCACGTTCCATAATGGACTTAGGGGATTTTTAAAGGAGTAAAAAATACTTAGGCATGCCCTCCCTTGGATAGGACGTATAATCGAGATTCAGAGCCTTTACCACGTCAGGTACTCGTTAAAGATCCCTATCCTAATTATACCTGGATAGGCAAAATTTAGGACTCCCACTGTAGCATCGTTAGCCTTAGTGGCACAAAGGGACGTTTGACAAACAACCAACATCAAATTATGCTGATTTTCAACGACTTTCTTTTTTTCTTTTTATGGATGAGGGGACATTCTTCTTGAAGCTTACTGAATTACAACAGTGATCTATATTCTGATTAAAAGTAATAACAAATATTGATTTATAGACTACAATCTTGTATAGATCTACTACTATAAAAAGATGAGGTTTTTCCTGAATTTACTATCTATAATGAGGCAACTCCTACCCGAAAAATAATGCAGCTAATTCTGAATGTAAGACCAGCGCGATCGTGTAAGAATTCACTCGGAAGCAGATACGATTAGGTTTACAATTCCCTGGAAGCCAGAAAGCTGGAGTTAATGTGAAGCTTGTGGTTGGTTTTAACAGTTTTAGCGCGCCAATACATTTAGCCTCAGCGATAGAATTTCGCTTAATTACAGCAAAGCTACTGCAATATCCTACTTATTTTCATAAAATGACAAATAATTTGGGATGTATATATACCTATGTAAAAATGTTATTAAGAATAATAAAAAACTACTTTTCTATAATTTTTGGGTAACATGTTAGTTTTATTTCTTCGCTACAAAACGGATATAGTGATAGAAAAATGTGTGAACCTATACAAACAAATTTGCTTTATCTCTGTTAATAATGGTCCTATTATTAACAAATAAAGTATGTTTGTTTGTTTAAAGTCCGTTTATGCTAATTGGAGGATGCAACAGTGGGAGTCTTAAATTTTGCCTATCCAGGTATAATTAGGATAGGGATCTTTAACGAGTACCTGGCATCGCACAGGCTCGGGACCTCCATTTTACGTCCTTCCAAGGGACAGCATAGCCAAGGATTTTTTACTCCCTTTAAAAAATACTTGGGCCACCGCGGGACGCGAACCTGCGACCTTTAGTATTTTACATTTCCATGCTAACCACTATACCACAGTGGACCTCTAAGTAAAGTACATATGGCCAAACTTGACTAAACGCAATATTATGTAAAAATTTACAATGTGACAATGTGAAAATGACAATGTGAAACGAAAAATGTGACAATGAAATCAAAAGAAAGTGAAATAGGCCATAAAATGTAATTAGACAAAAGTATTCATATACTGTTAAAAAATAAAAAATCTGGTGCGTGCGCGCAACACACAACTTTCACTTACCAACTTACTTAGAATAGAAATTGACGTGTTTTGCTAAACATCATTTCCCAAAGTCACACATTTTTCTACATTCATATCTTATTTTTGTTAATCGTTAAAGCCGTTTTTGAGTAAATAAAAAAAAAACAAAAAAAAAACCGTGAAAATGATACAAAAAATATTAAGTAAAGTCCTCCCTCCGGTTGATCAATTTTGATGAAATTTTTAGTCATATTTCAGGCATATAAATAGATCAAATACTCAGTTTAATCAAAATCGTTAGAGCCGTTTTGAGAAAATCGAAAAAAACTTAAAAAGTTATTAAATAAAGTACCCCCTCCCTTTGAGCAATTATGATGAAATTTTTGCTGTCACATCGCGGGCTTATAAATACTCTAAATACCTAATTTCAGGTTCGCACGGTTTATAGTTTTTGAGCTAGTCTGTTCACACACACACATACACACACACTGACACACACACAGACCATTTCGTGGGACTTGGTTATTTTGACTCAGAGGACCCCAAAACAAGGTATTTCCGTTGAAAACCGGAAGTCGAAAATTTTCACGATCGCAATACTTCCACTTACTATATATTTCATATATAAGTGTAAGTAAGTGAAAGTAAAAAGTTGACAAATGGCTAATGTGAAAATGAAGTAACCAAAGATAAGTGTGGATAACCCCAGAGGATGAGCCAATAGCTCGAAACGTCGGGAAAAAATAATAAAGAACTACAAACACGGAAGAGCTCCTTCATTAAAAAACCCTTAAATTACAGCACTCTTCCTCACTTAGTGAAGAAGAAGAACCTAGCAGTAAAATTCACAGATTTATACTTCAGCTAATAATCAAGGTGTGAAACATATGGTCCTTGTAATTTTATAGATAAGATGAAGGGGAAAAAAAAAGTGATAAAAATTAAAATAAGTCGCAACACTGGTGGTAATTGTCTTAATTCCAAGATTGCTTTTTCGTTTTGAAATGATGAAAGAAAACTAACATCTTGGATAAAAATAATGGAAAAATAGTATTTCTTTATTCTTTTTAATAGGATCAAAAAATCCTTGTCCTTGCCGTCCCTCGGATAGGACGTAATTTCGAGATCCCCAGCCTTTAAGATGTCAGGTACTCGTTAAAGACCCCCATCCTAATTATACCTGGATAAGTTAAATTTAGGACTCCCAATATAGCATCTTCCGATTAGCCTTTGTGGCATAAAGTGACGTTTAACAAACGAACTTTATTTGTTAGTAATAGGACCATTATTAACAGAGATACAGCAAATTTGTTTGTTTGGTTCACACATTTTTCTATCACTATATCGGTTTTGTAACGAAGAAAGAAAACTAGCATGTTCCACAAAAATAATAGAATAGTAGTTTTTTTTTTACATATATATACATCCCAAATTATTTGTCATTTTATTAAAATAACCTCAACAAGCTCTATCGCACCGGAAGTAGAAACAGAAAGGACCTTTAAAACACTAACTTTTTTTTTGAGAGCTTCGACAACAAAGCATCGATGTGTAACTTCTAGGATAATCTTGAGTCCAAGGTCATTCCCAGGTACCGAATATATCAATATCGAATTTAAGGTACGATTCCCTAGATGCACAGAAAACGTTTTTGGGCATCTTCGAAGTCGGCAAAAGTGGACTGCGGTTGATTTGAAAAGGCTGAACTTAAAATCGCAATTAAAGTGCCCATTTTTCAAGGCTGACAAGTTTATTCTGTAACACGGATAGCCCGAAATTTAGGTGCTGTAATGAATTGAAACATCATCCGCACATAATGCGACATTAACTGGTTTTGGGATGTATTTTCTTATATCAATGATAGCAATACTAAAAAGTGTTGGGCTTAGGACAGATCCTTGCGGACCACCATTTGATACCTTAAAATTATGTAATAATATTGACCCTGTACGATCATTAAAGTTCCTATTTATGAATATAATATTGTAAAAAATAGAATGTTCCCAGAAATCCCCATGATTTTAATGATATTAGAATTTTATTTATCCAACATGAGTCAAATGCGCTTTCCAAATCAAGAAAAACTTCAAAAACGTGTCTGCAAAAGAAAAGAAAAGTTGATTTCTAGCAAAAGTTAGGTTAGAAACGAATTAAATTTAAAAAGAAATTGCATTATAGATTTCTATTTTTAAGTAAGATTAAGGAATTTAAGTATTGAAAAGAAAGCATAGTATAAAATTTTTTAAGGACGTCAGAGGTGTAGACCGAGACAGAGGTGGGAGGATTACTGGACGGCAGATCTGACGAAGTTTGGTCTGGGTGGCGGTCGGTGTGCAGGGGGCAAGTTGTCGTGCCGGCATCGAACCTTCGGGTTTGTTAAGCCTTTATTATTGGTATTATTATTAAAGCATATAAAAAAGAAAACCTTTGGAACATCTATGAGTGGTATACTTCGAAAGGTGTGTTACCATGATATTATTGAACTCCTATAGCGTCATTTTCAGTTACAAAGGGCTTTGATTAACTATATTTAATCCCAGCTCTTGAATTCCGCTCCATCAAAAGGGATAATCCTCCAACGGTTCCTTTTAAGTTGAGATCGGGGCCTTACTAATCCAGACCTAATTAGGCCGTGCTACTGGTGGGAATTTTTTGGTGTTTTAATTGATTATAGTCATTTTTACTTTCACTTACCTATATATAAAATATATAGTAAGTGGAAGTATTGCGATCGTGAAAAATTTCGACTTCCGGTTTTTAACGGAAATACACGTTTTGGGGTCCCCTGAGTCGAAATGACCAAGTCCCTCGAAATGGTCTGTGTGTGTGTGTGTGTGTGTGTGTGTGTGTGTGTGTGTGTGTGTGTGTGTGTGTGTGTGTGTGTGTGTGTGTGTGTGTGTGTGTGTGAACAGACTAGCTCAAAAACTATAAACCGTGCGATCCTGAAATTGGGTGTTTAGTGTAGGTATATGCCCGCGATGTGACAGCATAAATTTCATCAGGATTGATCAACCGAAGGGGGACTTTACTTAATAAATTTTGTACCATTTTCACGTGGTTTTTTATTTACTCAAAAACGGCCTTAACGATTAACAAAAATAAGATATGAATGTAGAAAATTGTGTGACTTTGGGAAATGATATTTAGCAAAACACGTTAATTTCTAATCTAAGTAAGTTGGTAAGTGAAAGTTGTGTGTTGTGCGCACGCACCAGATTTTTTAAGTAAACAAATGCTGCTGAAAACGAATAAAAATAATTAAATTCGCGTTTTTTACGTGCCCAGTAGATGTACCTGGTATCTAATGGTACCCGCCAGACATATGTATTTGCACGTCTTTTTTTTGTTGCCTATTTTCAATTTAAATTTTTATTTTTTTTTATGTTTATGGCATATTTATTCAATTATAATTTCTCATACTTCAAATTTAATTCATAACTAATTTTGATTCATATTTTTCCCTCATACTTCAAAAAGTAAACGTAATAATATTATAAATGAACCTTTGGCGATCTCGAAACTCCAGGGTTTCTCGAAAATTCGATCTGTAATTAAAAATTATTATGAGATAAGTATTTGTAAGTATTAGCACTAAAAATAACACCAATCTGATAATTCTTTTTAGGCATAATAAATAAAAAACTTAGTAAAAACGGCAATTTGTACTTATGGCAATTTGAAGAACATTCCAAATAAAACAAATCGTGAATTTGATATTTCCGGATGGCTTCCACTTTAAGGTAACTAAGACGTAACTGAAGCAAAATATACCAGATTTGCCGAAGAATTGTCAAAAATCCCCCTCCACGAGCGTTTCTAGTGAAGTCATTAACTACGCAGCATGGCCGCGGCATCTACCGGGTCCGCACCGAATTTGTTAAATAAAAAAAAAAAAAAGATTTTATTTCTCCTCCTCACTTATTGAAACAAATTATGATTTCACTCAAAGTAAGAGAATGCTGTGAAAGCTCTCATTGCGAAATATGTTCCCATTTCTTTAAACTAATAGTTAGTTAATGTCTACAGTGTTATTTAGTGATCCCATTCCATAACTTATCTGTTAAGTTGGGGGTAAACATGTATTCCCTCTCAAATATGTAGCTCTCAGTTAGAAAATTAACTACTAGGGTAGAATTTGAATTTAGGTCTCTGATTTTCTCTGGAGCTATGGGTTAATTTAGTTTTAAGAAGACAAAATGATAAATTGCAAATCGTAAAAGTAAAATTCGAGACAGATATATAGCAGTTACACAAAACTTTATTCGTTTGTTTTAGATGACGAAAGGATAAAATAAGTTAAATAAAAAAAGATTTTATACCTCCTCCTCAATTATTGAAATAAATTATGAAGTCACTCAAAGTAAGTGAATGTTGTGAAAGCTCTCATTGCGAAATATGTTCCCATTTCTTCAAACGAATAGTTACTTAATGTCTACAATATTATTTAATGATCCCATAACATAACTATCTGTGAAATATTTCGCAGAGTTCGAACGACTCTTGATACCTCTTTATTATTTCATACTAGCTGTATGTCCCGGTTTCACCCGGGAAATTTAATTTTTATAATGAAACGGTCGATTTCGTAAAAAAACCATTGTATAACGAGATCATTACGATTTTTATTAGGATAAAGAATATCAGCTGAAGATCGGCTGAAGTTATGCAATTTTAATATGGACAGGTGTTCGCACCTGGTATAAAAGAACCACTGAGCGAAATTTGGAGAATTTAGGATAAACGGTATGGATTTCTATAAAGAACAAACAAACAAAAAGAAATATTGCCCTGCAGTTTCAGCTTCTCGCAAATCGGCTTGCCTAAGCCTCTGTGGCGCAAGGCGGGCCTCGTATTCCTGGGCAGACTCAGTTTCCCGCGATTCTCCCTGTCTAAGCCTCAGTTGTTCAATCCTATTTTGATGTTCGTCAAGAGTTTCAGCTGCTCGTATTTGAAGTTGTTTTTTGGCTTTTGAGCTCACTACTCCTATTGAAGCTCGCTTCTTTGGAGGCATTTATAAAAAAAAAAATTCACCATATATGTAAACTAGCATTTCCCGTCGCGGCTTCGCCCGCGAGCCTTTAAAATCAATTCTGTGACCATTATCTTGTTATTGATCTAATATAATATGTTAACTGATGTTAAGGAGATTTAGTAGAATCTGAGCTTCCGGTAGGTGGAATGTTGGAGGGGGAAGCTGCCGGCTCGGTAGAAGAGAGGGAGAGGTTCGAAAGTTCGAAAATAGATGTCCGTTAGGGTTAAACGACAATTTCGCCATTTAAACCCCTTAGGAGTTACATTTTTGATATTCCTTTCTTAGTGGTTACCTACATCGCTTTTAAAATCTAAATTCCGAACTTCAAGTTTCTGTCATAAGTAGTTTTTGCTCTAGAGAAGAGATCGAAATAAACACGCACCATCCCCAATAATGGGAATCACAGTGTGCATAATTTGATTACCACTAATATTTAAATAATCAGTAGCCATATTTTATGTGAATGTCTATTTTAATACTATAGTAACGTTAAATCGATATTCAAATAAAAAACGTATGGTTTAAAATCTCAACAATACATATTCGTTATAGTTAAACGACAATTTTGCCATTTAAGCCCCTTAGGGGTTATATTTTTGAAATTCCTTTCTTAGTGGTTACCTACATTGCGTTTAAAATCTAAATTCCGAACTTCAAGTTTCTATCATTAGTAGTTTTTGCTCTGCGTTGATTCTGTCAGTCAGGACAAAGCCTCTTATATATATAGAGATAAACGTATTGTAATGTAAAAAAAAACAAAAACATATGGTTTAAAAATCCCAGAACTCTACGCCTGCCAAGGGACGGTCTTACCGGGCCTTGTTGGCCTCTTCAAAATCTATAAAATGAATTTTAATGCCGTTTTTTCGACTCAAACGGTCGATTTCGTAAAAAAAAAACATTGTAAAGGGAGATCATTATAACAATAAAGAATATACCCAGAGATTGGCTAAAGCTATGCAATTTTAATATGGACGGGTGTTCGCACCTGGTATCAAAGAATCACTGAGCGAAATTTGGTATGTATTTCTATAAAGAACAAATAAACAAACAAACAGAATTTCATCATTATTTATATAGATTGTATATAATGTTTAAATAGAAAAGTTTTATCAAATCGCTATATCTTGCTACAGGGATCTATGTTGAGGTTCTTGATAATTCCTTAATTAACCGGAAGCGTTTCGCAAAAGTGTAAATATAAAAGTTTCTTATAAACTGCTAATTGGGGGAAGGGAGTTTTCACACGGTTAATTAGATCCTACAAACTGCTTCGCAATTAAAATTTTAGTTCAAAGTTCATTTTAAACTTAGCAGACTTCTTATACAATCCTCTAATGAATATTAATTTTAAGTTAACTAATACAGGTTCATAAAGGGAAATAATCAAGTTATTTGAATCATTTGTTGTTTCTTTATATAATGTGGATAATTCAAAGATATAAATGCTAAACGATCAAGGCATGAAAATAATTGAGAGATTAAAGGCAGTAAACAAGTGAGCAGGAAGAGACTTTTTAATTATAGATATAGAATTTTAGGTCTCAAAGTATCGTATTATTACAATAATTAACCTAAACCTGCAGATTACATAAAAATTTTCGTCTATTCAGGCATCTTCACGGTTACAAGGGTTCTATCTTTTTTTTTTTTTTTTTTTTTTTACGATTTATTTTGGAGATGGCCCATGAACTCCAACTTATTAAAGCATCATCTATTAAAGATTTAAATTACAAACCTCCTAATGAAATGCAAACTTCTAATACTTTGGGTAATAAAGATATTTGGAACGCTATTAATTCATTCACTAAATACGTAAACTCTATTGTAAAAGGTATCTAAGGGTGTCCAAAAAGAGTATTCAGGGTTTGAAAGTTGAATAAAATCTCAAATATCAAATAGGATGTTTACGTTTTATTTTAACACAATGAACTGAAAATTTATTTAGAAAAACAATATTGTCTAGGTGTCTACCATAACGCTGCTGGCACTCCTCGAATCTCAAACGCAGATTTCTAAAAACACGTTGACACATTGTTCCTGAGATTGCCGTCATTTCTGTTCTGATGTTTTGCTTCAATTGCGTTAGATTCGTCGGTTTCTTTTCGTATACCCAACTTTTCAGGTATCCCCACAGAAAGAGGTCAAGAGGACTGCGATCGGGCCTCCTGGGAGGCCAGCTAATGGTGCCTCTACGAGAAACCACTTTGTTTTGGAATAATTCGTTTACTGTAGCAATTGATAAGTCTGAAGTATGGCAAGTGGCCCCGTCTTTCTGAAACCATGATCTAGAATTATATCCTTTAAACTCTTGAAGTTGTTGGGCCTCTTATCAACCTCTTATCATTTCACAGTAACAAAAACCCGAATACTCTTTCTGGGCACCCTGCAAGGCATAAGTACTTGCAAAGGCATAAATCGAACAACACATTACCAAAGCATTTACTGGATGGCCTTATTAATATAGAGAATTCGCTTAATAACTTATTTTTATCTTTTTCTAGCATATCAACTTTTTTAATAAATAGTAAATTTCTTTCACTTGATATCGGTCAATCAAAATGGCTCATAAATCGCAAAAAAAAAAAAAAGAAGAAGAATCCTTATAGCCCTGAATATGCCTGAATAGGCGAAAATTCGGCCTATAATCTGCATGATTAGGTGAATTATTGAAATCATACGAGACTTTAAGGCCTAACATTCTATACGAGAATAAATTCTAAATTACGGTGAAAAGAGGACATAATCGAACAAAAAAGGCTTTTTCTGTTTTCCGTGGAATGTTACTCAGTTTTCAGTGCAAGGAGGGAAAATAAAAGTTATTGCATAAATAAGTGGACTTCTTGAGATGTATAGGAATCAATTAATAATTAGAAATGCCACTTTCATGTTTTCTAAAATTCATAATTAAATAACATCTTTAACTAATTTACACTTTCGAAAATTGTGTTTTCAGGTACATTTAAGAAAAAAAAAAAAACATTAATTATTTCAAAATTAATTACCATTGAATTTTTAAAATTATTTTATACTAGCTGTATATCCCGGTTTCGCCCGGGGAATTTCATTTGTCTTTCGACTCAAACGGTCGATTTCGTAAAAACCAATGTAAAGCTAGATAGTTACGATTTTTATAACAATAAATAATTAGCCAGAGATTGGCTGAAGTTATGCAATTTTAATATGGACAGGTGTTCGCACCTGGTATCAAAGAACCACTGAGCGAAATTTAGGACAAACGGTAGAGATTTCAATAAAGAAAAAACAAACAAATAAAAAGAATTTCATCTTTATTTATGTATATTTAACGTAATTTGCACCTGCGATGGAGCGACTATGCAGACTTTATTAGTGATTCGCTTGGTGTAATTGTTGTGATGGAGCATATCCCTCGGCCATTGCCTTATCAATCTTCGTTGGGCGGGTAACTGGAAAAAGAATAAGATGAAACTGGTAGGTTTGGATAGTGGTGAGTTGAGCAGTAAAATGTTGTGCATTTGTCATGACTGTATGATTATACTTGTTTGTTTGTTGTTTATTTAAAGTCACTTTATGCCAATAAGACTAATCGGACGATACTTCAGTGTGAGTCCTAAATTATTGCATATCCGGGTATAATTAGGATAAGGATCATTAACGAGTAGTTAGTAGGTAGCAGTAACGAGTAGTAGTAGTTGGCATCGTACAAGCTCGGTACCTTCATTTTACGGCCTATCCGAGGGACTGCATAGCCATGGATTTTTTGCTCCCTTGGGACATTTAAAAAATCCTAGGGCCACCGCGGGACGCTAATCCGCCACCTTCAATATCGTAGGTTGCTAGGCTAGCCACAAAACAAGAGGTTATCCCAATATGTATGATTTTACAGGAGGGAGATCCATGTCTAAAACCAGCAGACGTACTGTTTAGTGAGGGTTCAATTTCAATTTTATTGCTATTATCTATTTAAATAAAGTTGAAATTCTGTTTGTTTGTTTGTATATTTGATCTTTAAAGAAATCCATACCGTTTGTCCTAAATTCTCCAAATTTCGCTCAGTGGTTCTTTGATACCAGGTGCGAATACCTTTCCATATTAAAATTGCATAACTTAAGCCAATCTCTTGGTATATTCTTTATTGTTGGCTTAGACAGGCAGAATCGCGGGAAACTGAGTCTGCCCACGAATACGAGGCCCGCTTTGCGCCACAAAGGCTTAGGCAAGCCGATTTGCGAGAAGCTGAAACTACAGGCCAATATTTCTGTTTGTTTGTTTGTTTTTTATAGAAATCCATACCATTTCTCCTAAATTCTCCAAATTTCGCCAGTATTTCTTTCATACCAGGTGCGAACACCTGTCCATATTAAAATTGCATAACTTCAGCCAATCTCTTGGTATATTCTTTATTGTTAAAAAAATCCTCATGATCTCGCTTTACAATTGTTTTTTTTACGAAATCGACCGTTTGAGTCGAAAAAACGGCCTAAAAAATCATTTTGTAGATTTTGAAGAGGCCAACAAGGCCTGGTAAGACCGTCCCTTGGTAGGCGTCGAGTTCTGGGATTTTTAAACCATATTGTTTTTGTTTTTTTTAAACATTACTATACGTTTATTTACATGTATAGTGAATTTATTTTTTAAAAATGCCTCCCAAGAAGCGAGCTTCAATAAGGAGTAGTGAGCTCAAAAGCTAAAAAACAACATCAAACACGAGCAGCTGAAACTCTCGACGAACATCAAAATAGGATTGAACAACAGAGGCTTAGACAGGCAGAATCGCGGGAAACTGAGTCTGCCCACGAATACGAGGCCCGCTTTGCGCCAAAAAGGCTTAGGCAAGCCGATTTGCGAGAAGCTGAAACTGCAAGCCAATATTTCTGTTTGTTTGTTTGTTTTTTATAGAAATCCATACCATTTATCCTAAATTCTCCAAATTCCGCCAGTAGTTCTTTCATACCAGGTGCGAACACCTGTCCATATAATAATTGCATAACTTCAGCCGATCTTCAGCTGATAGTCTTTATTGTTATAGAAATCGTAATGAACTCACTTTACAATGGTTTTTTACGAAATCAACCGTTTCAATAGAAAAATGAAATTCCCCGATCAAACCGGGTTATACAGCTTAAAGATGAATTTCTGTTAGTTTGTTTTTTCTTAATAAAAATCCATACCGTTTGTCCTAAATTCCCCAAATTTCGCTCAGTGGATCTTTCTTACTAGGTGCGAGCACCTGTCCATATGAAAATTTCATAACTTCAGCCAGTCTCTGGGTATATTCTTTATTGTTATGAAAATCGTTATGATCTCACTTTAAATTTGTTCACGTTTATTAGAAAAATGAAATTTCCCGGGTGAAACCGGGATATACAGCTAGTTATTATATAAATATGTATATATATAATAAATTTAAATATCGAGTATTTACTGCTCTGAAGATGTCAAGGATTGGTGCCGTAAATGTCTCACCTGCTCTGCAAGCAATGGACCAGCTCGCAAACGCCGCGCACGGATGCAGCAGTACATTGCGGAGAGTCTCTTCGAGAGAGTAGCCATGGACATATTAGGACCATTCCCAGAGAGTGACTCTGGAAATAAGTACGTCCTTGTGAACGTGGACCGTTTTTCCAAGTGGGTGGAAGCATATGCTGTCCCCAACCAATAGGCTGCTACCTTGGCTGACTTTCTGTTGAAGTATTTCTGAGTTCATTACCCGTTTCGAAGTACCAAATGAACTACACTCAGATCGGGGTAGGCACTTTGAGAGCACATTATTCCAGGAAGTCTGCAAGAGACTTGGGATTCGAAAAACCAGGACTACGGCTCTCCACCCATTGTCTGACGGAATGGTAGAACGGATAAACCGAACCCTCATAAAGTACCTTTCCAAAGTAACCTCTGACCATCAGCGAGATTGGGACCGTCAGATCCCATACTTCCTCATGGCCTACCGCAATGATATACAAGTATCTTTTGTTTATAATCTTTATTTATTCTTTATTTGTTCAGTATCTCGTGTAAACTTTATCTTAAATCGAAAAGAGGTGAATCTTGTTATGTAAGTTTTGTATATATAAACTACATTTATAGGATGTATTTGATACCATGTAAAACTTGCTAATATGTGTAATGATATATATAATGAAATAGACCAGCCAGGCTTTATTTGTATAGGGACTTCCCACAAAGACAAACAAATCTATCTATCTAGTTACTCCTAACAGATATACATTACACCTAATAAAATTCAGTGAACCCTTCAAGTTCTTCTTAGCGCTAACAAACAAAGAAAAAAAAATATTGATTCAGAATAAATTATTCCCCACTTGCGGATTATTTCAAGTGTTATCCTACGGCGTGGGAGGCTACACAAGCATGGAATTCAATTATTAAAACTGAAGAGGGTCCGCCATAAATCCTCCAGTTGTTTTAATTAAAATCGCTAAAAGAGACAACCATCAGCGCTAGTTGTCAGTTTTTCTTTTTTCTTTTTACCAGCAACCCTTTATCACCGCGGGGGTGGTTGAGAGGAATTTGCCGGCCATTACCATCCCCATTAATCTGCTGTCAATTACTTTGCAACAATAACCCGTCAAATAATGATGGAGGGTGTGGATCAAAGCAAAGGCTGTCGGAGGGAAATAGATGCTATAATATGTCATCGCAAGTCCTGAAGTATTTTTATGATTTCATAAATAAAAAAAAATAAAAAAAATGATTTTATATAGAAATGAGGAGGTGAGGTGATAAACAGGCTATAATCACGATATAAAAAAATCTGGTGCGTGCGCGCAACACACAACTTTCACTTACCAACTTATTTAGATTAGAAATTGACGTGTTTTGTTAATTGTCACTTCACAAAGTCACAAATCTTTCCACATTCATTTCTTATTTTTTCCTTTTATGAGTAATTTAAAACACACGTAAAAATTATACAAAATTTATTAAGTAAAGTACCAAATACCAAGTTTGATCAAAATCGTTAAACCCGTTTTTGAGTAAATAAAAAACACACGTGAAAATGAGACAAAATTTGTTCAGTAAAGTGCCCCCTCCAAATGATCAATTTTGATGAATTTTTTACTGTCACATCGCGGGCACATACATATACTAAATACCAAGTTTGATCAAAATCATTAAAGCCGTTTTTGGGTAAATGAAAAAAAAACACATAAAAGTGGGACACAATTTATTAAGTAAAGTACCCCCTCCGGTTGGTCAATTTTGATGAAATTTTTTCAGTGGAATCTCGGGCATATTAATGCATCAAATACTCAGTTTATTCAAAATCGTTAGAGCCGTTTTTGAGAAAATCGATAAAAACGTAAAAAGTTACTAACTAAAGTACCCCCTCCGGTTAATGAATTTTGATGAAATTTTTACATTCATTTCTCGAGCATATAAATAGATCAAATACTCAGTTTAATCAAAATCGTTAGAGCCGTTTTTAAAAAATCGAAACAAACTTAAAAAGTTATTAAATAAAGTACCCCCTCCCTTTCAGCAATTTTGATGAAATTTTTGCTGTCACATCGCGGGCATATAAGTACCCAATTTCAGGTTCGTACGGTTTATAGTTTTATGCTAGTCTGTTCACACACACACAGACCATTTCGCGGGACTTGGTTAATTGGACTCAGGGGACCCCAAAACGTGTATTTCCGTTGAAAACCGGAAGTCGAAATTTTTCACGATCGCAATACTTCCACTTACTGTATATTTCATGTAGGTAAGTGAAAGTAAAAATAGGCTACCCCGATTTATTGGAACCCCGTGTGAAGGTGTAAAATTTACTCTTCACGGCAATTGAATAAAAATAAAATTATAGTAAGAAAATTATCAAGTCATATACGAATAAATCTGGTAGTACCCAGACATGAGAGAACTAATGTGGACTGTAATTGAATAGTACGAAAACACATGAGAATATACAAACAATATAAGTAAAAATGTAATTATAGATACAAATATGGTAGACTTACGGAGTTTATCTTCACTCTTCGCTGCGTCCTGTACAAGATTCTGGTCTGAAAGGAGAACCAGAAAATAGGAAATAAAAGGATTTTGGTGGACCAGAGTTACCTGTATTTAGAAACAGTCTTAACTTCGAAACCAGCGTACGAAGATATCCTTTGCCAATGAAAGGAGTTTTAAGAGACGTGTTGACTGCACAAGGATTCGAAAACAATGTTCGAAAACATGACTTACCAATGAAAGGATTTTTAAGACACATGTGACGGCACTGCAAAAGTGTGTTAACGGCAAGATGTTCCACGGTGGGGCTCAGTAAGGTTTAACTCAAAAGTGCGTGCACTTCGGCGTTCTTTTCAAATTATGAAAATATATGGAATAACATTAAGTTTCCAATTAAAATGAAAATATTCGGCCGAGCTCTCCACGAGCAAATGGAACTTTTTAAAAAATATCACAAATTATATTATATGTAGCATGCAAACATGCACGGCTGTTCACAAATTTTGTTCAAAAATAATTTTATATTACATTTATTGTTCAGATTATTGTAATTGAATAATAATGAATTATTAATTAGAATTCTGGAATTCAGTAATGATTGAAATTATTAAATGAAAAAAAAATTACATAAGTATTACAAATTACGTAAGTATTACACAACAATGACAATAATAATAATACTAATTAGTAGTAGTAGTAGTAGTATCAATTTATATATTTATAATCATTGTGGTCCTATAACTGAATATTACGGTTAACTTTGTTTAGGTATTGACGGTATACTTACTGTTGTTGGGACCAGGGGCGTTTCGCAATTGAAACACCAACCTTCCCCGGTGAGATTTTAAGTCTTCCCCTCTTAGCGGGAAAAGACGAGTAAGTGGACTGTATGAAATATGTGGTGGGTAAGGTGGGTGCCTATATACCTATAGGAATAAATTCAATAAAGGTAAAAGGAAAGTAAAAGGCCCTTCCAAATGTTAACAAATATATATATATTGAGGAAGAATAAAACGTAAAAACAACATTAAACCCATAAAATTATAATATAACTTAATTATGAAAGTAAAGGAAAAAGTAAATTAAATAAACTTAAATTTCTAGGAATTAAAATTAAAAAAGGATAAACAAACTTCATAAAAAATCAGCGTTAGGTATTTACAGAAAAATAAATAAAATAATTGTTCATCAGTGAAAGAAAAAAAGATGAGGTTCTTCTGTCCTTGTAGACTCAGATGGTGAAAGTATTTATATATATAAAAGGTACCTTATATCAGTGTGTAGCTGAAAATCCGCCTTCTTTATATATCATGAGATGCATCGAAATAATTGTATTTTCCAGGCTATGGTGTTATAGTTGAGATGAGGTGGGTGAGGGAACGGTTGGTAACAGTGGTGAGTCGTTCCCCGAGCAGCTACCAAACACTAATGACCCCGGCCTATCGCCGTGTTCGTCGTTTACTTGTTTTTTATTTACAGCTGATATAAATATTATATGATTCTTGTAACCATATTTAAAAAATAAAAATATGATATTTACAATTTAATTTACATTATACATAAGTAAAAAACGTCTTAACCTACAAAAAATTATACATAAAGGAGATAAAGATAATACAAATTAAAGAAGAAAAAATACAACCAATAACATATAAAAGGGCCTGGTTCAAACGGTGGAAAAATGACATAAGAGAAAAAAATAATAATACACTAGGGCTTTAACACTTACTTATTGTAAATAATAATATTTACGCACCGGAAATCTCATTTTTATTATGCAGAAACTTTATCGACGCGAAATCATAATAAATTGGTGTTGAACAAATAGTTTTGCTCTTGTTGCGATCGGTTCCTCTATCAGTATATTTAATTTATTCAGTAAGTACAGAAAGTGATTAAATTAAATCATTTTTTCTAAAAATGGGCTTGAATCGTCATCGAACACACGAAGAAAATCGGTATGTGGTGTGTTTATTACGTTCACGTAAAAGTAATATGATGAAAATTACAAAAAGTTTAGAGGACAAAATAAGCTCATTATTCGGTGATTATGCTAAGAATAACGATTTGCTACCACTCGTTGTGTGTGCGTCTTGTAAACGGAATTTGTATCGATCTGATATTAAGATTCAACAAATTTTTTCTATTTAAAAAAAAAAACGAGTGACAAGATCTAGCACCAATACATTATTATGTGACTGTTGTGTATGTGAGTTAGCAAGACTTCCAGGGCATAAAATTTTTTCAACAAACGACTCTGCCTGTGGTAAAATTTTACCTCCTACGAATAACGTTTTAACTTTAAAACATGATTCTAAAAGCCCGAAGAAGCCTTTTTCAAATTTTCTATCATTATCATTAAATGGCAATAGTCGCAGCCAGTTTTTGAAAAAAAATTTCAATGGGCGTAATACCTAAAATATAATTTATATAGTATTTTTTAAAAAAAAATCGCATTTACTTGCGGAGAGCTCGGTCGAATATTTTCATTTTGATTGAGAACTCGATATATGTCCATTATTTGAAAAGAACGCCGAAGTGCAGGCACTTTTGGGTTAAACCTTAAGGTGCCTTTACACCTTACGAACTTTACCTTCGAATACCACCCTCGAACAACCTTCGTGAAGCCTTCACGTCGACTGTTCGGCTGTTCTAGGTACTTCATCTGTTCGCCTGGGTTCGGGGGTAGCGCTAGTGTCACTTTTGATTTGGATTTTTCTAAGTGACAGGAGTTGTTTGTGATACTAGTGTAATTTTTGATACGTTGTAATTCGTCTCCTATTTTTTTATTTTACAGATTATATAAAATATATTGATAAAGGAGATTTTTTCTTTATCATAAGCTAGCTGGGGGTGCGTCAGCCATATTGGTTCGCTTAACGTCACGTGAAGTATAAATGGCTGTTCGCTTCACGTCGGTACGGCAAGGTTCGAAGGAGAACTTGTTCGAAGGTGAGGTTCGTAAGGTGTAAAGGCACCTTTACTGAGCCCCACCGTGGTTCAGAAGCAGACAGAGAACGTATCCCGCCAGATCGTCCCTCCACCACCGCCAAGGCTTGTTTGATTACACAGCCACTTTAATAGTAATTGAATAAATACCGCACACCCCGGTTAATGGAGCCCCAGATAATAGGGTCCTACTGTACACTGTATCATTTAATAAAATTATATAATTTATTTATCATACTAATTTATTTAAATATGTCAATTTATATTTTCTTAAGGCTGAACTCATTGCTACAAGAAGTTGTAAAACCTTTAAAGCAACAAAGATTATCCATATTCATTCATTCATATAAACTCCACATATTACAGCTTAAAAGTCTTCGTTAATGGAAATAATAATACAATAAAGCAACCGCATAACCCCACCTTAACCAGAATTAATGTAACCTAATTCCTTGACTGAGACCTGAAATAACCGCTGTCGTGGTAATGTCCCAGTGAGATTTAATTACAAAATTAATTTCTCGAGGATAAAATTAAACACTTTAGCTCAAGCTGCTCTTGCCACAGTTCATTTAACTGTTTCTCTTATGCTTTAATGTGTGTAATGTGCTCCTTGAATCTTATAAGAATTAAATTCATTGAATAACTTACCCAGTCTTGCACGTAATTAATTAATTGTCACGTTTATATATTTAGCGTATTTTAAGAATAATTATTGAAAGCAATAAAAACATTTAACAATTTACCATCTGTAATATTACTGAAAGAAATATGATGTTTGTGGATATTAATCTATTTTATCTGGTCATGCCCCAAGGTTATGCAACACTGTATTAATTACTGAACCCACATTCCACTAAAAAAAATCTGGTGCGATGCGCGCAACACACAACTTTCACTTACGAACTTACTTAGATTAGAAATCAACGTGTTTCGATAATATGTAAACGCCATTCCTCAACAACACACATTTAAGTATATACTTATATTTGTATATCTCCATAAGTTATTGAGTATCTGCAGTTCTCAGCACTTTTCGATTCATTATTCCTAATTTATTTCTGAAGGGACTAATTTCATCAACAATCGAGTTTTTTTTACTGCTTGCTTGTTTTTTACTAAGAGTTGCTTTTTGCAAATATATCGTGAAGGTGAATCGATAGGTGTATTTACGTCTCTTATGCCTTTCTGGAAATCAAGAACGATTACTGTTCCTCTAAAATCGCTTTATATTTTAAATATTTTCAAATATTTATTATGGAACAAAAGTTTCTAGACTAAAATATACCTATATTAATTATAGACTATTATCTTATACCATATTTTTACACACCTGCGATGCTTCAAAAATTTGAGTATCACGTATTTACTCTCTTAAGTAAAATTAATCTTTTTAATAATAAATAAAAGTTTTTATTTTAATAATACGGTTAATAAAATTTTGGCTGTCACATATCCATACATCAAATAGCCGTTTTTGAGTAAATAAAAAAATAAAACAAGTGAAAATGAGACAAAATTTTTTTAAGTAAAGTGCCCCATCTAATTGATCAATTTTGATGAAATTTGGACTGCCACGTCGCGAGCATATACATACATCAAAATCGTTAAAGCTGTTTTTGATGAAATAATTAAACACTCGATAATGAGACAACATTTACTAAGTAAAGTGCCCCTTCCATTAGTTTGGTCAAAATCGTTAAAGCCGTTTTTGAGTAAACAAAAAAAAAACACGTGATAACAACATTATAATAAGTAAATTTCCCCCTCCGTTTAACCAATTTTGATGATATTTCGGCTGTTGCATCGCGAGCATATTCATACATCAAATACCCAGTTTGATCAAAATCGTTAAAGCCGTTTTTGAGAAAATTGAAAAAAACTGAAAAAGTTATTAAATAAAGTACCCCCTCCCTTTGAGCAATTCTAATGAAATTTTTGCTGTCACATCGCGAGCATATACATACACTAAATACCCAATTTCAGGTTCGCACGGTTTATAGTTTTTGAGCTGGTCTGTTCACACACACACACACACACACACACACACACACACACACAGACACACACACACAGACCATTTCGCGGGACTTGGTCATTTCGACTCAGGGGACCCCAAAACGTGTATTTCCGTTGAAAAACGGAAGTCAAAATTTTTCACGATCGCAATACTTTCCATACTATATAGGGGTAGGGTATTGGTTTTAGTGGGTGATCAACTTCAAGGTCATTACACCCTTTGGACTTCAACACTTGATTGTATTTTAAGCTATGAATTTGATTTTTTCATGTTCTGCATTTTTTTTATCTTTTATGAAATATTTTTATCTCTTTTAATAGTTTCATGACGCCATCGATTGTTTCTTTCGAATCACATAGTGCTAGCTCTCTTCGGCGGGGCACCCTATTCCTTTCGAAAGCAGGCTGTAGCGACGGGCATTCTTCTATGATATGCTGTATTGTTAGCGGTCGCTGGCAGGCCTCGCAGTGTGGTTGTTTCTCCCTCGAGATCAGGTGCACGTGAGTCAGGTTGGTATGGCCGATCCTCAGTCGGGTCAAGACCACTTCCTCCCGCCTGTTTTCTCTAACGGCACTTGTCCACTGTTTTGTGGTCCTTTTAACTTGTTTTAATTTATTGGAGCTTGGAATGTCTGTCCACATAGATTCCCAACTTCTACGGACTCGATCTTTGAGTCGATCGATCGATTGATGCTCACTCATGTCGTTGGGCTCGTAAATTTCCAGAACTGGAGACGGGCTATGGGCTGCTTCTTTTGCTGCTCGATCTGCTGCTTCGTTCCCAGGTATTCCGGAGTGTCCTGGGGTCCACAGGAAATTGACATTTTTTCCAAGTGTATTTAAGAAATCTATATATTTATGGATTCTGTTCAATGTTTAATGAAGTTTTTTAAACTTTGGAGCGCAGAAATTGAATCCGAGCAAATTAATATGTTTGATTTTTCACAACTGACGGAGACTTGCAGCGCAGTATAAATTGTTTGTAGTTCTGCTGTGAATAGCGTGGGGTATGACTGCATTTTTAACTAAAAGCCTATTCCGTTGTGAATTACTGCGCATCCAACGTTTTCATCCGTCTGTGTACAATATATCATAGTTACAGTATTTCTGTTCTATTCGTTGAAATTTGTTTTATTCTTTTAAAAGACAAGTAAATTTTAAACCGCGGTTGGTGTTTCCAGGGAGGCGGCGCGAATGGAGGTTCATGGAGCTCTCTGCGTATGTTGTTAATTTCACGAGCAGTATCTTTTTGACTAAATCCTAGTGGAGCAGGTCTGGATTGGTACGTTTCATATCTCCTAATGAGTTGGGGATTAAATACATTTGTATAAGCTGGGCTTGTTGGTTGGAGCGTTATTTTTACAAAGTAGTAATTGATAAGCTCCTGTCTACGAAAAACGAGAGGAGGTAAGGATGCTTCAGCACAAAGGCTCATTCTGCTTCATTCCATTCATTCAGCTAATTGGGCTCGTTCTGAATGCGCCAGTAGCGAGCCTGATTCCAGTGTGGTGTATAGAGTCTAGTAGTGAAAGGTGTATTTGTTTTGCCGAAGAGTAAACTACACTACGATAGTCTAGCTTCGATCTAATCATACTTGTATAGACCATCAGCATAGTTTTCCGATCAGCCCCCCAAGAAGTGTTTGCAAGTACTTTCATTAGGTTTAACCGTCGAAGACATTCTTCTCACAAGTTCTTTATATGTACCTTCCAGGTTAGTTTATTGTCTAGCACCAGACCGAGAAATTTCATGTTTTCACAGAAGTGGAGGACTTGTCCATACATCCAGGGACTGGGCTTGGAGTCCTTTTTCTTGAAAATAAAACTCCTTTGGTCTTTTCAATCGAAAACCGGAGATTTATGGTTTCAGACCAAGTTTGGAAATGATTCAGTGATGTTTGTATGGTTCGGTTCATCTAGTTTCGGTTTTTAAATATTAGAAATATTGCTAGGTCATCGAAGTATAGGAATGCTTTCATTGTTGAAGGCATGACCTTGGCTATTGAGTCGATTGCGATGGCAAAGAAGGTACAATTTACTACGCTCCCCTGCGGTATTCCGTTGATCAATTACTTCTTGGTTGACGTCGTGTCGCCAATTCTGACTCTGTATATCTCTGTAATAAGAAGCTTTGTACAAACTTAGGCATCGCTCCTCTAAAGCCCCATTCATATAAAGTTTGTAGGATTATCCGTCCGTCTATGGTATCATATGCCTTTTCCATATCGAAGAATATTCCTACTGCTTCTATTTCCTCAATAAAAGTATTTGATATTTCAGATTCTATTGTTACAAGGTGGTCTATTGTTGATCGGTTTTTTCGGAGTTTTTTTAAGAAAACTTCTTGAGTCTTTATGAGGCTAGATAATGAGGAACTGTAGGAAGTTTCTATTTGATCCCTTTATAAAACGTAGGAGACAGCGGGGTTGGTTGGCCCCACCGTTGTACCACGTCACCCGCTCGACCTCGGGAGTCTTGTCCTGAGTTTTCAATCCGATGCTAACAGTGTAGAGAAGAGTGTGTTTCATTGATTGATTTTACAACATCTAAGTAAATTTTTATATTTTCAGTAAACTTGGCTTTTAGGCATGGTAAAACATGCCTCCGATTCTGTTCACATAGCCCCTAATTCCTTTGAAAAACCTAACCTTTCGATTAACCAATTTCTCGTTTGATTGTTCTCCCCTGGCTCTCTTCAAGTGGGGTATGTTGGCGCAGTAGCAATTCACAAAAGTAAGGTAAACATAAACAAAGATGAAACTACCAATTGTCTTTAGTTTCAGCAAGGAGGATGAGAGCAATTTTTCTTATTCAGAAAGTGACGACAGTCTAAACTTCAATCTAAACTTCAAAATTATTATACCATTATAATGCAGCTTTTAATAACAATAATATGTGTCAGGCGGTACTTGAATGAGATGGCTAAACAACCCCACCTTCAAGGTCAACCTGCCCCACCTTGGGGGTTAATTGGCATATTCTGGATTGACGAATTCTTCAATTTTCTATGGTCTCAGTATTAAATATTATGTAGTGAAAAAAATACTTGAAGTACTCTAATACTTGGAGTTTACAGTGGTATCAGCTCTATTGGGATTATATTAACAGAAACGACTCAACAATCAAAAAAGTGAAAACTGTTGCCAACCAACCCCGCTCTCCCCTATTTTTTTAAATTTAACCACAGAAATGTAGTCTTAAGGGTGCCAATAACTTTACGGTTTACCCTACATTGAGTTTTTGGATTTTGATACCAAAGAACAGATATTTTCCCTAAGCTTTTCTATCCGCACACTGTAACATTAAACCCTTTTTATACTTCATCTTAACAATTGCCATGAACATTACCGAGGTCTCGGAACTGTGAGAGCAGGGCTCAAGGTGGGCTCTGAAAGACACTCCGAAGGAATCGTTATCATAAAACCAATGAATCGCAAGTAACAACACTCACCCGTTTTATTGCTCTTGATGGTGCAGAGTAACGATCGGTCGTCACGTTTTCTCTTATGTCGAGGGTTTAAGGAAGCAGTTTATTTTACGTTCGATTCGATCCGAAGTTTAAGCAAGTAAGGAATGTTCAAAAAATATGCAAAAAATATCAAATTTTAATGAATCTAATTCAGCATTTCGGCTTTTGGTAAACGAGCCACAAAATATTTTCCTCTGATTAATTAATATTTTGAAATCAGCTGATTATAGGTTAACGTTATTTTTGATTTATTAACACGTTAGGTGCGGCGGCGTATTTTAGGGGTATCCTGAATTGGACGGTATCGGTCCCTGGGGTCCGACTGCTGGGAGGAGCCACAGCCAATATCGGGGGTCGAGGTCCGATGGGAATGCTTTGACGAAAGCGTTATCTTTTGATTAAAAGGTAATTAAATGAGCGTCTCAAGGGCATTATCTCTTAATAAGGATTGGAACTAGACATAATAGGCCCCGGACAGGCGATAAAGGATTTACGCCATTCTTTATCGGAAATCGGACCTCCGAGTCCGATTCTAAAAAACAACAGAATTTCAGCTGTTAGCAACATTTTCTGCACTAAAATGCAATAATCTCATTAGTAATAGACTAAATTGATTATTTGAAGTTTCGGCCTTCCGGATATTTTCATGTGAAAATCGGCTTTTAAAAAGGGAATGTAAGGCATCGAATCCTGGGACCGATGCCGCACCTAACGTGTTAATAATAAATCAAATTAATTTAAATTTTTAGTATAGAATGGATGAAAAAATCTTGTGCGATGCACGCAATACTCAACTTTCACTTACCAACTTACTAAAATTAGAAATTCAAGTGTTTTGTTAAATGCCATTTCTCAAAGTCGCACATTTTTCTACATTAATTTATTTTATTTTATTTTTTTTTTTTGTATTCGCTCTCTAAAGTACACTAATTTTTTAATTATTAAGTTAAAGAGTTTTTACTTGCGATAATTCGGCAATGCAAGCATAATAATCCAAGTCGTCAGATTTTATAATTTTCTTTGTAGTTGTTGAAAACTTCATTTAGTTACCATGAAACAAAAAATGTTCATACAATGAAAAGAACGTCTTTAGTTATAAACAATGATCTGTCTCTAAAGACGTATGAGTTGTCGGAATATTTTTTTTTTTTTTTTTCTTCTGTATATGTTTACTTAATTTTTTTCAAAAGCCATTTCTCATTTTTAGGCGAAACGAAAGACGGTTAATTTCACTATATAAAGAAAAACAAAGGTTGTTTATAGGAAAACAAAAAAGACCCCTTCCACACTTATGCCCCGCAGAACATTTTAATATTGTTAAAGCTTACCTGATATTAAAGTAGACGCGATTTTCATTAAATATAAAAATTTCATCCGTTTGACCAATTTTGAGAAAAATTTTTGCTGTCACGTCGCGGGTATATACATAGGGAAGAGTGGGGTTGGTTTGCAACAGTTTTCACTTTTTTGATTGTTGAGTCGTTCCTGTTCATATGATCCCAATAGGGCTGATACCACTGTAAACTCCAAGTATTAGAGTACTTCAAGTATTTTTTTCACCACATAATATTTAATACTAAGATCATTGAAAATTGAAGAATTCGTCAATCCAGAGTAGGCCAATTAACCCCCAAGGGGGGGCAGGTTGGATTAGAAGGTGGGGTTGTTTAGCCATCTCATCCAAGTACTGCCTGACACTTATTATTGTTATTAAAAGCTGTATAATAATGGTATAATAATTTTGAATCGGTTTTAACAGCTTTTAAGGGAAAATAGAATGACAATAGAAGAAGATAGAAATTTAGACTGTAGTCATTTTATGAATAAGAAAAATTGTTCTCATCCTCCTTGCAGGAACTAAAGACAATTGGTAGTTTCACCTTTGATTAAGTTTACCTTGCTTTTGAGAATGGCTACTGCGCAAACAAACCCCAGTTGAAGAGAGCCAACTAACCCCACAGGAGAGATCATATGAAAGATGGCTGCCAGAACAGGGGAGAACAATCAAACAAGAAATTGGTTAATCGAAAGGTTAGGTTTTTCAAAGGAGTTTGGGGCTATGTGAACATAATCGGAGTCAAATGTTTTACCATGCCTTTATACTAAATTTACTGAAACTATAAAAATTTACTTACTTGTTGTAAAATCAATCAATGAAGCACACTCTTCTCTAGAGTGTTAGCACCGGATTGAAAACTCAGGACAAGACTCCCGAGGTCGAGCGGGTGACATGGTACAATGGTGGGGCTTTCACAACAGGTGTGACAGAAACTATAAGCCGATGGC
This sequence comes from Aelia acuminata, assembly GCA_911387785.2. NCBI lineage: Eukaryota > Metazoa > Arthropoda > Insecta > Hemiptera > Pentatomidae > Aelia > Aelia acuminata. The sequence continues at coordinate 227,655,474 of OU426978.1, forward strand.
CAACCTACCCCCTACGCCAACCAACCCCGCTCTCCCCTACACCAAATATCTAATTTCAGATTTGTACGGTTTACAGTTTTTGAGCTAGTCTATTCACAAACAGACCACTTCGCGGGACTTTCCCAACTACCACTTCCCCAACCACAACTTTCCTAAGACCATTTCCCCAATACTTTCACTTATTATTAAATATTTCATATAGAGGTAAGTGAAAGTAAAAAAGAAGCATCCATTGAATATTACGAATGTTAGGTAATATAAAAACTAGGTTAAGTTTTAATCTTAAACTAATTTCAGTATTTAGAATCGACCTTTAAAATTAAAATAAAATTACGATCATATTATATATGCCAAGGGGGTTCACAGGGATCATGACCCCACCCGAATATTTTGGTTTTTAAATTCTTTTCTATTTACAAGCGAATAATGCATTAAGGTTGTTACTATGCTTTAAACGTTTCACTTTGGGTTGTTTATATCGAAGTACTTCTTATTAATTAAAAAATACATGTACCGCTACAACCTATGATTACTGAACCTTGGGTGCAGTAATGTGAAAGGAAGTACTGTATCTTGGTCAGCGGTCATGCAAGGAGGTGATTTGACCGTGACCACGCTCAAACCACGCTTTTTTCCCCTTAATTTTTCAATTACGAGTAGGTACAATCAGAAATGCAGAGTAGAATGTCTAATTTTAGAAATGCTTTTAATCGTTTAGTAAAATAATACCCAAAGTTTAGTATAAGAGTACCAAAATTTAGATATATATTTATTAATTCATTTTATTGATTATTTTACTTGTTTTATATATATTTTAATTGATTGTTTATGTAGTAATTTTTATTCATGTTATTCGTGCATTCTTCTTTGTTAACTAATAAGTTTGAATTATTTTGGGTTTAATTTGATTACCGGAAATACTTATATGTTTGATTAAGATTAAAAAAAATTTAAAATCATTTTGGTTTCATTTAAAAAAGTCACCTCCACTCCATTTCTCCACCTCCATTGCATATTTTATAGTTTTTTACTCACATTATATGGTATATTTTGACGCTTTTTTACTGCAAAAAAATCCGGACTCTGATTATTGTTAACACCTTTCAGTTTTTATGCAGCCTAAAGCATCTGCTAGTGTACACTAGCCTGTGCTAGTGTATCTTTTCATACTTATTCTCGCTTATTACTCTTGTTATAATATTTATAAATTTTCAAAAATAATTGACAGAATCTTGATTTATTTTAAGTTATAAAAATGTATTGATTATTAATCATCAGAAACACTTAAATCCACAAAACCACTTCGACAATTGTTGAGGCGGTGGCCTACTGCAATAATTCGCCGCAATGGATCATACATACTTTTAAGCACATATTGCAAATATTTTACAGAAAACAAATCTAAAAAAATATGTGAAATAAATAAGTAATAAAATATGACTGCAAGCACACTGATTTTAATACGGTCAGCGCCATATTGCTGATTTCTTAAGTGTATGGAGTGATCTTAATCACTTCTTGGTTTTTTGCTTGTCTTTTGTACTTCCTAAATGAAAACGAATGTAAGAGAAGGATGAAAAGAAAAAAGGGATAGCGAAAAGACTGGACAATAGAAGGCACTTAACACTAAACCTCATTGATCGAACAGCAGAGATTTAATCAAGTTCTTTGATACTTTTTTGCCCGTTTTCTATTTTCTATTTTTTTCCGTTTTTCTATTCTTTTTTGGTTTCTTATTAAAGTCTCCTTATTTCTGTTTGGTATTTTGAAAGATCAATCAACATTTTTAACACATTTGTATTTTTAAATAATTTTTAGTTTCACTTACCAATATATGAAATATATAGTAAGGGAAAGTATTGTGATCGTGAAAAATTTCGACTTGCGATCAAACTTGGTACTAGATTTACGTATATTCCCGCGACATCACAGGAAAATTTTCATCAAATTGATCAAACGAAGGGGGCACTTTATTCTATAACTTTCTTTACCATTTTTATGTTTTAATCGATTTTCTCAAAAACGGCCTTAACGATTTTGATCAAACTCGTCTTGTTTTTTGAAAATCAAGTATTCTTTAATATCAAGGGATTCTTTAATATATTTAATGAGGAAGGGGTTGTTTTATCTGTCTCTCGTTTCACCTAAACATAAGAAATGGCTAGCTATGAAATATGAAAAAAATCAAATTAACATACATAGGAGAAAAAAAGAAAAATATTCCGTCAACTCATAAAACACGTTGAGCTCACGCATCCGCAGTACGCCTTTAATGACAAACCAATGCTTTATAATTAAAGATGTTCTGTCCATTTAATGTAAATTATTTGCTTCATGGGAAGTATATGAGGTTTTCAACAACTACATAGAGAATTATAAAATCAGACGACTTAGAGTATTATGCTTTCATTGCCGAAATATCACAAGTAAAAACTTTTATCTAAGAATAAAAAAAAAATAGTGTACTTTAAAGAGCAAATAGAGACAAAAATAAGCAAATGAATGTCGAAAATTGTGTGACTTTGAGAAACGGCATTTAACAAAACATGGCAATTTCTAATCTAAGTAAGTTGGTAAGTGAAAGTTGTGTGTTGCATGCATCGCACCGGATTGTTTTGTGGTACAGTTTAAATTTTCCTTATAGGCTTGTGTCACTAATTCTTCTTTTCTATTTACTGGTGACATACTCCATCTTTTATGACCATAGAGCAACTCGTTTTGATTAAAAATCCAATAAAATCGCAAAATCAAAAATTTCTGGCATACAGCCTTTACCGTATTAACGACGATATGCTTCATGCAACGATATTCTTCGATCTTCAGAAGCAGACAAAGACTCCAGTCCATTGCTTAATACATGTAGTCCAAAATCGAACATTCTAGAAAGACGTAGAATATTAAAGGTTAAAGTGGTTATACCCATCCTACCGCCGTAAATATTTCCTGGCCTTCCTTTTCCAAGTTAGCCGATCCCGCCGTCCTTCATACACCTTCGACAACTCTTTATTAAACTTAAATTAAAATCAAGTTTGTCCGAATTTGTTGCTAAGCCGACCCTTAGAGAGGTGCCGAGCCTGTGCGATGTCAGGTACTTGTTAAAGATCCCTATCCTAATTATACTACTACTATGGATAGGAAAAATTTTATGACTCCCACTGAAGCATCGTCCGATTAGCCTTAGTGGCATAAAGCCCATTTTTAATTAACCAAACAAACAAACAACGTAATATTTATTAGAAGAAATGATTTCTTTTTCAATGTCCTATCTCTCAAAGACCTCATTAGTAGTCAGTGTTGCAGACACTCATACAGATGTCTCTGTATTACTCTGGACTCAGAAGCCCTGAAAAAGATCTACCTGTATGGATCGAAACGTTGGTTATCCAAAATAAAAGATCACACTTAAAATCCTGACTATTTATTTTTCTTAGAGAAAGGCTACCAGTTACTTTTTATTATCAAATGATTACTCTAAACAGTTAATCATTCTTTTTTTTTTTAATAAATTAAACCATATGGCAACTACAAACTCTATTAAAGAGGTTATTCCCTGTGTAAAATGGATATTCTCTGGGCGAAAGCTAAAAAAAGAAATATAAAATAGTATGGCACAAGGAGATATTAGATAGATAAACTCTTAGATTCTTATTTGTGCGAGATTTTATAGAGACAAAAGAAACAGTAACAAACATGCATTTCAAAAAATATTTGTAAACATGGCTGTTTTTTTACAGTTTAAATTCATATTTATTTATTTTTATTTTTGTATTGCATTTTCTTTGTATTAATTTAAATAGTTATTTTCATCACTAGTACGCAAAGTGTGTGTTTTCGGTACGAGGTATAGTTAGGGAAAAAAGACCGAGTACCGAAAACACACTCATCGTACGTGTGATGAAAATTACTTTTCATTATACTGAGACTATAGATCCTACTATTCTTATATATATACGGAAATTGATTTATATATTTTAAAATGTATATTTTAAAGCCCAAAAAACAGAAAATAAAATAAAGTAGGTTAGTAATAAGTTGTAATCAGACATAGTTTACGACTAAAATTTTTTAACTGTGAAATACCTAATGATAATTTAAATTGATAGTTTTCATTACAATATTTCGGTAGCAGGTTTTTTCAATACATGGTTTCAGAAAGCAAAGTTAATTTATCACATGATATCTTTTCTGTACTAATATTCAATAATAGTACAGAAAAGAATCTTTTACCTCCTAGTACAGAAAAGGGGTACTTTGCGTACTCAAAACATGTATTGAAAACACGTGTTACATATGCACTATAATGAAAATGAATATTTCCTTAACCTCTGTTCGGTATTTTGATTTTATTTTATTTCAATCATAGATTATTCCTTTTTTATTTTTTGGCATCCAGATTTATATTTCATTTTGAATTTGCCGCCTTGACCGTCACCGGAGATAGCAATCATCGGGCAAACAATTGGGTTATCAGTGGCATCAAGATGGCATTTGGAAGGGTTTAGAATTCCGGGGGTCAGCCATTTTTCACTTCCCTTGCTTTTTTAATGTTGAACTGCAAGCATCATCATGCGTGCGATCTCAAGTTAGTGTCCGCCAATGATTATTATTTGCACCTCTTGGGTATCAAATTCATGATTATTTCGAAATTTTCTCTTCAACCGCCGCTGGCCGCAAAATTCAATAAGGACGAGCAACAGGTGAAAATTTCCTTCATCCTAAATCATTCCTTCAATATCTTTTACCCGATTATCCTCATTTCACCTTGTCCGAATCAGGGTACAGCGAAAGCTTGGTAAGTTGCATTAAAGACTTATTTCATTTTTACTTTCACTTACCTATATATGAATATATAGTAAGTGGAAGTATTGCGATCGTGAAAAATTTCGACTTCCGGTTTTCAACGGAAATACACGTTTTGGGGTCCCCTGAGTCCAATTAACCAAGTCCCGTGAAATGGTCTGTGTGTGTGTGTGTGTGTGTGTGTGTGTGTGTGTGTGTGTGTGTGTGTGTGTGTGTGTGTGTGTGTGTGTGAACAGACTAGCTCAAAAACTATAAACCGTGCGAACCTGAAATTGGGTATTTAGTGTATATATATGCCCGCGATGTGACAGCAAAAATTCCATTAAAATTTCTCAAAGGGAGGGGGTACTTTATTTAATAACTTTTTACGTAATTTTCGATTTTCTCAAAAACGGCTCTAACGATTTTGATTAAACTAAATATTTGATCTATTTATATGCCCGAGATATGACTGTAAAAATTTCATCAAAATTGATTAACCGGAGGGGGTACTTTACTTAATAAATTTTGTATAATTTTCACGTGTTTTTTTTATTTACTCAAAAACGGTTTTAATGATTATGATCAAACTGGGTATTTGATGTATATATATATGCCAAAGATGTGATAGCCAACATTTTGTTAAAATTGATCAAACGGAGGGGGGACTTTATTTCATAACTTTTTTACCAGTTTTTACCTTTTTTTCGATTATCTCAAAAACTGCTTTAATGATTTTTATCAAATTCGTCATGTTTAATGAAAATTAGGTTTTCTTTAATATCAGGTAAGCTTTATCATTATTAAAATGTTCTGAGGGGGCTTTTTTTTGGGGGGGGGGGTTGGGCCCTTTTTTTGTTTGTTTGTTTCCTATAAAGCACCTTTGCTTTTGTTTTTATGGAGAAATTAACTGTTAGGTCTCGTTACGCCTAAAAATAAGAAATGGCTAAATATGAGATATTCAGTCAACTCATAAAACTCGTTGAGCCCACGAATGCGGAGTACGCCTTTAAGGACAGACCATTGTTCATAATTAAACCCGTTCTGTTTATTTTAGAAGTGGCAATTAACAAAACGCATTAATTTCTAATCTAAGTAAGTTGGTAAGTTGTGTGTTGCGAGCACGCACCAGATTTTTTTTAATAAATTAAACCATATGGCAGCTACAAACTCTATTAAAGAGGTTATTCCCTGTGTGAAATGGATATTCTCTGGGCGAAAGCTAAAATAAGAAATATAAAGTAGTATGGCACAAGGAGATATTAGATAGATAAACTCTTAGATTCTTATTTGTGCGAAATTTTATAGAGACGAAAGAAACAGTAACACACATGCATTTCAACAAATATTTGTCGACATGGCTGTTTTTTTTTTACAGTTTAAATTCATATTTATTTTTTTATTGCATTTTCTTTGTATTAATTTAAAATGAATATTTCGTTAACCTCTGTTCGGTATTTTGATTTTATTTTATTTCAATCACAGATTATTCCTTTTTTATTTTTTGGTTTTCAAATTTATATTTCAATTTGAATTTGCCGCCTTGACCGTCACCGGAGGAGATAGCAATCGCCGGGCAAACGATTGGGTTATCAGTGGCATCAAGATGGCATTTGGAAGGGATTAGAATTCCGGGGGTCAGCCATTTTTCACTTTACTTGCCTTTTTCATGTTGAGCTGCAAGCATCATCGTAGTGTTAGTGTCCGCCTCAAGTTAGTGTCCGCCGATGATTATTATTTGTACCTCTTGTGTATCAAATTCATGATTATTTCGAAATTTTCTCTTCAACTGCCGCTGGCCGCAAAATTAAAGAAGGACGAGCAACAGGTGAAAATTTCCTTCATCCTAAATCATTCCTTCAATATCTTTTACCCGATTATCCTCATTTCACCTTGTCCGAATCAGGGTACAGCGAAAGCTTGGTAAGTTGCATTAAGACTTATTTCATTTTTCACGTTCACTTACCTATATATGAAATAAGTACCCCACTTTATTTAATAACTTTTTAAGTTTTTTTCGATTTTCTCAAAAACGGCTCTAACGATTTTGATTAAACTGAGTATTTGATCTATTGATATGCCCGAGATATGACTGTAAAAATTTCATCAAAATTGATCAACCGGAGGGGGGACTTTACTTGGTAAATTTTGTATCATTTTCACGTGTTTTTTTTTATTTACTCAATACCGGTTTTAACGATTTTGATCAAACTTGGTATTTAATGTACTTATATGCCCCAGATATGACTGTAAAAATTTCATCAAAATTGATTAACAGGAGGGGGGACTTTACTTAATAAATTTTGTCCAATTTTTACCTTTTTGATCGATTATCTCAAAAACGGCTTTAACGATTTTTATCAAATTCGTTATGTTTCATGAAAATTAGTGGTTATTTAATATCAGGTAAGCTTTATCATTATTAAAATGTTCTGAGGGGGCTTAAATGGGGAAGGGTCTTTTTTTGTTTTTCTATGAAGTACCTTTGTTTTAGTTTATATTGAGAAATTAACTGTCTCTCATCACGCTTAAAAATAAGAAATGGCTAAATATGATATATGAAGAAAATCAAGTAAACATATACAGGAGAAAAAAAGAAAAATATTCCGTCAACTCATAGAACACCTTGAGCTCACGCATGCGGAGTACGCCTTTAATGACAGACCATAGTTCATAATTAAAGCCGTTCTGTTCATTTGAGAAGTGGCAATTAACAAAACGCATTAATTTCTAATTTAAGTAAGTTGGTAAGTGAAAGTTGTGTGTTGCGCGCACGCACCAGATTTTTTTTATTTTACAGTGCATTTAATTGTTTTAATTGCTTTTTTTAGCTCACCAGAGTGAAATAATTTGTTTTCCATTTTATCCGGGTTTTATTTACGTTGATGATTTTAATCAGATTAATTGTAATTTTCTGCTTTTTTTTTTTTTCTTCACTGAAATTATCGTACAACCTCTTTTCTTATTTACCTTGTCATATGTTAATTAAAGCGATTACTTTTAAAGTAATCATTTGTTGATGAAAAGTAACTGGTAGCCTCAATGTAGAAAAGACCCTTAAGAAAAAAAGGTTAACTATTGCAAACCTCTAAAAATATAATGCTTAAACTCTAAAACCCAATATATTATTCCTGGCTTTGTTGTGTTTAAGGAATGAAGAAGCTGCATAACACATGAAGCCTCGTTAGATAACATTGAGCCCCTGAGAAGGATATCATAAAATATTTATAACCCGGTTAGGAGGCAGAGCCTTCCTTCCAAAACCTTGTAAATTAGCAAAGTGAATATGGAGTGAATCATTTACCTCCCAGGCAATTATAAGCTGCCTCAGATGGGGAATTAACATGTGTAGTTAATAAAATAGTCTCTAGTAAGGGATTAAGTAATTCACTGGAAAAGATAAAAAGCGTTTCAGCTAATTAAAAAAAACCAGCGAGATTTAAAATATAAAATTGTTTAATAAAAAGTATTTAGAGGGGTTAAAGTTTTTATTTTTTACATCTCATATTTGACTATAGTAAGTATTAATTCCATTCATTTAGCACTTACTGGATTATTTCAGCAGAGGCGAGATTAAATGTAGATAAAACACATGTAAAAGGAACTAACAAAGAATATAATTGGCATAGGGTTTAGTACAATTACAACAGAAAGTAAGCAAGAATGTACCTTTTTAATTGCTATGTAATGGGGGTTAATTTATTATTGTTTTTAATTAAGAAGTGATTAATGATTTAATGGGATGCCAGAGCATTTTCTAGGAAATACCCAAACTAATAAAATATTTACTTCCCCTGATTACATACGATACCTTTCCCTTTTTATGATAAAATGAAAATATGATTCCTCTTTTATGAATCAAAAGATAATAGAATATTAAGAATTGGATTCCTCTCTCAAAGGCATATGTGGGACAATATAATGTTGCATGCTTATATTATGAATTTGTATACATAAGTTTAAAATAAAATATAAAAAAAAAAAAACTGCATGAATGTATTTATGGTAATATTATTATTAATAAAAAAGAAACGTATAAAATATTTGTTTATTAACATTATATCAAAGGAACAAACATTTTATATGATGAATATTTTGAAGAATAGAAGAATAAGAATACTTGATCATCATTAAACACCACAAGTGCCAAATTTCAGGTTCGTACAGTTTTTAGTTTTTGAGCTAGTCTGTTCACACACACACCATTTCGCGGGACGTAGTTATTAGACTCAGAGGACCGTAAAACTTGTATTTCCGATGAAGACGAAATTTATCACGATCGCAATAATTTCCCTCTAAATATAGTTCGTAAAAAGGTAAGGGAAAGTAAAAATAGAAACAAATCAACATCAAATGATTTTTCAAAATAGATTAAATTAAGCCCCGATTTTTACCGCCATTGACTATTTTATGACTCAAGACTCTTAACAGGAACGTTGCTCATAATCTGACTCCTACCTGTATGGTAATTAATTAAGTGAGGTAAGATTATGCCATACGTGAGGATGACACCACATGTTCAATTTTCCAGGTGGGTACCTGATACCTGACCAATTAGGAAAGGTCCCTTAACGAGTACCCGGAAAGTAATAGCTTTTCCCCGACCAGGTCTGCCCTTCCAGGAAAACTCTTTCTAATGATGTCTTCTGTAGGACATTAATGGTGTCATTCGAGCTTTCTGCTATTTCCTTCTTAGGCTAAGAATAGAAGTCTATTTCTCTCTATCGACTATAAAAATATATATGTTTTATCATTTATATACAGTAGGACACCCATTATCCGGGACTTGATTAAGCGAGGTTCCCATTAACTATGGTTCCGAGGAGCCAATTTTTTTTTTTTTTTTTTAATAAGCTATTCTTAATTTTTATGCCATTTATTTTGTATGTATAATATTTATTTTTACTTTCACTTACCTATATATGAAATATATAGTAAGTGGAAGTATTGCAATCGTGAAAAATTTCGACTTCCGGTTTTCAACGGAAATACACGTTTTGGGGTCCCCTGAGTCTAACTAACCAAGTCCCGCGAAATGGTCTGTGTGTGTGTGTGTGTGTGAACAGACTAGCTCAAAAACTATAAACCGTGCGAACCTGAAATTAGGTATTTAGAGTATGTATCAGCCCGCGATATGACAGCAAAAATTTCATCAACATTGCTCAAAGGGAGGGGGGTACTTTATTTAATAACTTTTTACGGTTTTTTCGATTTTCTCAAAAACGGCTCTAACGATTTTGATTAAACTGAGTATTTGGTGTATATATATGCCTGAAATATGACTGTAGAAATTTCATCAAAATTGATCAACCGGAGGGGGGACTTTACTTAATAAATCTTGTATCATTTTCACATGTTTTTTTTATTTACTCAAAAACGGTTTTAACGATTTTGATCAAACTTGGTATTTGATGTATTTATATGCCAAAGATGTGATAACCAACATTTCATCACAATTGATCAACCGGAGGGGGGACTTTACTTAATAAATTTTGTATCATTTTCACGTGTTTTTTTTATTTACTAAAAAACGGTTTTAAAGATTTTGATCAAACTTGGTATTTGATGTATTTATATGCCCGAGATATGACTGTAAAAATTTCATCAAAATTGATCTACGGGAGGGGGGACTTTACTTAATAAATTTTGTATCATTTTCATGGGGTTTTTTTATTTACTCAAAAACGGCTTTAACGATTAACAAAAATAAGATATGACATAGAAAAATGTGTGACTTTGGGAAATGATATTTAGCAAAACACGTCAATTTCTAATCTACGTAAGTTGGTAAGTGAAAGTTGTGTGTTGCGCGCACGCACCAGATTTTTTTTAAAAATGAATACGTAAATATTTTAACGCTTACTAAATTATCTATTGTTCTTAGAAATAATGAAATAAAATAATAAATGGAAAAATCTGGTGCGTGCGCGCAACACACAACTTTCACTTACGAACTTACTTAAATTAGAACTTGATGTGTTTTGTTGATTGCCACTTCTCAAAGACACATTTTTCCACATTCATTTCTTAATTTTGTTTTTATTTGCTCCATTAAAAAACACTATTTTTTTTTTATTATTAAATAAAGATTTTACTTACGATAATTCGGCAATGCAAGCATAAGATTCCAAGTCGTCTGATTTTATAATTCTCTATGTAGTTGTTGAAAACTTCATTTAGTTACCATGGAAACAAAAAATTTCCATTAAATGAACAGAACGGCTTTAATTATGAACAATGGTCTGTCATTAAAGGCGTACTCCGCCGCATGCGTGTGCTCAACGTATTTTATGAGTTGACGGAATATTTTTCTTTTTTTCTCCTGTATATGTTTAATTGATTTTTTTCGTATTTCATATTTAGCCATTTCTTATTTTTAGGCGTAATGAGGGACAGTTAATTTTTCCATTTAAACAAAAACAAGGGTACTTTACATGAAAAAAAAAAGGTCCCTTCCCCATTTAAGCCCCCTAAGACAATTTTAATAACGATAAAGCTTACTTGATATATAAGAACATCTTATTTTCATTAAACATGGCAAATTCGATCAAAATCATTAAAGCCGTTTTTGAGATAATTTTAAGAAAGCTATAAATTGGAAAAAAGTTATGAAATAAAGTGCCCTCTCCGTTTGACCAATTTTGATAAAATGTTGGCTGTCACATCTTTGGCATGTATATACATTAAATATCCAGTTTGATCACAATCGTGAAAGCCGTTTTTGAGTAAATAAAAAAAGCATGTGAAAATGATACAACATTTATTAAGTAAAGTGCCCCCTGCGGTTAATCAATTTTGATGAAATTTTTACAGTCATATCTCGGGCATATTAATACATCAAATACTAAGTTTAATCAAAATCGTTAGAGCCATTTTTGAGAAAATCGAAAAAAAAAACGTAAAAAGTTATTAATTAAAGTACACCCTCCCTTTGACCAATTTTGATGAAATTTTTGCTGTCACATCGAGGGCATATACATACACTAAATACCCAATTTCAGGTTCGCACGGTTTATCGTTTTTGAGCTAGTCTGTTCACACACACACAGACCATTTCGCGGGACCTGGTTATTTGGACTCAGGGGACCCCAAAACGTGTATTTCCGTTAAAAACCGGAAGTCGAAATTTTTCACGATCGCAATACTTTCCTTACTATATATTTTATATATACGTAAGTGAAAGTAAAAACACGGCAAGCTGGAATCGTATGGTGAGATGTTTCCGGTAACTATTACCTCAATTCATATTCTAGGAACGATATTGTTTTTAAGTCTTTCTGGGAAACTCCCTACTCTGGCCCGTTTGACTACATAACAAAATATTCTCAGTTGTGATTGAGTCTCCATTTAAATACGAACGAACAAACCTGTCTTTAACCATAACAGAAATTAACTATTATAAACCGAGTAGAAAAAGGTGTTAAACCATTATTAAACCATTAACTGAATTAGGAATCGGAGAGCAAAAAAAGGCATTTCTGACTTCGTATTGTCGTCGGCCCAAACATCGTGTCCTCGGAAACCAATGAAGAATTCTACACAAAGAAGCTGTCTATCATTGGTTCATGCAAAAACGCGCTGAAGTAGTTCGTTTGCCACTTTTGTTCGTTTGTTGTTAGTTAAAACGTTCGTTTGTTACTTTCACTTACCTATATATGAAATATATAGTAAGCGGAAGTATTGCGATCGTGAAAAATTTCGACTTCCGGTTTTCAACGGAAATACACGTTTTGGGGTCCCCTGAGTCCAAATAACCAAGTCCCGCGAAATGGTCTGTGTGTGTGTGTGTGTGTGTGTGTGTGCGAACAGACTAGCTCAAAAACTATAAACCGTGCGAATCTGATATTAGATATTTATTGTATGTATATGCCCGCAATTTGACAGCGAAAATTTCATCAAAATTGGTCAAACGGAGGGGGTACTTTATTTAATAACTTTTTACACTTTTATCGATTTTCTCGAAAACGGCTCTAACGATTTTGATTAAAGTGAGTATTTGATGCATTAATATGCCCGAGATTCGACTGCAAAAATTTCATCAAAATTGATCAACCGGAGAGGGTACTTTACTTAATGAATTGTATCCCAACTTTAATGTTTTTTTTCATTTACTCGAAAACGGGTTTAACGATTTTGATCAAACTTGGTATTTGGTGTATGTATGTGCCCGCGATGTGACAGTAAAAATTTCATTAACATTGATCAAATGGAGGGGGTACTTTACTTAATAAATTTTGTATCATTTTCAAGTGTGTTTTTTATTTACTCATAAACGGCAAAAATAAGAAATGAACGTGAAAAATTTTTGACTTTGTGAAGTGGCAATTAACAAAACACGTCAATTTCTAATCTAAATAAGTTGGTAAGTGAAAGTAGTGTGTTGCGAGCACGCACCAGATTTTTGATAAAAGTGATTTTCCGCACAGTTTTATTTTTAACTAGCTAGGGTGCCCGGCTTCGCTCCGGTAGTAGTGTGGCAGTTTTAATAACAGAAATACTTTAAAATTAAAGGAAATATAGAACAAAATTAGCACTTCCTTGAAAATTTTAACATTATATCTATATTAAGATTCGAGATCTGCAGTGTCCGCCCAAATATGGAACCCTATATACTTAATAGGGTGTTGAAAATGGTGGATGAACAATTAATTTTGCTGCAACTTTGTCGAGTCATGCATCGTTTTTGATGGTTTCTGTGATTATGAATTCTATAAGCCCATTCCAAGCAGTCAGCAGATAATAAGTTATTAGATTATTAGTTAAAAAACTATATTTGAAGTACAACTTAAGCGCCGACTACTGTGATGGTCCCATTAGATCCAGAAGTTTAGAAAATACCGAAGATTCATAGAAACATTTTTTGTAAGACCTTTCTTCCAGTTCAACCTCCCTTAATATATCCCCCCACCCTAATTTGGCCGAACTCTGCACTTCTCCAATCTTACTTCTATTACTAAGTGAAAACCAAAATATCATGAGGGCACAATTTTTTCATCATATTTCTTTTTATCCTGAACTATGAGCGGTGATAAACTCTTATTGAAAAATTTGTATTATTGGAGTCAATTCATCATTTTGTCAACTGGAATGCTCATCATACATAGTAATAAAACCATGTTTCATAACTACATACAATAAGAACACTTCAAACTTGTTATTTTCGGTTTATAATCAGTCTATTCAGCTCTTCTTTTTTGTTTTATGTCTGTTTTTATTCGCTCATATTGCATTAAATTTACTTAAGTATATGTTAGATATTGATTAAATGTAATGTGTTTATCAATTAATCTTCTTATGAGAAAATTAATTTTGTAAAGTATCCAGTCGGTTTTCCAATTGATTGCAGATATGTAAAATCATTAATTTATTTTAAAAGAAAAGGTGAAACTAATTATTTTCGCTTGATTTTTAAGTAATTTAAAAAGAACAGCTGAAAAAATATTTAACCTTTACAAACTGAACGGAATGAATGAACAATAAACATTGAGTGAAACGCACCCTAGCGCTTCCTGGTAGCCTGGAGCTCGAACTACATTTTTCATTCATAACCTCGTATCTCAATCTCAGAGAAGCTAATTACATGGTGCGAGAGGTTTGAAATTCCGTTCCTTTTCTCTTCAATTTTACACGCTAAAGATAAAAACGGAAACCTTCTTCACGGTTAGGGGCTATAGGGCTTCACGACAACATAAATATCTTTATCGTATGTGGAGTCGTTTTTGAGCCTTATCGGCACGCACATTGTACACTTAGCTTTATAATATATATTGATATTGATTAACCTTCTTTTCTATCACATTAAATCAATAAAATGTTTTAATTCGATTATTTGCGGTTTTCAATTATCCGTGGACCCCCATACCCATCATTACCCCGGATAACAGGGGTTCTACTGTATATCATTTATTTATGATAGAATCTTACTAATGATTGTAAAATTATATTTGTTATCCGTATGAATAAGAGGTTAAGTCTAACGTAGAGGAAAACGAGATCAGTGGTTAAAAAGAAGTCAGGCATTTATCTGAAATTTAGTCATTATACTTCTAAGCCTTCCAATGCGGATGACTCTAATAATGTCTGGTTGCCCATAAAGCATTTCAAGCTCCAAGTTGTTTCGTGATCTCCGCCTACTTTTTTCGGACCGTAGATTCGGCGCAGATTTTTTCTCTCGAAAACAAGGAGCCTCTGCTGGTCAGAACTCGAGATGGTCCAAGTCGTACATCAAAACGGGGCGGATCAGGGTTTTATACAACCTTACTTTAGTTATTTTCGTGAGATGGGGACTTGGGAGGTGGCCCAATCCGAAGAAGCTTCTGTTCGCCAGCATTATCCTCTTTTTAATCTCAGCTGACGTATCGTTATTCACATTAACCTATATATTTTTCTTACTGTGGTAAAAATATTTAAAAAAAATAAATAAAAACGTTAAAGTAATCAATTAATTTATTTTTGGACCACTTGTTATGATTTGATGCGGGGAAAAGCATAAGGGTCTAATTGCCAAAAAAATAAAAATTTATTTTTTTGCCAAATTGTTATATGTGTCAAACCAATTTTTCAGAAATGGGTGTAAGTAATGTTTTGTTGTTAGAAAAGAGTTCATTGAACGTACGAAAGATGGCATGGGTGTAAGCACTGAATGTAGTTCACCCTAGAGGGTATAAGTCACATCATTAAAGTGTAAAAATGATCATTAAAGGCCATTATACCCTCATGCATTGCCACCCACGCTTCAGTTATATTAATGGTATGATAAGTTTTAAATGTTCAAGGAAAATATCGTCCGATAAGGTGCATTTAGTTTTGTTTGTTTCCCGTAAATAACATTCCGGGGTACACCTATGGTGTAGTGGTTAGCATAGAAAATACAATACTAAAGGTTGCGGGTTCACGTCCCGAGGTCCTCGGAGAGAACCTAAAATGGAGGTCCCAAGCCTGTGCGATGTCAAGAAATCGTTATAGATATCCATCCTAATTATACCTGGATAGAAAAAATTTAGGACTCCCACTGTAGCATCGTCCGATTAATAGCATCAATGGGCGTTATACAATCAACAATAATTCGCTTGAATAATGTTTTCCTTTTTACTTAATTATGATGGCCACAAGCCATTTCTTTTTCTTTTACGCTTACCAATAATCTTTTTTTTTTTTTTTTATATCGGATTTTTACAATTAATTATTGTATTCCGATCCCCAGAACCTTCTCTCGCCATTCTTTCCTATCCAATAATCTTGAAAATGAATAAGTGAAAATAAAAATAAGTTCTTTCCCACTATAATTACTTAAATAAAATTAATTCTGTATATTGTTACAATTCTATTTGCAACGTAACTAAGGGTTACTTTGGGGGTCCTAATTATTTTATTGGTTGTATTTGAGAGTAATATGGTGGGGAATATAAATGAACTGCATATTTTTTTAACAACGACTAAATTGTTCAAATTTATGGGTCCATATCTGAAATATATCTCGATTAATGGTAGTAAGTATTGTGATTGTGAAAAATTTCGACTTGCTGTCTATAACGGAATATATTAATATGCCACGGGTCCCCTGAGTTTGATACGCCTGTCATGTGACAGCGAAGTTTTCTTAAAAGTTTAGTAAACGTAGGTGGGCACTTTATACCAACGAAGTTAATCCTCTTTACAATTTCTCGAAAATAAAGGTCCGAAACGTCGCACATAAGAAAATAAAAATTTTAATAGAAATATAGTTCGATATTAATCACCAGAAACCAAAAATGAATAGAATAATATCAAGAATCATCCTTTATTATTAGGAAAAGAAAGAATAATATTTAGTTTAAAAATCTGGTCCGTGCGCGCAACACACAACTTTCACTTACCAACTTACTTAGATTAGAAATTAATGCGTTTTGTTAATTGCCACTTCTGAAATATACAGAACGGCTTTAATTATGAACAATGGTCTGTCATTAAAGGCGTACTCCGCATGCGTTGGCTCAACGAGTTTTATGAGTTAACTGAATATTTTTCTTTTTTTCTCCTCTTTATGTTTTCTTTATTTTTATCATATCTCATATTTAGATATTTCTTATTTTTAGGCATAACGAGAGACAGTTAATTTCTCCATGTTAACAAAAACAAAGGTACTTTATAAGAAAGAAACAAACAAACAAAAAAGGCCCCCACAAAAAAAAAAGCCCCCTCAGAACATTGTAATAATTATAAAGCTTACCTGATATTAAAGAAAACCTAATTTTCATTAAACATGACGAATTTGATAAAAATCGTTAAAGCCGTTTTTGAGATAATCGAAAAAAAGGTAAAAATTGGAAAAAAAAGTTATGAAATAAAGTGCCCCCTCAGTTGGACCAATTTTGATGAAATGTTGGCTTTTACATATATGGTATATACATACACGAAATACCCAGTTTCTTCAAAATCGTTAAAGCCGTTTTTGAGTAAATAAAAAATATGTACACGTGAAATTGGTATAAAATTTATTAAGTAAAGTCCCCCCTCCAGTTGATCAATTTTGATGAAATTTTTACAGTCGTATCTCGGGCATATACATACATCATGTACCCAGTTTGATCAAAATCGTTAAAGCCGTTTTTGAGTAAATAAATAAAACACGTGGAAATGATACAAAATTTATTAAGTAAAGTTCCCCCCTCCGGTTAATCAATTTTGATGAAATTTTTACAGTCATATCTCGGGTATATAAATAGATCAAACACTCAGTTTAATCAAAATCGTTAGAGCCGTTTTAGAGAAAATCGAAAAAAAAAACTTAAAAAGTTATTAATTAAAGTACCCCCTCCCTTTCAGAAATTTTCGCTGTCACATCGCGGGCATATACCTACACTAAATACCCAATTTCAGGTTCCCACGGTTTATAGTTTTTGAGCTAGTCTGTTTACATACACACACACAGACCATTTCGCGGGACTTGGTTAATTGGAATCAGGGGACCCCAAAACGTGTATTTCCTTTGAAAACCGGAAGTCGAAATTTTTCACGATCGCAATACTTCCACTTACTATATATTTCATATATAGGTAAGTGAAAGTAAAAATTGGTAGAAGGAACATGAATGAAAGGAAAAAAGAAATAATAATTCGTACATTAAGTAGCAACTGTCTTCAAACTAAATCAAAACTTAAAGAATAATGAACCATCTGGCGTCTTTTTGAATTTCTTTTCACAATGGCAAACAATTAGAACTATTTTGAGAGAAGCCGAGAGAGAGCATTGTTTAGTCAAGGCACGCGCCGCTCAAAACGTTGATCGATTGGAATAAACTAAACATAAACTTTAAGTAATACAGTTTTTGATTCAATCACTATCGTATTAAATATTGAAACTGTTATGTGGATATAAATATTTTTTTATTAGACGATTATAATAATAATTTACAATGTCAATCGTAGTAAATGAAGCCAAGCCTTCGTGATTGGTACACCACTCTATGAAGTACTAAGATCAGTACCTACTTTCAATTGATATTTAAAAAATCATCAAAGATTTTTATGTGTTCTCTTTCCGAATTAAATTTAAAATTTTTATGAGATGAACATCCTTTCTAACATAAAATATCTAAACACAAATTTACATGATAATTTTTACCATAGCAAGCTTCATATTATAGTTATTTACACCACTAGTACAGAAAGTGGCTTTTTACAATACGAGGTCTGGTTTGACCGTAATTAGACCGAGTACTGTAGGGGCACTGTCTGTACTAGTGGTGTAAATTATTTTACATTAAACTGAAAAACAAAATAAAATATATCATAAGAATTATATTTCGGGTAACATTTAGGCCCGCTTTCTCCAATTTAGTTTAAACTTAGATTAACTTAAACCGGATTATCTTTAATCCGAGGTTTAAACTCTGATTCACTTTCTACAGCCTTAGTTTAGTTTAAACTCAGTTTAAACCTAATCATGTGAAGGTTATTATGTTTTTTGAAAGGTTGGTACATATTTGTTTACATTTCCTTGTTGAAACTTCTATGGGAAGAGAAGGTAATGTAAGGGTTATGGAAAGATTATTTATACATATTATTTTGTTTTTACCAAAAAAGTAAATAAGGTGAAAGTGTTCTATAAAAATGGAGCAAAAAGAAGTAAAAACTTTTCTCAGTGTGACGTTAATGTTCTTCTGGCTCTTGTGGAAGATAAGAGAGACATTTTTGAAACCAAAGGAACAGATTTCGTCACTGTCAAAGAGAAGGAGGATGAATGGAAGAAATTGGCGAGTAAATTCAATGAAACGAGCAGTGCTGTTTTCAGAGATTTAATTTGTATGTAATAAAATGTTCTTAATAATATGATATTATTATGCCAAGAATAATAATAACCTCTATTACGTTCATAAATTTTTTTCATATTATGTTGAACCTTTTTATTATTATTATCATTTTGTTTAATTAGTAAATAATCTATTTTGAGCGATATGTAATTATTATAGCTTAATAGTAATAAAATTACATTATTATGAAATATTCAAGTGAAACATAATTTAGATCATAACCTTGATATTAATTATGAACCAATTACAATAAAAATAATGCACGTTAAGAAACATTTTTTTTTTTTCATCTCAATTCTACTTCACTGATTTAACATATTATGAAAATATTCTTGGATTAACTGATTGCGTCTATTGATGCGTCTCTTTGGCAACAAAGACACATCATAATCTTCTTCCCCCATGTCATTTAAAATTTCAATTATGTATATTTTCCATTTTCGTATTCAGTCAAGTGCAATAATTCTTGAGTAACAAGAGTGAGTATGTTATCACACAAAATGTTTGTTTATATTTTGCAGTTTAAACCTAAACCAGAGTTTAAACCGGGAAAAACGGTGGATTAACTTAATCTAAGTTTAAACCAAGTTTAGAGGTTAAACCGACTTGAAGAAACTCACATCTGGTTTAAACCAAGAGATAATCCGGATTAAATTTAAACTTGGTTTAAACTAACTTGGAGAAAGCGGCCCTTAATAAAACGTGTAAGGTTAACAAATTATGAATGGAAATCATATGATAGGAGCTATTGATGAATCGTAAAAACTCTGCATATTTATATTTATACTAGCTAGGGTGCCCGGCTTCGCTTCGGTAGTTGTGTGGTAGTTTTAATAACAGAAAAACTTTAAAATTAAAGGAAATATAGAACAAAATTAGCACCTTCTTGAAAATTCGTTTGTAACTTGGTATCAATATTCTGCAGACTTGAGATCTGCCCAAATAAGGAACCCTGTATAATTTACAGGGGGTTGAAAATGGTAAATGAACAATTAATTTTGCTGCAACTTTGTCGAGTTATGCATCGTTTTGATGGTTTCTGTGATTCTGAATCCTATAAGCCTATTCCAAGTAGTCTGAAGATAATAAGTTATTAGATTAATGTTGAAAAATCTGGTATCTCAGTTAACAAAATTATATTTCGAGTAAAACTTAATCACTGACTACTATGATGATCCTATTTGATCCAGAAGTATAGAAACTACCGAAGATTCATAGAAACTTTTTTTTTAGACCTTTCTTCCATTTCAACCTCCCTTAAGATACCCCCCCCGTAATTTGAACGGTTTCTGCATATCTAGAATCTTACTACTATTACAAAGTGAAATCCAAAATTTCTTGAAGGCATAATTTTTTCATCATATTTCTTTTTATCTTGAACTATGAGGGATGATAAAATCTGGAATGCTGTTATTGGAGTTAGTCGTTTTGTCAACTGGAATGCTCATCATACGTAGTAACCAAACCAACTTCTTTTTCATAAATACAATAAGAACACTTCAAACTTTTTATTTTCGATTTATATTTAGTGAATTCATCTTTTTTTTTTTATGTCTAATTTTATTCGCTTACTGTACTACTACGAAATGTTCACTCATATTGCATAAAATTTACTTAAGTATATATTATATATAGATTAAATGTAATGTGCTGATCATATATTAGCCTTCTCATGAGAAAACTATTTTTTTTTAAGGAATCCAATTGGTTTTCTAATTGATTGCTGAGATGTAAAGTACTTATTTTATTTTGGAACGCAAACTAATTATTTACTCTTAATTTTTTAGTGATTTAAAAAGAACAGCTGATAAAATATAGAACGATTTCATACTATATGAATGGACAATAAACATTGAGAGAAACGCACCCTAGCGCTTCCTGGTAGCCTGAAGTTCGAATTAAATTTTTCATTCATAAACTCGTATCTCAATCTCAGAGAGGCTAATTAAATGGTGCGAGAGGCTTAAAATTCCAGTCCTTTTCTCTTCAATTTTTCACTCTTAAGAGAAAAACAGAAACCTTCTTCTCCGTAAGTGGTCATATGGCTAAACGAAGACATAACTTCCTTAATCCTACGTGGAGTCGTTTTTGAGCCTTTTCGGCACGCACATTGTACACTTTGTTTTATAATATATATTGATTAAATATACAATTAGTATTATTACTAATATTGAATCCTTCAAATGATAATTGATTGAATGTTAGGTTTGGAGTTAGTATACTTTTTATAATTCATATTATATAATGGATCGTCTCTAAATAGATCATCAACTTTTCTTTATCCCTTTAGTTTATTATATTCAAACTCGTATCTGTGTCGTGATTTTGAAGGAAGTTCATTGATCAAATATTGTTTTGGGAATATCCACAACACTAACTTCAGATATATTTAAATTAAAGTGATAAAAAGGTTGGTAAGCTTTTTAAGAGTTTTATTAACATATGTTTTCATTACTGTACTAGTACAGTAACGAAAACAGATGTTTCCTTTACACTACTATTAGTGTAATGGATCACTTTCTAGGTTAGCTAACAGTCTAGAAAGAAATACTTTCATAAGCAGTACAATGTAAAATCTTTTACTGGTTTTAGTTTAAAATGTTTAATAAAACCTCAGTGAAAAATGTGGCCTTATAAATCCAAAAAATTACTGGGGAGATATTAAGAAAATATAATAATATCTCTGGAACGGTGAAAACAATTGTAGCTAAATGTAACGTGACAGATGTAAATCACATAATTCAGCTTTGGAATAGGGACCATATTATTCAAAATACGAATCTAAATATCAAATTGAGGAAACGTAACCCTATATCCCTTCCAATGAATCTTTCAGGTTTTCTCTTGTATTCATGGTTATTCTTATAAATAGATAGACTTTCCATTTTTAAATGCATAGACAAATAAAAAAAACTGAATATTAAAACTGTAAATTAATATTAATATTAGTTATTATTATAATTTATTAACGTTGAATGTTCCATTAAAGAAAACCGCCCAACGAAATTCTCCGCTTAACCCAGGTTCCCTTTATGAAGAGGTTCCGCTTTTGAGATGTGATACAGTATTTTATTTTATTAATTTTCAAAAGGCTCTATTTTCCGTAATACTTCGTGAATTCCGATCAATGATTGAATGATTATTTTTAAAATGATTACCTCATCCAGTAGAGATTACAAAAACATATTCTGAGAAGAAAGTTATAAAGAAAAGAAGGTTTTCCGATCATGCCCTAAATAATTCCGAGAGCTGCCGAGTATATCTAATCAAGTTTACTTCCCGAGAAAGAAGTATTAATATCGCACTTATAACTTGAAAACTGTTTCGCTTTTTTTGGATAATTAAATTGTCAATTTTTCTATGTACCTATACACATTGGGGCAGATAGTACCTCTGGTACTAACTGTAACGAAACATTAGCCCTCTACCTGAGTTAACACGGTTATCCCCTCCATAAAAGAATTTGATTAATTGCGCCTTACACGAACGGAACTATTAATACTATTGTGACTGTATTCTAGGATTGTAGGTTTTGTCATTCTGATACCAACGGTATGCATGACTCAAAACTGATATATTTTCTTAGCGAAATGCGATGTATAATAAAAATCTGGTGCGTGCGCGCAACACACAACTTTCACTTACCAACTTACTTAGATAAGAAATTGACGTGTTTTGTTAAATATCATTTCCCAAAGTCACACATTTTTCTACATTCATATCTTATTTTTATTAATCGTTAAAGCCGTTTTTGAGTAAATAAAAAACCCCGTGAAAATGATACAAAATTTATCAAGTAAAGTCCCCCCTTCGGTTGATCAATTTTGATGAAATGTTGGCTGTCACATATTTGGCATATACATACATCAAATACCCAGTTTGGCCACAATCGTGAAAGCCGTTTTTGAGTAAATAAAAAAAGCACGTAAAAATGATACAAAATTTATTAAGTAAAGTGCCCCCTGCGGTTGATCAATTTTGATGAAATTTTTACAGACATATCTCGGGCATATAAATAGATCAAATACTAAGTTTAATCAAAATCGTTAGAGCTGTGTTTGAGAAAATCAAAAAAACACGTGAAAATGATACAAAATTTATCAAGTAAAGTCCCCCCTTCGGTTTATCAATTTTGATGAAATGTTGGCTATCACATATTTGGCATATACATACATCAAATACCCAGTTTGGTCACAATCGTGAAAGCCGTTTTTGAGTAAATAAAAAAAACACGTAAAAATGATACAAAATTTATTAAGTAAAGTGCCCCCTGCGGTTGATCAATTTTGATGAAATTTTTACAGACATATCTTGGGCATATAAATAGATCAAATACTAAGTTTAATCAAAATCGTTAGAGCCGTGTTTGAGAAAATCAAAAAAACACGTGAAAATGTTACAAAATTTATTAAGTAAAGTCCCCCCTCCGGTTAATCAATTTTGATGAAATTTTTACAGTCATATCTCGGGCATATAAATACATCAAATACCCAGTTTGATCAAAATCGTTAAAGCCGATTTAGAGTAAATAAAAAAAACACGTGAAAATGTTACAAAATTTATTAAGTAAAGTCCCCCCTCCGGTTAATCAATTTTGATGAAATTTTTACAGTTATATCTCGGGCATATAAATAGATGAAATACTCAGTTTAATCAAAATCGTTAGAGCTGTTTTTGAGAAAATCGAAAAAAACCTAAAATGTTATTAAGTAAAGTACCCCCTCCCTTTAAGTAATTTTGATGAAATTTATGCTGTCACGTCGCGGGCATATACCTACACTAAATACCTAATTTCAGGATCGCACGGTTTATAGTTTTTGAGCTAGTCTGTTCACATACACACACACACACACACACACACACACACACACACACAGACACACACACAGACCATTTCGCGGGACTTGGTCATTTCGACTCAGGGGACCCCAAAACGTGTATTTCCGTTGAAAACCGGAAGTCGAATTTTTTCACGATCGCAATACTTCCACTTACTATATATTTTATATATAGGTAAGTGAAAGTAAAAATCAAAACATTCAAAAAAATGATATTCAGAACTCATATGAGCAATAATGCGATAGAGGTGTGTATGTGGCAGGCTAAATTGCCATTTCAGCATTTACCCTCCTTTAAATTGTGAATGTGCGTTTTTATGGCCAACTATCTGAAATATAATCATGATGTCTCTAATCATAAAGATAAAATTCATATTGACTGAAATAAAAGTAGATAAATAATTTTTTCTAACAAAAAAAATAAAACTTCTAAAAGAATATATTTTAATCACTAGTGTGTTAAAATATAAATCATAGTCCCATACAACCGTATGTTGCAATTTGGAATTCTTAATTTGGAAATGATAGTGAACAGTCTAACTTTATTGAATAAAGCCATATTATACCTTATTATTACCTAAGAGAACTTTATAATTCAATAAAAATGTAACACAATAACTATTTTAATAATACCATTAAACAGAAAAGACAGAGAAGAATTATACTCACGAATTATTCAAGGTAGAATACTTTATCTATAACTAACCTGTAAAAAAGAAAACAAAATTAGTTAAACAAATCATGTAATTTATAAATATAATTGTTTATTTTAATAGCAGAAAAACTCTTCTTATTTTTTACATTTTTAGTTTAACATATTTCATTTTTAAAAATAGATATTTATTCTATATTTGTTACTTTCATTTTTTTTTTTAAATATACATAGTTTTCTAAATATGCGCAATAAATGACAATTTTGAATGCAAAATATTTTTATTGCGTTTTCGATATACGAATTCCTCTTTTATATTTTAATATCCGACATTCCAAGTCTGCTCCGTAAGAGTGTTGAAAAATTTCACTTCTTCACATTTCCTCAACATGTCCCGAATAGACATCAACTAAAGAGTATATGCATTCCCTAAACGAGATGAATAGCAAATAAATACGGAATTATCAGCTGGTATTATGACATGGTAATATCAGCTCTATCAAATGCGTTTATAAAAAAATCAATAAAATCTTTTCCAAGAATATTAATTCCAGCTGTTTACAATAGGGTCTCAAGTTGCAAGCATAGAAATACCTATACCATTAAATTTTGTTGTAATCTTGTTAGGATTAAGAAGTAAATTTTTCCTATTCTTATTAATTTAGGTTCGCACATCAATTTAACCAATTACTCTGTTTAACGGAAATATATATAGGGGAGAGTGGGGTTGGTTGGCAACATTTTTCACTTTTTTGATTTTTGATTCATTCCTGTTAATATAATCCCAATAGGGCTGATACCACTCTAAACTCTAAGTATTAGAGTACTTCTAGTATTTTTTTCACTACATAATATTTAATACTAAGATCATAGAAAATTGGAGAATTTGTCAATCCAGAGTATGACAATTGACCTCCTATATGGAGCAGGTTGGCCTTGAAGGTAGGGTTGTTTAGCCATCTCATTCAAGTACTGCCTGACACATATTAATGGTATTAAAAGCTGCATTATGATGGTATAATAATTATGAATCGTTTTTCAACAGCTTTTAAGGGAAAATAGAATGACAATAAAAGAAGATAGAAGTTTAGACTATCGTCACTCCCTGCATAAGAAAAACTGCTCTCATCCTCCTCGCTGGAACTAAAGACAATTGGTAGTTTCATACTTTGTTTATGTTTACCTTGCTTTTGTGAATTTCTACTGCGCAAACCAAACCCAGTTGAAGAGAGTCAACTAACCCCACAGGAGAAATAATATGAAAAATGGCTGCCAGGACAGGGGAGAACAATCAAACTAGAAACTGTTTAGCCGGAAGGTTATGTTTTTCAAAGGAGTTTGGGGCTATGTGAACAGAATCGGAGTCGAATGTTTTTTCATGCCTTTAAACCAAATTTACCGAAAATATGAAAATTTACTTATATGTTGTAAAATCAATCAATGACTCTTCTCTACACTGTTAGCATCGGATTGAAAACTCAGGACAAGACTCCAGAGGTCGAGCGGGTCACATGGTACAATGGTGGGGCCTTCACAATACGTGTGACGGAAACTATAAGCCAAGGGCCAACCTACCCCCTATGCCAACCAACCCCGCTCTACCCTATATAAATATTATTAATTTAAGGCATATTAATTTCCATTATAAATACCTAGTAAGAAATAGAAATGGTCAGTGTTCATCCAAAATGAATTAAGCACCAATCTCCATATTCTGAGAAACCTCAAGTTAAAATTTAAGTTTAGCAAAATAGGTTTACTTAAAATATGTTTTCTAACACTTTTGAACTACAAAATATTATTTATTATCATATATATTATTTCTCAAAGCGTTTTTCTTTTCGGTACACCATAACTTCCTCAATACTTCAACAAATTTCATGAATGAGGCTTCATTTTAAAGCTATCTTTAACCGCTAAACCGGAAAAATATAGAAATAACACATTTCGCCTTCGATTTCTTGTTATAAACGCAAAACCGCGGTTTAGGGAAGAAAATCAAAATGTAGAGGTTTCTAAATGGTGTCAATCTTTTCAGGTTTTCAAGGAGGATTGACCCCTTTGTTTGCGAGTTGTAAGCAAAAACGGCAGTTCCCAGCGAAAATCGTCGCAGGGCTTTTTCCAAGGTGTCATTTTTTTCAGTTAGTCGAGAAGAACATTTTTGGTTATATATACACTTCCGATTTTTGCCGTCGTTTGTGAGTTGCAAGTTAAAAAACAGGCGATATCTGTGCAAAACAAACGTACCAACAAACAATCACTAGATGAGCATATCGTAATTTCAAACATAGTGTTCAAACAGCTAGTATAAACACTTAAATATGTTACTTTAAATAATTTATTTTTGGACAGAAAAGATTAGGCCCCGCCGGGAATCGAACCCGGGTCTTTTGCGTGACATACGCGGTATGCTAACCCTTGCACCAGGGAACTCGCCTCAATAATTTAAAAATTGATGAACGTCAAGAGATGCCCATAATTGGACAAAAATTGTCCATCTCCCGTAAATACTCGCAAGAATTGCGAGATCGTGGGAGAGGTGTCAGTGAAGAGGAAGGTTTTGAAAACCATTGCACCACGAGCGGGGCCAAATCTTTCCTCTCCAAAAATAAATTATTTTAAATAATTTAAAAACAAGGTGGTTACCCACAATAATGATTAAATTAAATATGTTACCTTAAACCAATGTTTATGTCTACAATTTAAACACATCTATTTTTTACTTCAACCCTTACCTACGTCCATGACGCACTAAATATGCACTATACGATACTAAATATACAGTGTGTACTTTAATTTCGTAGGATTTAAGTAAGTTAGAGTGTGAATGTTTCGCAAGTGTCAGCTAGTATTAGCATATTAACTTATATTATTCACATCTGAAGTACTATAGTTAAAAATATTAACAATAGGTAATATTTTTTTTTTTATTTATTGAAATGATTTTGGGCTTTGTTCAGACCAAATAACAACCCGAAAAAGATAGATTACGGAAATTTATCTCGTTCACTAAAATTCCACATTTGAAAGCAACGTTCGGTTCCTAACTTAGTTAGAACCCTTAATAGCAATCCAATTTATTTGGGCAGCTCTGCATGTTTTTAGCAATAGAGCATTTCTCCTATATTAGAATAATAAGAAATTTACATGGATTGTAATATTACGAGGTAATGAAATAAATAAACAAATCATATATTACTTTTCAATGTAATGACCGTCGTTACGTATACATTATTCACTTCGATTTATTAATTTTTCTAAGCCGCCCAAATAATAAATTTGATCTTTAACTAAAAATCGCCTCCCCTGAGCTCCTTTTTGAGCTTTGGGAATAGAAAGTAGTCACTAGGGGCTAGATCTGGGCTGTAGGGTGGATGGTTGATCACATCGAAGCCCAAGGTGTCAATCGCGGCAATCACTTGACGAGAGGTGTGCACAGAATGCATTGTCATGAAGCAGCATTACTCCTCGGCTCAGCTTCCCCCCCCCCCTCTCTTCTCCTTGATTGGTTCTCTTAAACGGGTCAAACATTACAATAGTATTCTCCTGTGATTTTTACGCCTTTGTCTTTGTAATCAATCATCAGGATTCCTTGTGAATCCCAAAAACTTGTGGCCATGATTTTTCCGGAAGGGGGTGTGACTTTAAACTTGAAAGCTGGCTTTCACAGTGTTAAAGCAAGGGGACGAGTCCCCATACACATTCTAAAGGCTTTATGCCTTCTTAAAATAAAAATTTCCTCACAGCTCTGTACTCAATGTTACTCAGTTTAATGCCAAGTAGTAAACTGGTAAAACGTTTGTGTAGATATAACTATTGGATAGGTAAAGATGATAAGGGATTAGTCCTTTATAAACTAAACAGCAAAAAACCGGCGCACCTGGAATTTCGTCATTTTTTTTTCCTAGTGCAAATAATTTAATTTTATCTGTATTTTCAAAGTAAAGTATACATCATATGAGATATCAGATGGTAAAAGATTTAAAAACAAGAAATATCTAGAAAGAAAAACAACTTTTATTAAAAAAATCTGGTGCGTACGCGCAACACACAACTTTCACTTACCAACTAACTTAGATTAGAAATTGACGTGTTTTGCTAAATATCATTTCCCAAAGTCACACATTTTTCTACATTCATATCTTATTTTTGTTAATCGTTAAAGCCGTTTTTTAGTAAATAAAAAAAACCCGTGAAAATGATACAAAATTTATTAAGTAAAGTCCCCCCTCTCGTAGATCAATTTTGATGAAATTTTTACAGTCGTATCTCGGGCATATAAGTACATCAAATACCAAGTTTGATCAAAATCGTTAAAACCGTTTTTGAGTAAATAAAAAAAAACACGTGAAAATGATACAAAATTTATTAAGTAAAGTCCCCCCTCTCGTAGATCAATTTTGATGAAATTTTTACAGTCGTATCTCGGGCATATAAGTACATCAAATACCAAGTTTGATCAAAATCGTTAAAACCGTTTTTGAGTAAATAAAAAAAAACACGTGAAAATGATACAAAATTTATTAAGTAAAGTCCCCCCTCCGGTTGATCAATTTTGATGAAATTTTTACAGTCATATTTCAGGCATATAAATAGATCAAATACTCAGTTTAATCAAAATCGTTAGAGCCTTTTTTGAGAAAATCGAAAAAAACTTAAGAAGTTTTTAAATAAAGTACCCCCTCCCTTTGAGCAAATTTGATGAAATTTTTGCTGTCACATTGCGGGCTTATACATACTCTAAATACCCAATTTCAGGTTCGCACGGTTTATAGTTTTTGAGCTAGTCTGTTCACACACACACACACACACACAGACCATTTCGCGGGACTTGGTTATTTTGACTCAGGGGACCCCAAAACGTGTATTTCCGTTGAAAACCGGAAGTCGAAAATTTTCACGATCGCAATACTTTCACTTACTATATATTTCATATATAGGTAAGTGAAAGTAAAAAAAACTCTAAACTCGTATAAATGAATAAAATATTTTTCGGCAATTTTTCTTAAGTAATTTTTTTGTTATTGTTATTAGTATTTTTTTCTAATAACGGGTGATTTCTCCCCTTCCTTGTATCACAGCCTGGAATCTCCTCGGCATGTTGCTGATTAAGCTGGCACCTCTTTCCTGCTCGATATCGTCCCATTCTTCCACTGACGCGGTTCTGAGGAGTTGAAGGTCCAATGGAAGATGGAGTCGCCTTCGGATGGGCCTCCCTACCTCATCCCAGAGGTGTTCGATATATATATATAGGGTGCGTGTATCGACTTCATTAAGATAGTCGGTAACCGCATTCGCAGCATTAATATAAAATAATCACAATTGAAAGAGGCGAATGGCACTACATAATCTTCCAGAATTTCGTATATGTACCTGTGAGCTGTTAGATTCCCTCTCTGGAACACATGGAGATCAGTCTTCGCCTCTGAAGTGATCCCACCCCACACTATTACAGACCCACCACCTCAAGGCACCCTTTCGGAGATATTGCAAGGTGCAAATCGCTGTCCCGGCCTTCTGCAAACTCTAACCCGATGATCTGAAGCAAATGGTGAAAATCTCGATTCGTCTGAGAACAGTACTTGAGACCAGTCGTTCACTGCCCGAGCAAACTTAACCTTTAACTGGAACATGTGATTTTATCAACATAACTGGATTATTGGGTCAAAATGACCCATTTTATTTTAATCAGGAATAATAATTAATAAACAATTTAGAAAACTGTATATTCATATTAAGTAACTCTTAACATGTTCAAATATACACTCTAAAGCTTATAAAGGTTTATATAAAATTTATCACAAGGTATAGTTGTGCACTGCACCTACCTCCCTATTTTTCGCCTCATCCAATTTCCATCACCGATAGTTAGCTTCTACCCTTGGAGCCGTGGCTACGCTCGATTTTTTTTTTTTTTTTTATAATATTTCGATCTAATTAGTCCTTTTTACTGTTTCGATTTAATTAGCAATTTTTAGACTGCCTAACACTCCGCTCTCGTTCAATTTGTATGCTTTCGAGGTATGATAACTCAAGCCAGAAAATAGGGTTAAGGGGGTGGGTAAGAACGGTTACACCGATTTTTAATAATATTCCTGCACCTACCCGGTGCACACAAAACACGGACAAACAAAACACTGTTTGAACCGGTTCCACCTTTGTAACACAAACACTTGAGGCTGTGACGGACAAACTCCACAAACTTTTAAACATATCCTATATGACTGTCACTTGCACGAACACAACAGAGGACACTTAATAAAAACAATCATGGTGAAGGGCGACACATGGCCTTCTCCGGAAAACAAGTTATTTGAAAAATATAAATTGGAACTACTAAAATTTTCAAAATTAATTAACCTTCAGAATTGACTCCAGAGAAGACAGAAGACCCGGCAGAAGAACAAATGGACCTTATCTTCCACCACACCCAGCGGTGTTTTGAACTTTTATTTTTGTTTTGTTTATTTCTGTTTTTGTTTTTTTGTTTTTCGCCTTTGATTCGTTTTGTGTTAAGTTAGAAGAGTTTAACATACAGATTGATTACTATTACTGTAAAAAAGAAAAAAACATCTATGCAGGTAGTATGCCTAAGAGCATGGAATCTGTAAACATTTAGAAATACACGACCCTCCCATAGGGATACTATGAAAGGGAAAAAAAAAAGGTATAGTTTGGTATAATGCATAAATTCTAGTTTAACAAATTCTAATGTAGATTATCGCTATATATTTTTTTAACTTCTATATATTTTCTTTAATCTTCATTAATATTATTTTCACCTGAAAAAAAAAATATATAAGTGTTATCAAATACAAGATAATTGCTCACCACATATTATAGGTCATGTAGGAGAGGGTGTTTTATAGGCAACGCACCTTTACACTCAAAACATATTCTTTTTGATTGGCTGTGTTCGTTGCAAATATTATTCTTACACATGTCACAAGTAATAGAGTACTTATTGTCATTATTCACGCACAAATAGCATCGTTTTCTTTTTTTATTTTCATATTTTACACCCGTATCTCGACGAGACTCGATCTCCCCGATCATTTTTACTTTCACTTACCTATATATGAAATATATAGTAAGTGGAAGTATTGCGATCGTGAAAATTTTCGACTTCCGGTTTTCAACGGAAATACACGTTTTGGGGTCCCCTGAGTCCAATTAACCAAGTCCCGCGAAATGGTCTGTGTGTGTGTGTGTGTGTGTGTCTGTGTGTGTGTGTGTATGTGTGTGAACAGACTAGCTCAAAAACTATAAACCGTGCGAACCTGAGATTGGGTATTTAGTGTATGTATATGCCCGCGATGTGACAGCAAAAATTTCATCAAAATTGCTCAAAGGGAGGGGGTACTTTGTTTAATAACTTTTTAAGTTTTTTTTCGATTTTCTCAAAAACGGCTCTAACGATTTTGATTAAACTGAGTATTTGATCTATTTATATGCCCGAGATATGACTGTAAAGATTTCATCAAAATTGATCAACCGGAGGGGGGACTTTACTTAATAAATTTTGTATCATTTTCAAGTTTTTTTTTTTTATTTTCTCAAAAACGGCTCAAATGATTTTGATTAAACTGAGTATATGATCTATTTATATGCCCGAGATATGACTGTAAAAATTTCATCAAAATTGATCAACCGGAGGGGGGACTTTACTTAATAAATTTTGTATCAATTTCATGTGTTTTTTTAATTTCCTCAAAAACGGCTTTCACGATTTTGATCAAACTGGGTATTTATGTATGTATATGCCAAAGATGTGATAGCCATCATTTCATCAAGATTGATCAACCGAAGGGGACACTTTATTTCATAACTTTTTTTCTAATTTTTAGATTATCTCAAAAACGGCTTTAACGATTTTCTTCATATTCGTCATGTTTAGTGAAAATTGAGTGTTATTTAATATCAGGTAAGCGTTATCATTATTAAAATGTTCTGAGGGGTTTATAGAGCAAATGAAAACAAAAATAAGAAATGAATGTGGAAAATGTGTAACTTTGAGAATTGGCATTAACAAAACGCATTAATTTCTTATCTAAGTAAGTTGGTAAGTGAAAGTTGTGTGTTGCGCGCACGCACCAGATTTTTTTTTTTACTTTCACTTGCCTATATATGAAATATATAGTAAGTGGAAGTATTGCGATCGTGAAAATTTTCGACTTCCGGTTTTCAACGGAAATACACGTTTTGGGGTCCCCTGAGTCAAAATAACCAAGTCCGGCGAAATGGTCTGTGTGTGTGTGTGTGTGTGTGTGTGTGTGTGTGTGTGTGTGTGTGTGTGTGTGTGTGTGTGTGTGTGTGTGTGTGTGTGTGTGTGTGTGTGTGTGAACAGACTAGCTCAAAAACTATAAACCGTGCGAACCTGAAATTGCGTATTTAGAGTATGTATTAGCCAGCGATGTGACAGCAAAAATTTCATCAAATTTGCTCAAAGGGAGGGGGTACTTTATTTAATAATTTTTTAAGTTTTTTCGATTTTCTCAAAAACGGCTCTAACGATTTTGATTAAACTGAGTATTTGATCTATTTATATGCCCGAAATATGACTGTAAAAATTTCATCAAAATTGATCAACCGGAGGGGGGTCTTTACTTAATAAATTTTGTATCATTTTCACATGTTTTTTTTTATTTACTCAAAAACGGTTTTAACGATTTTGACCAAACTTAGTATTTGATGTACTTATATGCCCGAGATATGACTGTAAAAGTTTCATCAAAATTGATCTACGGGAGGGTGGACTTTACTTAATAAATTTTGTATCATTTTCACGTGTTTTTTTATTTACTCTAAAACGGTTTTAACGATTTCGATCAAACTGGGTATTTGATGTATGTATATGTCAAAGATGTGACAGCCAATATTTCATCGAAATTGGTCAAACGGATGTGGCACTTTATTTCATATTTTTTTTTCATTTTTTACCTTTTTTATCGATTATCTCAAAAACGGCTTTAACGATTTTTATCAAATTCGTCATGTTTAATGAAAATTAGTTGTTCTTTAATATCAGGTAAGTTTTATCATTATTAAAATGTTCTGAGGGGGCTATATTTCTATAGCCCTCTATATTTTTTGTTTTCCTATAAAGTACCTTTGTTTTTGTTTATATGGAGAAATCAACTATCTCTCGTTCCGCCTAAAAATAAGAAATGGCTAAATATGAGATATGATAAAAATAAAGAAAACATATAGAGGAGAAAAAAAGAAAAATTTTCAGTCAACTTATATAACTCGTTGAGCCCACTCATGCGGAGGACGCCTTTAATGACAGACCATTATTCATAATTTAAGCTGTTCTGTTCAATTCAGAAGTGGCAATTAACAAAACGCATTAATTTCTAATCTAAGTAAGTTGGTAAGTGAAAGTTGTGTGTTGCGAGCACGCACCAGATTTTTTATGCTGGCTTTTACGTCAGGAGAAACATTTTTTATTTTTAAATAATTCAATTTAATCATAAAATCCATGATAATGACACAGTAATATGAAAAAATTAATCCCTGTATGAAAAACAAAACTGTAACGTTACTGGATTATAAGGGTCAAAATGACCCAAAAAAATTAAAATAAAATCACAGGTTGCTTACAACGCACTAAATTTAGAACTAACTGATAGAACAGGTCAAGATCTCGGAATAACATAAGTTTAGTGCAGTTTCCATTTACCAGTGAGCAGCACTTTATAATTTAAAATGTCTTGGGTCATTTTGACCCATTATGTTCTAGTTAATGGTTAAGACGAGATGTCCTATGTGCTGGGGTGAGCTGAACTCCCACAGCTGGGGCCCTTTATTGAAGCTGCCTTCGTACCGTATCCACACTTATATTCAAATTTCGGGCAATTCGTAGCCTTTGAATGATCTCCGCGGCTCTCTGAAAGTGATTTCCTACCGTCTGCATCACAATACATTTATCGTCAGCGGGAACTGTCGTTCTGGGACGACCTGAACCTGGCCTCCTGGTTATGTTACCAGTCTTCCTGTACCTCTGGACTGCCCTGCGTAATTGGTTTCTGGTAGCACTAAGAATTCTCCCATCCTCTACCAACGCGAAGATTTCGGTGATTGAACAGCAAACAGGATATGAAGAAGTAAAACAAATGACTTTAAAAAAAAAGTGCAAAAATGAACGTGACTTCAAAAATGAAACGTAACTACACAATAAATGTACGTGAACTAATGGGGCATTTAAGGACTTTGTTCGGGATTATTGACATGAAAGTCTTTCTAGCCGTTATCTAACCAGAACAAAACAAACAATACGCTCAGATCTTACTTTAAATACATATTTATCGAAAAATGTAGGGTGCACCGGTTTTTTTGCTGTTTAGTTTATTATAGGTTTTCTTTAATGAAGGAGTCCCTTCCATTTTTTCGTTGTGTTATATTTACTAGGGCTGTTGGCCCATCCTCTGGGTTTATCTACATATTTTAACATTTTATAATTATTATTTTTTATCACACTAGTTATGTTATCTCTGTATATATATGAGGCTTTGTCCTGACTGACAGAATCAACGCAGAGCAAAAACTACTAATGATAGAAACTTAAAGTTCGGAATTTAGATTTTAGGTAACCGCTAAGAAAGGAATTTCAAAAATGTAACCCCCTAAGGGATTTTAAGGGCGAAATTGTCGTTTAACTCTAACGGACACCTATTTTCGCACTTCGAGAAAAAATATCTAAGTAATTTGGACTCATTTTTAAGATCTTGATACGACGAGTTTAACTCGAAAGCCTCTAAGGGGCGTAGAAAACCATGTTTTAAAGCCGAAAAATTAAGCGTTCACGAGGATTAAGCAATTTTTTGTTTCGGCGGTTTTAGTGAACTCTCTCCTTTGCGCGTCTCCCTCTCTTCTACCGAGCCGGCAGCTCCCCCTCCAACATTGCACCTACCGGAAGCTCCGATTCTACTAAATCCTTAACATCAGTTTACATATTAT
Organism: Aelia acuminata; assembly: GCA_911387785.2. NCBI lineage: Eukaryota > Metazoa > Arthropoda > Insecta > Hemiptera > Pentatomidae > Aelia > Aelia acuminata. The sequence goes on from OU426978.1 coordinate 227,690,992, forward strand.
ATTAAATCAATACCAAGATAATGATCACATAATTGATTTTAAAGGCTCGCGGGCAAAGCCGCGACGGGGACTGCTAGTATATGAATATTTTACATTTTACATTAATTAATTCCCTCCTTCATTGTCAGGCCGAGAACATTTTGACCTGCCCTCGTACCAACTTCAGACGGTTCACATCTGCCGAACATCCGTTAATAACCGAATTTTTTTTTCTTTTTCTAAACCCTCCTATAAATATATGCAAATGTATATATAATTATTTAAAAGCATAGTAAATGCAAGGCAAAATGCTCAATTGTGAGGCATTGTTTCCTTAGAAATGTTGTAGGAGTTGCTTGCACTAGTGGATGAGTTGACTTTTCCCAACTAGTTAGAGCAGTCTTAACTTTACTTAAACTCTCCAAGTTCCTTTTTGCTAAACGTTGTCAACAATTCCGTCGGTTCCCAAAGGTGTTTTAGAGACTTTGTTGAAACAAGGTGTATCAGCTCTCTTCTGAAGTAGAATTGTTGAACATCAACTTCTTCACACGTGCCCTCTTTTATTTAATTATAACCGGCTTAATTACTTCTGAGAGAGAAGTACTTTATTAAATAACAAGGAATGCCGTCTTACTTTATATTGTTGTTTAGCAAACAGCATACCTACTGCTTCAGTCCCTCACAGAAATAAAAATCTGGTGCGATGCGCGCAACACACAACTTTCACTTACCAACTTATTTTGATTAGAAATTGCCTTTTTTTTGGTTTAAATGCCATTGCTCACAGTCACACATTTACTTATTTTTGTTTATATTTGCTCTTTAAAGTACACTAATTTTTTTTTTTATTATTAAATAATAGTTTATACTTGTGATGATTCGGCAATTCAAGCACAATACTCGTCTGACTTTATAAATTTCTATGCAGTTGTTGAAAACTTCATATCGTTACCATATAGATAGATTCTTTCCATTAAATGAACAGAATATCTTTGATTATAAACAATGATAGGTCATTAAAGTCATACTGCGTAAACGTGGGCCCAACCTGTTTTATGAGTTGACGGAATATTTTTCATTTTTTCTTCTAAATATGTTTACTTGGTTTTGTTCATATTTCATATTTAGCCATTTCTTAGGTTAAGGCGGAGCGAAAAACAGATAATTTCTCCACATAAACAAAAACAAAGGTACTTTCTAGGAAAACAAAAAAGGGCTCTTCCCCATTTAAGTCTCCTTAGAACAATTTAATAATGATAAAGCTTATCTGATATTAATGAATACTTTATTCTCATTAAATATGACGAGTTTAATCAAAAGCTATTTTTGAGAAAATCGAAGAAAACGTCAAAATGGGAAATAAGTTATGAAAGAAAGTGCCACCTCCGTTTGATCAATTTTGATGAAATTTTTGCTGCCATATCGCAGGCAGGTACATACATCAAATACCCAGTTTTATCAAAATCGATAAATTTGAGAAAATCTAAAAAAACTTAAAAAGTTATGAAATAAAGTAGCCCCTCCATTTGACCAATTTAGATGAAATATTTGCTGTCACATCGCGGGCACTTTATTCAGAAGCGCACAGAAAGTTTAAAACACAAGAAATATGTTGTATCGTGAAACAAAACACAGAACATGTGGTTTAGAATAGTTCTAGACTTGTTGTTGGAACAAACCGTCATAGTACATGTTTGTGACTACGATGTTCGAGTACCTTCTACGCGGGCTCAGATCTTTCCAGGCTGTTTCTCCTACGACAAAATATAAGGAGCGATGGAATGTTGAGTTAGTGGTTTTCTGAAGCTCAAATCATATGGTTATTTATGTGTTACAAAGTGATAATTTTTGGAACCTCTTTATATATTTGCGTTTTTATAATTCTTGTGGCATTTAAAACAGTTATTTTCGTTAAATAAAAATTGTTTAAACCACCTAAGTGTTACAATATATTTATATATGTATTTCATATAAACTTATGTGGAAAATATAACTTGTATTTTTGCTCTCCACAATATCTAACGCCCGGCTTGTAAACCTGTTTTTCATCATAGATTTCAATCTCTGAATATTTGTTTCTACCTCGTAGTGAACTAGTGCGGACAGAACCTGGGCAAAATGCCAAACATTAAACCTTGGGCCTCAATCTCCAAAATTTATTCTGTGCTGTCACCCTTATTGCCCCACATCTTTCAAAAACCTTTTTCTAATATCTTCAATATATATTCATTCGTGGGTCCCTGGATATCCTAGAAAGTGACAACAGGGGTCATCGAAAACATACATTTCAATACTTAATTTTAAGGCTTAGGCAGGTAAATAATAATGTAGACAAAATATAAGGTGAGATAATCGTAAAAGAAAAGGAAAAAAATCTGGTGCGTGCTCGCATCACTCAACTTTCACTTACCATCTTACTTAGATTAGAAATTAATGCGTTTTGTTGCCAATTGCCACTTCTCAAATGAACAGAACGGCTTTAGTTATGAACAATTGTCTGTCATTAAAACCGTACTCCGCATGCGTGGGATAAACGAGTTTTATGAGTTGACTGAATAATTTTCTTTTTTTCTCCTCTATATGTTTTCTTTATTTTTATCATATCTCATATTTAGCTATTTCTTATTTTTAGGCGTGACGAGAGACAGTCGATTTCTCCATATAAAGAAAAACAAAGGTACTTTATAGGAAACAAACAAAAAAGGCCCCTACCCCATTTAAGCCCCCTCAGAACATTTTAATAATTATAAAGCTTACCAGATATTAAAGAACACCTAATTTTCATTATACAAGACGAATTTGATAAAAATCGTTAAAACCGTTTCTGAGATCATCGAAAAAAGGTAAAAATTGGAAAAAAATTACAAAATAAAGTCCCCCCTCCGGTTGATCAATTTTAATGAAATTTTTACAGTCATATCTCGGGCATATTAATACATCAAATACTCAGTTTAAACAAAATCGTTAAAACCGTTTTTGAGTAAATAAAAAAAACACATGAAAATGATACAAAATTTATTAAGTAAAGTGCCCCCTCCGGTTGATCAATTTTGATGAAATGATGGCTATCAAATCTTTGGCATATACATACATCAAATACCCAGTTTGATCAAAATCGTTAAAACCGTTTTTGAGTAAATAAAAATAAACGTGAAAATGATACAAAATTTATTAAATAAAGTCCCCCTCCGGTTGATCAATTTTGATGAAATTTTTACAGTCATATCTCGGGCATATTAATACATCAAATACTCAGTTTAATCAAAATTGTTAGAGCCGTTTTTGAGAAAATCGAAAAAAACTTAAAAAATTATTTAATAAACTACCTCCTCCCTTTGAGCAACTTTGATGAAAATTTTGCTGTCACATCGCGGGCATATAAATACACTAAATACCCAATTTCAGGTTCGGATGGTTTATAGTTTTTGGGCTAGTCTGTTCACACACACACAAACACACACAGAGACACACACACACACACACACACAGACACACACACACACACACACACACACACACACACACACAGACCATTTCGCGGGACTTGGTTATTTTTACTCAGGGGACCCCAAAACGTGTATTTCCGTTGAAAACCGGAAGTCGAAATTTTTCACGATGCAATACTTCCACTTACTAGATATATATTTCATATATAGATAAGTGAAAGTAAAAAAATCGGATGCTATGCGCGCGACCCACAACTTTCATTTACAAACTTACTTATATTAGACATTGACGTGTTTGAATAAATATGTAAACCCCATTCCTCGAATTCACACATTTTTCCATATTCATTTACTAATTTTCGTTTGTATTTTTTCTCTAAACTACAATACTTTTGTTACGGTTAAATAAACGATTTTACTTGTGATGATTCGGCAATTCAAGCATAAATACTACATCGCTTCAGATTTTATAATTCAGAAACTTTATTTAGTTACTATAGAAACGAATAATTTCCATTACATAAGTATTTTTCAAAACACGAAAACTCTTTCCCATTAGTCTTTAATTATAAACAATGGTCATTAAAGGCGTACTGCGCAAGCGTGGGCTCAACCTGTTTTACTATATGAGTTGACGGAATATTTTCCTTTTTTTCTCCTGAATGTTTTTATTTGATTTTTTTCATATTTCATATTAGCCGTTTCTTATATTCAGGCGAAACCTGAAGCAGATATTTTTTCTCTATACGAACAAAAAAAGAGGCACTTTATAAGATAACAAAAAAGGCTCCTTCCCCATTTAAGCCCCCCAGAACATTTTAATCATAATAATACTTACCTGATATTACAGAGTACTTGATTCTCATTAAATGTGACGAGTTTGATCAAAATCTTTACATTTGTTTTTGATATCGAAAAAAAAAACCCGTAAAAATGAGCCAATCAGGTTGGGTTGTCTGCTTAACGTCCCTTTACGCTACTCACGCTAATCGTACGATGCTACAGTGGGAGTCCTAAATTTTGCCTATCCAGGTATAATTAGGATAGGGATCTTTTACGAGTACCTGACATCGTACAGGCTCGGGACTTCCATTTTACGTCCTATCCCAGGGACGACATAGCTAAGCCGCGTCCTATAGTATTGTAGGTTGCCATACCATCCACTACACCACAGGAAGCCCCAGCCAAATTGATGAAATAAAGGGTCCTCTCCGTTTAATTTTAATAAAATTTTTTAAAAAAGTTTGAAGGATGAAAGGTTTTTTAAGTTAAAAAAAGCAACATAATATTTTAAGCTGATGGTGAGTTCGGTGACTTAAAACAAATAAACTTATCGATTATTTACTTTGATGATAGTTCAATATTATTAAGATAATACTTTCAAAAAATAAAAAAAAAATTAAAAGAAGAGAACTTCATGTTTAATTTAGAAAGAAATTTTCCACACGTACATTCAAAACCGTTTATAACGACACCGGCTATAACGTACAATTGGATATAACAAACAAAATAGTCGGCCCCATGAAATAACCTACAGAAAAAAAGCATAAATATGACATCGGTTATAGTGGACAGGTCGGTTAGAGCGAACATTTTCTTGGAACCGTAGCAGTTAAAATGTCGCTTACAGCGTACATTTCAAGACTAAGTTCTACGAAATGAAGAAAAAAAGTTTTGTTTACTTTACATCAATGCACTCGGTCGTGTCTCAATTCAGTTCTCTCTTGTCTTTATACACGGAAACATGCCATGACAACAGCAGATGTACCTACGATTGAAGAACAGTTTGGGATAGTTTGCCGAGTCGATTCCGCGAATACGATTGCCCGTGAATTAAAAACATCTAGTTCAACTGGATATGAAACTCCACTAATTGTCAAAGAATCTTCTCGGTTGTCTCCACTTCAATCGAATTTTTTTTTTTTTTGCCGAACTACGAGGAAGGCGACAGGCAAGTATGACAGATTTTTTTATTTAACTTACTTATTTATATGTAAATTTCATATAATATTTTCACCCTTTTTTCATTATATATTTTTAAATTTAATTTAATTTTTTATAAAATTTTAAATGCCAATATTTTTAGAATACCAAGATTTTGACATTTTGCATTATGCGTATTGTTATTTAGTACCTTATTATGTACTTTAATTGTTATTAGTTATTATGCACTTAAATTGACGTAAGATTAATTATGTACTTAAATTATGTAAGATGAAAATATGTATCGATAATGCTCAATATTTAACAGACCCAAAATTAAGACGAAGTGACTATAGGGACCAGTTTAACACCGTTTACAGCGAACTGTTCGCTATAACCGATAATACCGCTTAAAGAGAACATCGGCTATAACGTACAAAAACCTCCAGTCCCTTGAAGTTCGTTATAAACGATTTTGACTGTAGTTTCAAGTTTTTTTTTTTAACAAAGAATTGCTTAATATGGTGATTTTTTAGCTCTTTATTAACCGCGTTTTCGATAAAAGTTCAAAGTTCGGCGACAGACTTAATGGAGAGAGGTAAGCCCCACATTTTGATACCAGGCTTAACAAAGTCGGAAAAAAAAAAGTTTGTTCCCGCTTCCCCGGAAATGTGTTTTGCATACAAAGTGATGGTTTGGATTTTATGAACCCCGGCATCCAGAGGTGTTGTATAAAAGTCCCCTTTCAGCCTCTCCTAAACTTGGGCTTCTCCTCACTTCAATAGAGAAAAAAGGACAGATACTATTTCAAGATTAATTTACTGGTATTCTGTATTCATTAATATTTTTGCTAGGTTCTTTTTCTTCCTTTAGTGAGGAAGAATGCTTTAATATATAGGGTTTTTTTAAATGAAAGAGTCTCTTACATTTTATGGCATTGTTCACATTCTATAATCTTTTCATTTCACTGTCAAATTTTTACTGGTGCTAATAAAAAGACTATAAAATGTGAAAAATGCCATAAAATGTAATAAGTAAGGAGACATAAGTATTCATATACTGTTAAAAAAATATACGAAAAATGGCTAACGTGAAAAAAGAAGTTACTTAGGATAAGATGACCCCAGAGGATGAGCCAATAGCTCGAAACGTTGGGAAAAAAACAAACTTCAAACGCGGAAGAGACTCCTTCATTTAAAAAAACCCTATTAATATTTTTGTAGGTGTGTAATGATCAACTGTTTTCTTTATGTTTAGGAATGTTTAGAGTGAGGATTTTCTCAGTCTAATTCTCAGTCAAATTTTCTTTATTTGGAGAGCCAACGTTTCGGTCCAACCATGTGGATCTTCGTCAGGGCTTAAATGAAGACAAATACGTTTAGAGACCGCTCCCAATCCTGTTCCCGATTCCCAACACGATTGGAAACGGTCCCACGGTTAGCTCAGTGCAGTGGAAAGAGCGTTGCAACGGGGATGCAGAGGACATGGTTCAATTCCCGCCCGTGGTCGAATGTTTTATCTTCTAATTAGTTTAAAAATTATAAATTAATTATTTAACAAGTAATCAATGATTAAATAAGAAAATATAACATTCTTGGATAAGTTTATATTTATATTGCCTTGCTATTTTACAATATTCGTAAAGATCCAACCAGTCTTTAGCATTTTGGTAGTTTATAACCTCTTCACTGTTTAAATAATTCCTACCAAAACATCATCTTTTAATTTCAGCTAAAGCAGGACATATTGCTAGGAAATGCAGCTTCATTTTATTACATAGTGAACATAAAACATTAATATTTGAATGAACTCTGTTGGATACGGATGGATCCACGAGATATGCCGATATAGTGCCATTCCCGAAGACCGGAAAGTCGGCTATCGTTCTGGATCCCACCGTGAGGTAGGTACGAGTCTAATGACCTCGATCAGGCGAGTAAATTTGAAGAGGGAAAAAAAAAATATGAAAAGTGTACCCCCCTTATCTCAAAGAGAGCTTCCGCGAGAACTTCGGCGAGAGAAAATTCACGTGAGAGGCCTTTGGTTCGGAGCCCGCGTAGCTGGCTGGAGCGTCAACCAGGAGCTTCATGGAGGATCTTGGTCTGGAGATAAAGGACGTATCACCACATTTATGGGAGTAGCTGACTTAGGGACTGGTAAGGGGACAGCTATGTATGTAAGTTATTTATCTATTTATTTATATGTGTATTTATTTATTTAGTTTGTGCATTAATTAGTTATGTAATTATTTGATAAATGTTAATATTTTTACTTTCACTTACCTATATATGAAATATATATTAAGTGGAAGTATTGCGATCGTGAAAAAATTCGACTTCCGGTTTTCAACGGAAATACACGTTTTGGGGTCCCCTGAGTCGAAATGGCCAAGTCCCGCGAAATGGTCTGTGTGTGTGTCTGTGCGTGTGTGTGTGTGAACAGACTAGCTCAAAAACTATAAACGGTGCGATCCTGAAATTGGGTATTTAGTGTATGTATACGCCCGCGATATGACAGCATAAATTTCATCAAAATTACTTAAAGGGAGGGGGTACTTTACTTAATAACTTTTTAGGTTTTTTTTCGATTTTCTCAAAAACGGCTCTAACGATTTTGATTTAACTGAGTATTTCATCTATTTATATGCCCGAGATATGACTGTAAAAATTTTATCAAAATTGATTAACCGGAGGGGGGACTTTACTTAATAAATTTTGTAACATTTTCACGTGTTTTTTTTATTTACTCTAAATCGGCTTTAACGATTTTGATCAAACTGGGTATTTGATGTATTTATATGCCCGAGATATAACTGTAAAAATTTCATCAAAATTGATTAACCGGAGGGGGGACTTTACTTAATAAATTTTGTATCATTTTTACATGTTTTTTTTTTTAATCAAAAACGGCTTTAACGATTAACAAAAATAAGATATGACATAGAAAAATGTGTGACTTTGGGAAATGATATTTAGCAAAACACGTCAATTTCTAATCTAAGTAAGTTGGTAAGTGAAAGTTGTGTGTTGCGCGCACGCACCAGATTTTTTTATATTGTAGTGTGACATAAAACACAAAATACATGGTTTAGAATAGTTCGAGACTTCTTGTTGGAATGAACTAAAAGTTGGGATCTACGCAGGCCCAGAACCTTCCAGGCTGTTCCTCATACGACAAAATATATGGATCGATGGACTGGAGAGTTAGTCTTGTTCTGAAGCTCATGTCATATAGTTATTTCTGTGTTACAAAGAGATAATTTAAATGTTTGTGTTTTTATAATTTGTATGGCATTGAAAATGGTTATTTTCGTTAAATAAAAATTGTTTAAACCACATAAGTGTTACAATATAAAAAATATTTTATCAGATTTTAATTTATAAATTGCCGTTATGGATTCTCTCAATACGTGAAAAATAAAGGTTCAATTATTTTGATTATTTAATTGAATATCTAGTTTAATGTTATTTTTTTCTGCCAGTTCTTTTAGATTTTTTACTCAGAAGACTTTTTATTTTATTACCTCATTAAAAATAATCCAGTTAGAATATGAAAGTCCTTATTAACATTACAGTTTACATAAGGGTAACATTTACTTCGTCTCTTGTGGACTGAAACAGTTGTGTAGTTGGCGAAGTCTCCCTTTGGTTAGGAAGAGAGAAGGCCCTGAACAAACATGGACTTTGGCTGGATAAACTGGATCGCTGGAGTATGCTTTTGTTGGCTGGCTAATTGAGGATGTAGCTCGGGCATCCAGCCCTGATTGGCTTAGCCCATCCTGCGGTCAACCAATGGAATACGTCCGCTACTGGCGGGGTCTTTTCTGATTGGTCGCTAATCCGGCTAACTAGTTAGCTCATCGTTATTTTAGTCTCCTCACGTCACTTTGTGAATACTAATATTAGAATGAATATCTCAAACAGTTTTTATTTATATATGAAAAAAATTAAGATGAATAATATTGTAATGTGAAACACAAAACATACGACTTATAAAAGTTCTAAACTTGTTTTTGGAACAGTTGGAACAAACTGTTCTAGTACATGTTTCTAACTGTTCTAACACATGTTCATAACTGTTCGAGTACCTTCTAAGCTTCTCTGGAACGTTCTAATTCAGACTAAACATAAGGAGCAAGGACTGGAGAGTTAGTTCTGAATTTCAAATCATATGGTTATTTATGTGGTAGTGTATCGTTACAAGTTGATAATTTTTGTAACCTTGTTTATAATTTGAATTTTTTATTGTTTTTGTGGCATTGTAAATTGTTATTTTCGTTTAATATATATATTATTTTAATCCACATAAGTGTTACAATATATATATTATAATTTATTTGCGAATAGCTCAAAAAGGATAAACACTATTAAAGAGTACTCAATTCCTTTAAAGGGAAAATATCACCCAAAGTCAAATTTTGAATATATATCAGGTTTTTTTTTTTTTGTTTCTCCCCTTCCTCGTCGGTTAGGCTATACGGTGTTTCCATGGCCAGGGGAGAGGGTGGGGAATTAATGCCGAGTATAATTAAATTTCTTTCTTCTTTTATTTTATTTGTCTGTTATTATTCAATGTAACTGAAGAAAATTATGACCTGAGCGACAGAGGTCTGGTGGTGATTTATTTATTTTTTTAAATAAAGGATTTTAATGATTCTGAGAACATAATTTCTTTTTTTTAGGTAGCCCATGAAACAAAAAATCCTTCCGATGGGTAAACAAGCAAATTGATATAATAAATCTTTATTGTTTTACAGTTACGAGCGATTTCTCTTAAATAACAAAATTATATTATTATAAATATTCTATTAATTATATCGTTATGACGTTATTCCACAAGCAGTATTCACTATACAAACGACTACCTGGAAATTCATCAAGACTAAATCTCTGAATACATTATTTGAACAAAGAGAAGACTAGGTAAGCCCCTAGTTTTCAACTCCTCTATAATTTATCAGACAAACGTTCTAATCTTCCAGTTAATTAGGAAGCTCTAATTTATATTTCTCTGGTTAAAAATTTCTCGGTAACTGGGTTTTATGATGTAAAAAAATTTAAATATTAAGTATAACTAAAATTATGTTCTTCTAATACGCTCTAGTAATTTATTTTTACTTTCAAATACCTGTATATGAAATATATTTAATAAGAGAAAGTATTGCGATCGTGCACGTTTTGGGATGACCTGAGTTCAAATAACCAAGTCCCGCGAAACGGTCTGTGTGTGAGTGAGTGAGTGTGTGTGAACAGTCTAGCTCAAAAACTATAAACTATAAACCGTACTAACCTGAAATTTGGTATTTGATGTATGTACATGCCCGCGATGTGACAGCCAAAATTTCAAAATTGATGAAACGAAGATGGCACGTTATTTCATAAATGTTGCCTAATTTTTACATTTTTCTCAAAAACGGCTCTTGCTATTTTGATTAAACTCGTCAAGTTTAGTGAGAATTAAGTATTCTTTGATATCGGGTAGGTTTTATCATAGAAATATTTTGAGCGGGCTTAAATGACGAAGGAAACTTTTTTGTTTTCTTATAAAGTACCTTTGATTTTGTTTATATGGGGGAATTAACTGTCTCCCATTATACCAAAGAACGAGAAATTGATAAATATGAAATATGAAAATATCGAGTTTAGATATAGAGGAGATAAAAAGATATATATTCTGATAGCTTTTAAAAAAGTTTTTTTGTTCATGGGAAAAAGTTGTCAACGTATTTTGGAACATACATACCTTATGGAAATTATTTGATTCCAAATAAATGAAATTTTCAACAAATAAATAAATTCGGACGCGATAGAGTACTTTTTTTGTTTGTGTAACGTCACTTTATGCTACTAAGGCTAATCGGACGATACTACAGTGGGAGTCCTAAATTTTGCCTTCCCTGGTATAATTAGGACAGGGGTCTTTAATGAGTACCTGACATCGTACAGACTCAGGATGTAGGTCCTTAAATAAAATGTCTCATGTTAAAATAATGTCTCATTTTTTACTCCCTTTTAAAAAATCCTAGAGGCACCACGGGACGCGTACCTTGACTTTTAGTATTGTGGTGTTATGCTTGGATTTCTATATTATTACAACTAAAATTTTATTTAACAATGATAAATGTTACTGTACTTTAGAGAGTAAATACATGATGTTCAAATTATTTAAAGCAGAAAGAAATATGGTATAAAATAATATTATATTAATTATATTTTATTTTGCAAACTTTAGTTCCATAATAGATTTCTGAATGCACTCTTGCCGTATATTATTATCCGGCTTCTAAGTATATAAGTTATAAAAAACAAACATCGTTTCAATCTTTAATGATTGCTAATTAAGTTGTTGATTATATTTTGGCACTAACTAGAAGCCGGTTGATTACGGTTGTGGTTGATATCACGGTTAAGAGGCATTGACAGATGTGTTCACGGTTGAGCTAACTGCGAGGGCTTGGATATTCACTGAGCTCTGGCAGGGTTGTATGTCGAATCTAATTGTGTTCTATGTCAGTATTCCGTTGTCATCCAGCATTAAGCTCTAATCATGCCATGGCATTTCATTAGCGACTACATATTGGTACTTATCATTAACTTTTATTACGTTTAATAGAAAAGAGAAATTTTATAGGGTAAACCATACAGTTATTGACACTCAGTATAGTTATTGACACCCCAACTTTAACTTAAATAAATATAAGTAAAAAAGTCCTAATTTTATTTCAAGATATACATGAATCTAACGTTTGAAGGGTCCTCTAAGTCATCTATAAGACGTTAAAGTAAGACTTTAACAAGCTAACCATAGGGAAGATGTCACAACTAAATCCACAGGGTGTCAATAACTATTTTTTGCAATTTTTACAATAAACATTGCCATATGGTAAAACTATTGAACTTTGGACCCAAAAAAACCTCTTGAGTCTTTATAAGGATAGATAAAGAGGAGCTAAAGGAATCTCCAATTTGATACATTCATAAAAAGTATTTTTTTTAATTTCACCGCAGAAATGTAGTACGTATTTAGCGTGTCAATAACTGTACGGTTAACACTATTACCCTGAATTATTCGCATTTAATAAACTTTTCGACTCCCCTAAATATCTTGAAACCTTCTAAACCAAAATATCGTTAGATAGGTGGATACAATTTTTTTTATTGGCTTTAACGTTACAACATGTAGCCATTGAGTCTGGCCAACTTTGTTTTAGTATGTTCGTTATCATAAAATAAAAAAATTAATATGTTGTTTTAGGCTCCCATGGTCTGAATCCATTACCAGATAACACGAGACATGAGTGGGGCTTCAGTTCAGCGATTCGATTACTGACTTGGACCGAAGAGGGATAAGATTTTTTTTTTTTAAATAATAATTTTATTCCATATTGACAAAATATACATGTTTATAATTGATTGGAGGTACTACCTTATACAATTCATTTTCTAGTTGTCAATTTAATTTAAAAATTGTAAAAAAATCCTAAACAATGATTAAAATAAAATAAAATACATATCTTTAAATAAAATGAAGTACAAATCATTAACTAAAATATAAATGATTAAATATTTTTTAGGGGTCCCCTGTGGTATAGTGGTTAGCATGGCAACCTACAATACTGAAGGTCGCAGGTTCGCGCCCAGAGTTGGCCCTAGGATTTTTTAAAGGGAGTAAAAAATCATTAGCCATGCCATCCCTCGGATAGGACGTAAAATGGAGGTCCCGAGCTTGTACGATGTCAGGTACTCGTTAAAGATCCCTATCCTAATTATACGCGGTTAATAAAGAGCTAAAAAATCACCATATTAAGCAATTCTTTGTTAAAAAAAAAAACTTGAAACAACGTGTAGAAAATTTTCTTCTAAATAAGGTATAAAGTTATCTGCTTTTATTTATTTTTTTTTTTGAAAGTATTATCTTAATAATATTGAAGCATCATCAAAATAAATAATCGACGTGTTTATTTATTTTAAGTCACCGAAATCACCATCAGCTTAAAATTTTATGTTGGTTTTTTAACTTAAAAAACTTTTCAACCTTCAAAAGTTTTTAAATTTTTTTATTAAAATTAAACGGAGAGGGCCCTTTATTTCATCAATTTGGCTGGGGCAACCTACAATACTATCGTACACGGCTTAGTTATGTCGTCCCTGGGAGAGGACGTAAAATGGAGGTCCCGAGCCTGTACGATGTTAGGTACTCGTTAAAGATCCTTACCCTAATTATACCTGGATAGGCAAAATTTAGGACTCCCACTGTAGCATCGTCCGATTAGCCTTAGTGGCATAAAGTGACGTTAAACAAACAAATATTTTTTACAATAATATATGTTTCGTTCTTTTATGTTTGTATCTACGGGTAGTTTTTGTATAATTTCCTATTTCTGTTATTGCTGAGTGCTCTCACCTAGCCTCCACTGGTTTTTAACTAGTGACGCGGCTGGGAGAGAAGCACTGGGATCTCCTAGAGTCCTGCTTTGCCTTCCATAAGTGGGCTGCAAAGCAAGAGTCGGAGTTTCCCAGGCTGAATGTATATATTGTAAATAGGTATGAATGTGTGTTCTTTAATTTTTCCGATTGTTATTTTATTTTTTTTTATTTTTCATTTCTAGGTTCATGTTTTATTTATGATTATTTCTTTTTTCTTTTTACGTGCATTTGTATATATATAATGAGTGAATGTGTCCTTACAGCTCTAATATTAATGCCCTTGTTTGTGGCAGAATGTATTAATTCTTTAAATAAAAAAAAAAAAAAATCTGTTATTAATGGGTTAAAGGAGTTTGTGCAAAATTGAAAGAAATTATGTGTTAGTTAAAATACGTATTCCTGTATCCTGTCTATATTTAGTTCTGAGTGAATTTTAGTTATTCTAGTGTAATATGGGTAGTTGTTAACAATTCTGTGGCATGTGTTCTGGAATACCTAGGAACCGGAGTGAACTATTAACGGTTGATACTTTATTTCTTCTAATTTTTGCTCATGATTCCTTTTTTTTTTCCATGTCGCTTAATAAATTCCAGGCATTTTCTCACTTAAACCCTTCTTCAAATATTCGTCTCAAAATAAAATGAAAGGCTCCCTGAAAGAGAATAAAACATAATATGGTGAGATGTGCACAAAACGCAACTTAAACCTACCTTACCACCTAAGAGTAGGATTTGATTTATTTCGTTTTTAAGCGTGCAAGCGCCATGAATCAACTTCATAGGAAGCACGTTGCTTTCATTCAAGTTACTACTTCTTATTGTATTTTATTCTCTTTAAGGTAAGGGATAACTAATCGGTATTAATCGATATGCCATATGATTGATGAACTGTGTGCCTGGTCGCTGCGTGAGAATTTCTCTCACATATTTTTTTTTGGCGGGAAACGGCTCTTGGTGCTTCTGAAAATTCCCCTCCTTACTATCTATAGTTCACAGACTCACACACCTCCCTGAACTCTCCCCGCTCCAATACCAAGCCTTATACCTGCTCCAGCTTCCTTCTACTCCGCTCAATCCGATCTCATGAGAGATTCTCTCACGCGCGACTGTCAATGATATATTTAATTGAGAGTTTTTCTCACGAGCGACTGTCCGTGTTACGTACAACTGAGTGTTCGCCAACTTCCAAAATGTTTTCTTTAAGAGGGAAAAATGACTGAATGACTACACTAAAGAATAGTTTTCTAGTAGAATTTTCAGTCTACTTTATATTCGAACTTGGGAGTTCCAATATACACTGTATTTCTAATTGAACATAATACTTACTTTTGTTAATTAAACTAAATGCTTGTAGTATTTATTTGGCTTTAAGATTATACTTTTTCTTTATGTATTTAATTTTTTTACTCTTTTTAAAAAATGTTAAACAGTAGTTTTGAATGATTATAGTTGTTTTATCCTCTTAATAAAAAAGTTTTTTTTAAGATTTCATAATTTTTACTAATAATTGACCCTTTTGTAAGTACAGCTTTATTGTTAAAATTTAAACTAACGTATGATTAAAATAAAAAAAAAATCTGGTGCGTGCGCGCAACACACAACTTTCACTTACCAACTTACTTAGATTAGAAATTGACGTGTTTTGCTAATAATCATTTCCCAAAGTCACACATTTTTCTACATTCATATCTTATTTTTGTTAATCGTTAAAGCCGTTTTTGAGTAAATAAAAAAACCTGTGAAAATGATACAAAATTTATTAAGTAAAGTCCCCCTCCCGTAGATCAATTTTGATGAAATTTTTACAGTCACATCTCGGGCATATAAATACATCAAATACCAAGTTTGATCAAAATCGTTAAAACCGTTTTTGAGTAAATAAAAAAAAACACGTGAAAAGGATACAAAATTTATTAAGTAAAGTCCCCCCTCCGGTTAATCAATTTTGATGAAATTTTTACAGTCATATTTCGGGCATATAAATCGATCAAATACTCAGTTTAATCAAAGTCGTTAGAGCCATTTTTGAGAAAATCGAAAAAAACGTAAAAAGTTATTAAATAAAGTACCCCCTCCCTTTTAGCAATTTTGATGAAATTTTTACTGTCACATCGCGGGCATATACCTACACTAAATACACAATTTCAGATTCGCACGGTTTATAGTTTTTGAGCTAGTCTGTTCACACACACACACACACACACAGACACACACACACACACACACACACACAGACCATTTCGCGGGACTTGGTTATTTCGACTCAGGGGGTCCCAAAACGTGTATTTCCGTTGAAAACCGGAAGTCGAAAATTTTCACGATCGCAATACTTCCACTTATTATATATTTCATATATAGGTAAGTGAAAGTAAAAAAGTAGTGATTGTTGTGAGAGAAATACTCACGTGCGAACATCCATGTTAAAGTTGGTCTAGCGACCAATGCCGGGTTAATATTGGGTTGGCAAATATGGTTGAAATAAAACTCAGTGTATTATTGACAAAATTTATTTTAGTCAACAATATACTGACCATCATTTAATATGACTTTTTCCAATCTTTCCAACCAATTTTAACTGCATAATGCCATGTTCCTAGAAAGTCTGAGGTT
The DNA here is from genome assembly GCA_911387785.2 of Aelia acuminata. Lineage (NCBI taxonomy): Eukaryota > Metazoa > Arthropoda > Insecta > Hemiptera > Pentatomidae > Aelia > Aelia acuminata. The sequence continues at coordinate 227,707,375 of OU426978.1, forward strand.
TATTGTTAAAAAACTGATCAAAGTGCACTCTTATAGTCTGGTAGCCTGATTTTCAATAAATTAGCATTTTGGGATCCTCTAGTATTAGTTTAATACTTAGTCTAAATTACGAATCCCATAATGATCTTAATGTGATCATGGGGTCATCTGTGGAGTAGTGGTAGCAACCTAAAATACTAAAGGTCGCGAGTTCGCGTCCCGCCATGGCCCTAGGATGTTTTTAAGAGAGGAAAAAATACTCGGCTACGCCATTCCTCGGTAGGACATTAAATGGTGGTCCCGAACCTGTGCGATGTCAGTTACTCGTTAAAGATCCCCATCGTAATTATATAATAAGGGTAGGCAAAAATTTAGGACTCCGACTGTAGTCCCACTCTTAGCCGGACTACAGACACTCCGATTAGCCTTAATGGCATAAAGTGATGTTAAACAAACAAACAAACTATAGATTACAAAATAAAAAAGTAAATCAATGCGTTGATAAAAATAAAATAAAAGTTGTATTAAGTGGAGTCCGTTTAGATCTATTTATATTATTAGGCTACTGTACTCTTTTACCTGTCATTATAACCTAAAATAGTGTTTGAAGGTTTTTCCATTGAATACATTATTTGTGATTATTCTTTTAGCAGCTCTGATACCAACAAATTCTCAGGGATCACCTGTGTTAGCATAGCAACCTACTATTCCATAGGTCGCGGGTTTACGTCCCGCGTTGGCCCTAGGATTTTTTAATGAGATTAAAAAATCCTCGGCTATGCCATCGTCCGATTAAATTAATATCACTGTTCAATACGAGCTGATTTGACCCGATCCAAATTCTTTCTTCTAAATAAGCATTTAGAACATTCATCCAAGTAGAAGACAATAAATATTACAAGTTTAATTACAAATTTAAAAATAACTTTGCTTTCTACTCTAAGTATATATCCTTGTCCTACTTCAAGATAATATGCTTATCAGCACCTAAGAACTTATCAAAGAACACTTTGTAGGCGTCAGAAAAGAATAAGAAAAAAAAAATCTAATTGCATTTCATTTGAATGAGGAAACGGTAAGAAAGAGGAATTAAAGAGGATCTTTATGGGCCCACCATTGAAAGAAGGAATGATTAAAAAACCTAATTGTCAAAGGAGTGAAGAGTTCTTAGAAAGGACTTTCATTAAAACTGAAACGTCTCAAACATGATCAAGAAAACGTCAAATAGCACTTGTGATTTGACATTTATAAAGATTTTTTCTGTAATATCAATATTTCGAATAACTATTGCATGGTTATTACGCGGACTGAGTTACTTTTTTGATTTGATGTTTTCGATGAATTTAATATGTATATGGTAACACCAAACTGGGTTTATAACGTTGGGGGGGTTTTAACGTTACACTTATTTAAATTATTTATTATTATAAAGGATGATAAATTCCTAATTGGAGGTTTCCTGAAGGCATGAGAAGCTTTTATGCAAAGACGATACTCCAAGAAGCGGATTAGTGTACTCATATACGTGACTAGTAATGTCTTCCTGTCACACACCTGGGGGTACTTTTGCACGGTTGCTATAACTTTAGCGTTTGTTGTAGAGCATCCATTATGGGAATAAGTTGAGCCCCAACTTCAAGTTCAGCACTCTCTCTTCATATACCTCACCTGCATTATCTACAATCTCAAAGCTAAGCCCAACTTAATGCTGGGTTAGCTATTCAGGATTCGGGGGCTTATATCATCCTCATCTAAGGATCTAAACGTTTTCCAGTTATATTCATATCTTTGAATGGTTTAAGGAATTAACTGAAGTTTTAGTCCTCGTGCGTGTCTCATTAAAGATTTATAAGACGAAATATATGGGTATTAGCAGAAATAAGGAACGGTACGTAATGATGTAGAAGGGAATACGTTCTAACACGTAGAGGAATTTACATACATATATATTATACATTCTATTCTATACATATCTATTCCTCTATGCCTGACCATAGACGCTCTATATAGTCATATTTAGGTGGCATTTCCACCTAACACGTAGAGGAATTTAGATATTGGGCTATGATCCAGGGAAAAAAAAATCGATGAGGAAATCAGGGCTAGATTAAAGGCGGAAAATTCAAGCTACTATTTCTTTCACTAACCTATATTTGGAATATACAGTAAGAAAAGTATTGCGATCGTGAAAAATGTCGGCTTTTGGTTTTCAACGGAAATATACGTTTTGGGGTTCCCTGACTCCAAATGAAGGGGTCGGGGCAAAATAGTGCCAAGCAACATTTTTAACAAAAATCAACTGTAGCTGCAGTCTGCTGTATATTACGTAGGACTATATGTCTATGATTAACTTCAAATACCTCGGATCTACAGTAACCTCAATAAACGACCAACTAACAGAGGTCGACCAACGAATAGCCAGTGCCAATCGTGCGTTCTTCTCGGTCTCTCGAGTCCTAAGATCTAAGAAAATCTGCCGCCCACTGAAAATCAGGGTATACAACACAATAATCAAACCCGTGCTAATGTATGGGTGCGAAACTTGGACACTGACCAGCACGTTACAAGCAAGAATCGAAAGATTCGAAAGGAAGGTGCTAAGGTCAATTGTAGGCCCAAAGTGGGATAATGAACTGGGACTCTGGAGAAGAAAGACTAAAGAAGAGATTATAGGGGAAACCCAACAATCGATAGCGCACGATATGAAAGCTAAGAGGTTAAAATGGGCGGGAGACGTGGCAAGAAGCAACCCATCAGGCTCCCTCAACATGACGATGAACGCAACAGTGGTCGGTACCCGACCGCGAGGGAGACCCAGAACGAGATGGGCTGACATAATCAAGAAGGAAGCCACCGAACATCGAGTGGTGAACTGGAAAGCCATCGCCCAAGATAGACAGAGGTGGAATAGGCTAGTTGAGGCGGCTAAAGATCTTCAAGGTCTGTGAGCCAACCGAAAAAAAAAAAAAAAATATGTCTATGATGGAAATGCTACCTAAATATGACCATAGAGGCTCTATATAGTCATATTTAGGTGGCATTTCCATCATAGACATATAGACCTACGTACTATACAGCAGACTCCGGCTACAGTTTATTTTTATTAAAAATGTTGCTTGGCACTATTTTGCCCCGACCCCTTCAAATAACCAAGTCCCGCGAAGTGTGTGAAGAAGTCCGACTCCAGTGTATGTCCCTGTGAACAGACTACCTCAGAAACTATAAACCTTCCGTAGCTGAAATTGGGTTTTTGGTGTATATATTTGCCCGCGATGTAGCAGCAAACATTTCATCAACATTGGCCAAAAGCAGAGGGCTCTTAATTTAATAAATTTTGTCTCATTTTTACGTTGTTTTCGATTTTCAAAAAAAGGTACTAACGATCTTGATTAAACTTCTCCTGTATAATTAGAATCAAGTATTCTTTAATTACAGATAAGTTTAATCATCATAAATATGTTCTTAGGGAAGGCTTAAATAGGGAAGAGGAATTTTTTGTTTTCCAATAAAGTACCTTTGTTTTTGTTTATGTGAAGATATTAACTGTCTCTCGTTATGCCTGAATATAAGAAATGGCTAAATATGAAAACAAAAAAAAAATATGGTGCGATGCGCGCAACATACAACTTTCACTTACCAACTTGGTTAGATTAGAAATTGCCGAGAATTATTAAATGCCATTCCTCAAAGTTACACTTTTTTCCACATTCATTTACTTATTTTTGTTTATATTTTTCCTCTAAAGTACACTAAATGTTGTTATAATTAAATAAAAGTTTTTACTTGTGATAATTCGGCAATGCAAACATAATACTCCAAGCCGTCTTTATATAATTCTCGAAGTAGTTTTTGAAAACTTCATTTAGTTACCATGAAACAAAATAATTTCCATTAAATGAACTGAACGGCTTTAATTAAGAACAATGGTCTGTCATTAAAGGCGTTCTCCGCATGCTTGGGCTGAACGTGTTTTATGAGTTGACGGAATATTTTTTTCTTTTTTTTAAATTTTTTTGTCAATATATCTCGAATGGAAATCGATAGAAGAGATATTTACTGTTCTTAGCTGTAAGAGTATGTTCCGTTTCATAGTAGCCAACTCCAATTATATCCTGATTGGATATATCCAAGTTAAGCTGTGAATGTTTGCAGAGGCTTGAATTCAGAAAGAAAAATACACTGGACGAATTGGAGATAGTACACAACGTTAGGAGTCGCTAGTTCCACAAGTTGGATGTAGGACTTCGCTAAGTTTGCCTTGGGTTATCCAGTTGGTGCCTTCCTCGGTAATCTCCCAGTAATCTCCAGCCACGGTAGCATAATGTTCTTAGACATTGTTCCAAGTCGAGTTTAATCAACTTCATAAATTGTTTATAATTATTCTCAACTCTCATCAAACTAAAGTTTTCGTAATACGTTCTAGGCAACATGACATCTTATATATATTGTAACACTTATGTGTGTTAACAATTTTCAATGTCACACGAATTATAACGAAACAAAAATTTTAACATGTAACTTGTTAAAATCGGCCTGCGTCGATGGTAGTCAAAACTTCGTAGTCCCAAAAGTACTATGACAGTTTGTTTCAACTACCAGTTCTTTCCAACAATAAGTATAAATCCATTCCTAACCAGTTTTTGTCTAACGTTACAATATACACATACACACACACATATATGTATATATACATACATTCACACACACATATATGTGTACATATATATATATATATATATATATATATATATATATATATATATATATATATATATATATATATATATATATATATATATATAAAACAGACATAACTACTTTTTATGTTAACATTTTCAAAGAAAGAAGTTACAAAGAAGAAGGAAAAAAAAATCGTCTCTTGTCCATTATTTTCTTTCTTAGCTACCGAATAAAAAAAATATGGTGTGATGCGTGCAATAAACAATTTTTACTTACCAACTTACTTTGATAAGAAATTGAGGTGTTTTGTTAAATACCATTTCTCAAAGGCACACATCTTTCCACATTCATTTACTTATTTTTGTGTTAACTTGCTCTTGAAAGTACACTAATTTTTTTTAGATTATTAAATAAAAGTTTTTACTTGTGATAAGTCGGCAATGCAAGCCTAATAGGTACTCCAAGTCGTCTGATTTTTTAATCCTCTATGTACTTGTTGAAAACTTCATTTTATTACCATGTAAAAAATAATTTCCTTTAATGAACAGGACATCTTTAATTATAAACAATGATGTGTCATTAATGACGTACTGGGTTCCACGTGTTTTATGAGTAGACGGAATATTTTTCTTTTCTTTTTTCCTGAAAATGTTTAGGTATTTGATTTAATTCACATTTCACATTTAGCCATTTCTTATTTTTGGGCGAAACGAGAGACAGTTAATTTCTTCATATAAACAAAAACAAAGGTACTTTATAGGAAAACAGAAAAGGCCACTCCTCATAAATTTTTTTTTTAATTACCATGAAAATAATTTATATTAAATAAATTTCATAACGCGATGACAACGCTTTCCCATAAATAGAACGTCTTTAATTTAACTTAATTATGAACAAATGGTCTGTCATTAAAGGCTTACAGTGTGAGCTCAAAGTTCTTCTTACAAGTAGTTAGGAATACTAACTACTTCTAGTGTAGATAAAAAAATATTTCTATTTTTTTTATGTTTTTCATTTCTAACTACCAACTACTAGTTAAGAGTTGCTTAATGCAACTACTTAACTTTTAGTTAATAGCTAAAATGTAATTAACTATCGGAATTAGTTAACTACTTCCCAACTCTGGTAGTATTACTATTAGACAATATTTTAATAATAAAGAACAATAAATATTGTGGTATTTCTGATACTAAAAAAAAAATCTGGTGCGTTGCGCGCACCACACAACTTTCACTTACGACCTAACGAATTCGATTTGGTTCGATAATATGTACCTACACGCCACACTGCTTCACATTCATATGCTTATATTTGTATATCTACATAAGTTGTAATGTATCTTTAATACAAAACTTGAATGTTCTCTGTACTTTTCCATCCATTATTGCTACTTTCTTTTTTAAAGGACCTAATTTCATCAATGGTCGAGTTTTTTTTTTCTGGTTGTTTGTTTTTGAGAAAAAAAAAAAAAACTTGATGAGAGAAAATTGATTAAATAAAGTGCCCCCTCCGTTGGCCCAATTTTGATGAACTTCTGACTCTCACATCTCGGGCTTATACATACACTAAATACCCAATTTCCGGTTCGAAGGTTTATAGTTTTTGAGCCAGACTGTTTACACATACCCAAACAAAGACACACGCAGACTATTTCGCGGGACTTGGTAATTAAGACTCAGGGGATCCCAAAACGTGTATTTCCATTGAAACCCGGAAGTCGAAATTTTTCACTGTTGCAATACTTTCCCTTACTATAATTCATGTATAGGTAATGGACTCAATCCCCTATAAGTTAGACCCGAAATCCTTACATCCTCTTTGCAACAAGAATGAACCAGACAATTTTCAACACTTTTTCACATCATGTCCCATTTTAAATCCGTTCTGAAACCGATTTCTTATAAAATACTGTAACATTAAGAAAACAAATAAAGAAATGTTCCAGGACATCCTAACAATCATGGACTATAATAAACTTAAAGATATTTTTATTTTCATTGCAGAAATTTTAAAAATAAGCAGTTTTTTAATGTTTGATTAAAGGAGATACTCGTGTAACATGTCATAAAATATTATTTTATTTTTTTTTTAAATTGTCTATTTTTACCGTCATTTTTGTACGTATCATTTTTATTTTTGTGGATGTTAGATAAATTATCATAAGGAAATGGTAAATTATTGATAATATAATTAAGACATAATTTTGTACCTATGTATAATATTGATATTTATGTATTTTATTATGCATAAAAAAGAAATGTTTTTGTATATTTCTTTAAAAAAGAAACTCCGTGCTACAAGGTGCTATTATTATAAAGCTTATATAAAGATTATTATTATTATTATTATTATATATAGTTTAGTGAAAGTAAAAATAAAAAAAAGGTAGTACTTGTTTGGATACAGTTGAGTCCGATATAATAGAAAAAGGTGAGGATGTATGAAAGCAAGATTAAATAATATAATTTTCAATTGAAAAACGGAACAAACGAACTTATGAAAAATGCAAATATGCTTGCTGAACGAAATTTTAATCAAAAACCGTCAAATCAAACACAGGATTGTTTGTAATAATTGACAGTCGGGTACGTGTAGCAGAGGAGAGATGTGATACAAAATGGATGTGATTTGGAGACAAGTGGAAATACCTCTTCCCCAACAAAAGCCCTCGAACAAAGTAAATCCCCTCCCGGACGACAATAGCTCTTTGTTGAAGCCGACAAACCGAAATATTTAACCCGCCTCTCATAACCCCAACTGGCTGGCTCTCCGGGAGAAATAACCTCTTAAATAACAACTTATACATAAACAATGGATTCTGCCATTTAATATAAAATAATATGTGGACATTAGAAGTCAGAAGACCACAGTGAATTTTTTGTCAATTTAAAAAGTAAATTTATTTTTTGTTCGTCCCTTTCTCACCGTTTAGGCTATACGGTGATTCCCGAGGGGGTATTAATGCCCAGTATTTTTTCGGATGCAGGGAGGAAGAAACCTTCAAGATAATACCTGAATCAATCAAAAAATATTGTTGATACCTGACATCGTACAGGCTCGGGACTCCATTTTGCGTCCTTGTGTCCGAGGGACGGCATAGCCAAGGATTTTTTACTCCCATTACAAAACCCTAGGGCCACCGCGGGACGCGAACCCACGACCGTAATGTTACGCTGATAAGCAGGCATACGTTGGTATTTAGGAGCAGAGGGAATCCTGTTAACCCATTCATGGCGCTCGAAGGTGATCGTACCTGGCCAGTGACCTAGACCGACCACCTCCATGCCATGAAAGACAGGGAGAGAGAGGAATGGGACAGAACCTGCTAACCAGCCTGACCCCAACATACACTCATGACCTGTACAGGTCGGCGCTTGGTGGTCTCAGTAACCACGACCACCACGTCCGCACCAGGCACCCCGAGGGGACCTGGCACCACCCAACGATGACGCCCGGAGAGTGTCATCCCCGTGATACCATTTGGCATCACCGCCTTAAATCCCGAATGGATAGCGGGCCGGACAGGCAGTTTCTCACTAAACCTGTCCTACGGATGCTCCTACTTAGGGCATGATGGGGGGGTTTACCACCATGGCCTAAGGAGGACTGGTCCCATGCCAGCGCCTCCGTCGTTCGCGGGTTGTAAACAACTCCCCAGAGGGCACCACAAGGAGGTGACAGTAGGCTGATGTTCCCACATGAGGGTAGGGAGACTCCCGCACCCGTCTTCCGCCTCAACCCCCCTTTGCCCCTGCCATTTGCTCCCCGGTATATAGGGGCAGTGCACATGGGCGGTAAGTGACGGCCGGATGTTCCGGATTTGTCCGATAGGAGCTAACGCTTGTTTCTCCTCGTATCGGGCGGCTATTCGACGCTTTTGCGTTCCGCAAGTACATTGTTCATATAGGGGCAGTGCACATGAGCCGCTGCCTTCTTTCCTTTAATACAGGTTAATTTAAATAATATAATTATTAATTTCGCTTGTATTACGTATTTAACTTCTTATTAGATGTTATGTTACACTGTTCTGCAAAAAAAAACTTTTCTCCCCTCCCTTGAACAATTTTGCCTGTTTCTCATGTTTTCAGGTGTGCTGAGTCCGAATCTGGACTCAGAAAAATTCTATCACCCTCTGATTTGAAAAAAAAATGAAAAATTGTATTTGAAAATTATTGTCTTTATTATAACAGATTTTTACTTTCACTTACCTATATATGAAATATATAGTAAGTGAAAGTATTGCGATCGTGAAAAATTTCGACTTCCGGTTTTCAACGGAAATACACGTTTTGGGACCCCCTGAGTCGAAATAACCAAGTCCCGCGAAATGGTCTGTGTGTGTGTGTGTGTGTGTCTGTGTGTGTGTGTGTGTGTGTGTGTGAACAGACTAGCTCAAAAACTATAAACCGTGGGAAACTGAAATTAGGTATTTAGTGTAGGTATATGCCCGCGATGTGACAGCAAAAATTTCATCAAAATTGCTCAAAGGGAGGGGGTGCTTTATTTAATAACTTTTTACGTTTTTTTCGATTTTCTCAAAAACGGCTCTAACGATTTTGATTAAACTGAGTATTTGATCTATTTATATGCCCGAGATATGACTGTAAACATTTCATCAAAATTGATCCACCGGAGGGGGGACTTTACTTAATAAATTTTGTATCATTTTCACGTGTTTTTTTTATTTACTCAAAAACAGCTTTAAAGATTTTGATCAAACTGGGTATATAATGTATGTACATGCCCGAGATACGACTGTAAAAATTTCATCAAAATTGATCAACCGGAGGGGGGACTTTACTTAATAAATTTTGTACCAATTTCACGTGTACATATTTTTTATTTACTCAAAAGCGGCTTTAAGGATTTTGAAGAAACTGGGTATTTGATGTATGTATATACCAAATATGTAGAAGCCAACATTTCATCAAAATTGGTCCAACTGAGGGGGCACTTTATTTTATGACTTTTTTTTTTTCAATTTTTACCTTTTTTTCGATTATCTCAAAAACGGCTTTAACGATTTTTATCAAATTCGTCATGTTTAATGAAAATTAGATTTTCTTTAATATCAGGTAAGCTTTATCATTATTAAAATGTTCTGAGGGGGCTTTTTTGGGGGGGGGGGGCTTTTTTGTTTGTTGTTTTTTGTTTGTTTGTTTCTTTCTTATAAAGTACCATTGTTTTTGTTTAAATGGAGAAATTAACTGTCTCTCGTTACGCCTAAAAATAAGAAATGGCTAAATATGAGATAAGATAAAAATAAAGAAAACATAAAGAGGAGAAAAAAAGAAAAATATTCAGTCAACTCATAAAACTCGTTGAGCGCAAGCGGAGTACGCCTTTAATGACAGACCATTGTTCATAATTAAAGCCGTTCTGTTCATTTGAGAAGTGGCAATTAACAAAACGCATTAATTTCTAATCTAGGTAAGTTTGTAAGTGAAAGTTGTGTGTTGCGCGAACGCACCAGATTTTTTTTCTTTTTCAACGATAAAATATAATTAATTGAATTCTGCATGCTATCAGGTATAATACTAGATATGACACAACTCAAAAAATATACACACATCGACAATGAGTTGTTTTTTTTTCTTTTGTACTCTTCCTCCTCTGTCTCCCGCTGCAGTGTCCAGCAGTAATCCGCCAGCATCTTCTTATTCCATTTGCCAGAATATCTTTTTTCCATTCTGGATATGTCTTGGTGGAATTGTTCTCCATGTTCGTCCGAAACTGCACCCATATTTGGGGCGAAAAAGTCTAGGTGGCTATGCAGGAAATGTATCTTTAAGGACATATTGCATCCCACTGTTTTATATGAAGTAAGCAGTTCTTGGACTATTTTTCGGTAGTCTCTAGATTTTTTGTTTCTAAAAAACGTATTAAGGATTTGAATGAAAAGGGTACCACCATAAAAGACCATAAAAGATAAAGGAGGGTCATTCCCCTAAAGATCCAGGTAGAGACCAAATCCCTGCCTCAAGCTCAAAAACTGAAAAAACACTTTTAGCCATATTTCTTTAACTACTTGTAATACTCCCATCAATTTTTTTTCGTTCAAATATACTTCATTGCGCTCAAAATCATCGGGCTTGTGAATTTTTTTCATTATGTTTTGATGCCGAAAAAAAATTCGTCAAATCCACAAAAAACTCACCTTTTTGGATAAAAAACTAGAATTTCTCAGGAAACTGTGCGTGATAGACAAAATCTGACTTCAAATTCGTGTTCAGCACATCTGATAACAGTATGAAAGCATGTTTTGGTTTGAAGGAGGATTTTCGTGCAGAACAGTGTTATTAGATAACCAATTAAAATTAATCTTTGGAATTATTATTAATTAGATTGATGATTTTGTATCAATATCAATGTGGAATTATTAAGATATGTAATTTGAGATTTAATGTTTTATAACTCATTTTATATATTTAAGTAATTTAGAGGTGTGTAATGGTCAACTGTTTTCTGTAGGATGATTGGTAATCAGGATTTTCTGTCAAATATTCTGTATTTGGACAGCCTACGTTTCGATCCAAACATGAGGATCTTCGACTGGTCTAAAATGAAGACAAATAGAATAAAATAAATACAAAACGAACAAAAAACTGGGTATCGGAGTGGTAATTTTGAAGTGACGCGTCGTCCTATCTCCTCATGTGCACTGACTCTTTTTTATGAAGGATTAAGCCTTCCTGGAAAAGCTTCTTTGCGTCAAGCGTGCCTTGCAGCTCATGTGCACCGGGCCTTAGTATTGTAGGTTACTATGCTAACCACAGGTGACAAGTAACCCTTGGAAACCGAACGACTTGTTAAAAACTTTATTATGTTGAAAGCTTTCATAGCGTTTAGAGAAGATAAATTAGTAGTGGTGAATAACTTATTTCTCACTGACACACTAACCTTCACTCACTCACCAGAAGCTATCTCACTTTAAAGGAAAGAGAAAAGTTAACAGCTTGGTGGGCAAGACATCCGTGGAAAAGAGGGGGGGGATTTAAGTGACGAAGAGGAAATGAGAAGAAAGTTTTTCTTGCCGCATACTCAACATGTGATCGTCAGCCATTGATCACCCGCTCAGCTTTCATCTCAGCTTCCCAACATATTTCTCAGCTTTCGTCATACTCGTTCTTTATTATTATTTTATTTCATTTATTATATTTATCCTTAATAACTTCTTCTATTTATAGCATAACATCTGGGTCAATCTATTTGAAATTGACCAGAAAAACATAATTTGGTTGCTCGATCATTTTAGATTTTTACTTTCACTTACCTATATATGAAATATATAGTAAGTGGAAGTATTGCGATCGTGAAAAATTTCGACTTCCGGTTTTCAACGGAAATACACGTCTTAGGGTCCCCTGAGTCCAATTAACCAAGTCCCGCAAAATGGTCTGTGGGTGTGTGTGTGAGTGTGAACAGACTAGCTCAAAAACTATAAACCGTGCGAAACTGAAATTGTGTATTTAGTGTATATATATGCTCGCGATGTGACAGCAGAAATTTCATCAAAATTGCTCAAAGGGACAGGGTACTTTATTTAATACGTTTTTAAGTGTTTATCGATTTTCTCAAAAACGGCTCTAACGATTTTGATTAAACTAAGTAATTGATCAATTTATATGTCCGAGATATGACTGTAAAAATTTCATCAAAATTGATCAACCGGAGGGGGCACTTTACTTAATAAATTTTGTATCATTTTCACGTGTTTTTTTTATTTACTCAAAAAAGGCTTTAAAGATTTTGATCAAACTGGGTATTTGATGTATGTATATGCCAAAGATGTGATAGCCAACATTTCATCAAGATTGATCAACCGAAGGGGACACTTTATTTCATAACTTTTTTTCTGATTTTTAGATTATCTCAAAAACGGCTTCAACGATTTTTATCAAATTCGTCATGTTTAATGAAAATTAGGTGTTCTTTAATATCATGTAAGCTTTATCGTTATTAAAATGTTCTGAGGCTTTTTTTTGGGGGGGTATGGGCCTTTTTTGTTTGGTTTTTTGTTTCCTATAAAGTACCTTTGTTTTTGTTTCTATGGAAAAATTAACTGTCTCTCGTTACGCCTAAAAATAAGAAATGGCTAAATATGAGATATGATAAAAATAAAAAAAACATATAGAGGAGAAATAAAGAAAAATATTCAGTCAACTCATAAAACTCGTTGAGCCCACGCATGCAGGGTACGCCTTTAATGACAGACCATTGTTCATTATTAAAGCCGTTCTGTTCATTTGAGAAGTGGCAATTAACAAAACGCATTAATTTCTAATCTAAGTAAGTTGGTAAGTGAAAGTTGTGTGTTGCGAGCACGCACCAGATTTTTAAATTATTATTATTTAAATTATTATAATAATTTAAAGAAATTATTATAAATGCTATGTATAGTAAATGAGTGATGCTCCTGATTCAATTTAGAACACATAAAATAAACATGTATTAAACAAGAAAGATCTTGTAACCGACATATTCCTCCCACGCGTAGCAGTTGATTTGTAAGCTGGAGCAATCCATGTTACGGCGCGCATTATAGGACCGTGTAAAAGTAGCCCCGGGTACTGGTTGATGGGACCATAAACCTTATCTCGCCCCAGGCCGCTCCAGGCCCGTTCCAGGTCCGTCCCAATAAACTTCGGCTCCAACTTTATCTGCTTTTCATAACGGCTTTCGGATTGGGCTTTATGGCTATCCCCTACTGCCCCTTGTCATTGCCCGGCCTTCCAAATTTACGAATCAGAATAAAGCGGAATGAATGTAAAACATAGTGACCGACCGAAGTTTCGGTTTTGGCCAAAAATTGGCCGAACCCTCGGCCAGGCCGAAACTAGCTCCTATGTCTGATATCTCCAAGAAGGAAGTAGGACTACACAATTTCAGCTCTCGATCTCTTTCATGGTATTTTATTGAATTTAATAGTTGGAATAATCTGTTATTTTAGTTAATTACACTTTTCGGGAGAACATAGACTTTTATCATTCTTTTGGTATCTTTACTTGATCGAAAACTTTAAGTTGGGTGTGGAGACAAAAATTTGTGAGTGACAAACAGAAATGTCCTCGTTAATCACATCAAGTCTTAACATCTAATGAAAGCATGCTCTTCATACAGAATTCTTTACGTTAAGTGTAAACAATAGTATTTATTCTTTACCTTGAACGTTAAGAACATTTTTGTGCTTTTAAACATCAACTCATTATTAATGAAATTTGTTTTCTAAAAAAAAAAGATTAAAATAAATAAGAATATGTATTCTAAATACATAAACTTAAACTAGTCGACATGTCCAAAGATTCAATTCAAAATTGAAAAAAAATATTTTATTCAGTAACCTTGTCATTACAAGTTGCATGAAATCGTGGTAGTAGGTTTTGGTCTATGTTCTTGCATGGGATGTGAATCAGATGCAAAACCAATTTTTCAACCTTGGCACCCCCCCCCCTTATTAGCTTATACTACTTGGAGAGTATGCTGCATTAAACTGTACATATACTGGAGAAAAAAAACAAAAACTGTTTACAGGATAACAAAACTTTAGACAGATATGAGTATTTTTATGGAAATAAGCAAAAATTCTGTAACACTTACCATATGTGGGTTACAGGTTACAAAAATGATAAGAATAAGATAAGAATGATAAGAATTTGTTATAGCACACTAATCATATGACGTGAACTTCACAGTCAAGACAGACTTAGACTCAGACTAACTCGTTCAGTCATTCGCTCCTTATATATAACCGTATATGGTCAGGTCTGGAATGTTCCAGAACAACGTCTTCCCTTGGAACAGGCTCGAATGATCTGGACCCAAACAGTTCGTTCCAACCGCTTATTTTGTTCCAACAACGGTCTGGGATTTGAAACCATATGATTTTTTTTTTTTTTTATTTAACGATTTAACGTTACAATACATGCCCATTGTCTAACTAAACATTAACTAGCGGTTTTTACAACGGGTTTTTGTTTTTTTAAAACAATTTGTGGTTTAATAAAGTAGAATACTTCAGGTGAGCTTTCTACTGTAGATTCTTATAAAAATTAATTGTTTATATTCCCTATTCTGATTCTCGTTGCGTCGCACGTTTATTTTCAAACTTTAAAAAATTAACCGTGTTACCAGTCCTTAACATATCACATATGTAAAAAACTCTATGCCTTCGCCTAGTTAAGTTGAACAGCTGTAACACTAATTTAGACAGTGATTGAGTTGGGTCTACATAGCATTACAACAGATGGCGCACAAAAACAGAGCCTCATGTAGGCCTCATATCACATGCTCTCTGTACTAGGTTGGGTAGCTACTAAAATAACCATTGACCAATACTAAATATTTTAAAAAAATAATTCTATTAATTATTATTCAATATTATTACTATTCTATTAATTATTATTCTATATTATACTAAATATTTTTAAAGATTAATACTATTAATATTCCATTAAATCCATAATTCCATATTTTTTTTTATTTATTGACATTTACAACTGTATTTACAAAATACAATTACATTCAGTAAATGAGCTAATAATAAGAAAATAATATGTCATTAAATAGCATGATGAGAAGCTACCCATTGGTAGGTAGCACTCAACTAGTACACTTAGCATAGAAGATCCGTAGGCCATCTTCTTTTCAAACGCTTAGGAGGATTGTCTTGGATAGAGAAGGAAGCGAGGCAGGAAACAAGAGGATTCAGATGGGTCGGGAGTATATTATGAAAGGACTGGTATCTTAATTGGGCTAATAAGTATTCTTTAATATCAGGTAAGCATTGTCATAATTAAAATGTTCTGAGGGGGCTTAAATGGGGAAGGGGCCTTTTTTATTTACCTATGAAGTACTTTGTTTTTGTTTATATGGAGAAATTGACTCGCTACGCCTAAAAATAAGAAATGGCTAAATATGAAATATGAAAAAATCAAGTAAACTTATACAAGAGAAAAAAAGAAAATTATTCCGTCTAAGTTGAGATCACGCATACAGAGTACGCCTTCAATGACAGAACATTGTTTTTAATTAAAGACGTTATGTTCATTCATTCATTCATTTAATGGAAAATATTTGTTTCATCATAACTAAATGGTAAATAAAATCATATGCGATGGAGTATTCTGCTTCCATTGCCGAATTATCACAAGTAAAAACTTTTATTTAAAAAAAAAAATGATTGTGCTTTAGAGAGAAAATAGAAACAAAAATAAGTAAATGAACGTGAAAAAGTTTTTGTCCACGAGGAATGGCATTTAACAAAACACGTCAATTTCAAATCTAAGTAAGTTGGTAAGTGAAAGTTGAGTGTTGCGGGCATCGCCACAGATTTTGTGTATAAGTGTGGCAGTAGAAGTTATCTGCAGGCACACAAAATGTGGTGTATTTCGGGGGTCGTCTCGGTAAGAGGAATGTTCTTACGTTTTACGAACTCAAAAAAAAAAGGCCATTCGAAGTTCCAACATGTATTATTTAAGATTATTAATTATTCATTTTTTTTATTCAATTTCCAAAACCGATTTAAATTTATTGAGTTTGCTTTGTCTAACCAGGTGTGTAAATATGAAACCGGAATTTTTCAAATAGCAAATAAGAGTTGATTGTGTAAAAATGATACATACTTTTTTACTCGAAGTCCTTCGCTATCTATGCATTTTTCCCATCATTCAGGCAATTTGTGGATTCCCCGCCAAAATAATGCTTCCTCTTCTGAGTCAAACCAATCACTAAACCAATTTTGTACATTTTCATAAGAAGTGAAGCGCTGCTCAGCTAGTGCGTGTCCCATCGATGCAAATAGGTAGTAATCGGATGGGGCCAAATCTGGTGAATAAGCCGCTTGCGGAAGAATTTACCAACCAAACACTTGGATCGTTTCCTTGGTCCGTTTAGCCGAATGTGATGGGGCATTGTCATAGAGCAAGATCACTTTGTGTGTCCTTTCTTGATATTTGGGACTTTTTGACGCAAATGTTTATTCAAATTTATCATCTGTTGTAGGTAGCGTTCCGTATTAACAGTTTCCCTAGGTTTCAGCAGCTCATAGTAGGTAACACCCATCTGATCACACCAGACACAGAGCATTTTCTTCCTCCCCAAGCGATGCCGATGGTTCACCAGGAGTTACCCAGGATTTTTTACTCTTAGGATTCTCGAAGTAAATTCACTTTTCATCACACACAAATTTGATGAAGAAATGAATTTTTTTCTGTACCTGGCGAGCAGCATTTGCCATGAGGTTTTTCGAGCTTCCTGTTGCCTGTCATTCAGTTGGTGAGGTACTCATTTTCCGACCTTCTGGATCTTTTCCATGCCTTTCAAACAAATGGAGACGGTGTCACATGTAATAATTGTCCAACAAACGCTTCCGAATCAGCGTTTTCAAAGTTTTTTTTTTTTTGTGGTTTTCCACGGTCTTTGTTTCATTTATCGAAATCCATCTTTAAATTTTTTGAACAAATCGAAACATTGGGATTTGCCTATGGCATGCTCCCCGTAAGCTTCAACAAGCATCCTATGCTCCAATTTTTTTTCAGAAGGAAACGGAAAATAAATGCTGTCCGCAAATCTTGATTTGTAGGCACAAAAGTCGACATGTTCAACGCCACTAAAAACACGGTTATAGACTGAAAATGATGTTGGTATCAATTGGATCTCTTTATTTCATGTAGGCAAAAGCAGATAACACCACTGACGGATTAGTTAAAAGATTATATTGACTGCTAACTCCCATCATTGGCGAATTCCGGTTTCATATTTACACACCTGGTATAGATAGATCCCAAGCCATTGTGTTTGAATTGTGTAATAGAGCTGTAGGCTAACGATGTTTGTATTTCAAAAATTTCCGTTGGAAGAGGAATGCTTTTACGTTTTACGAAACTCAAAGAAACTTCCATTCGAAGTTCCAACAAGTTTTATTTAAAATTATTAATTATTCATTTTTTTTTATTCAATTTCCAAAACCGATTTAAATTTATTGAGTTAGCTTTGTCTTATAGATAGATCCCAAGCCATTGTGTTTGAATTGTGTAGTACAGCTGTAGGCTAACCATGCTTGTATTTAAAAATTTTCCATTCAATAATTTTACCATAACTTCTTAATCTGCTTGTTTGTTTGTTTGTTTAACGTCAATTTATGCCACTAAGGCTAATCCGACGATGCTACAGTGTGAGTCCTAAATTTTGCCTATCCAGGTATAATTATGGTAGGTATCTTTAACGAGTACCTGGCATCTTACAGGCTCGGGACCTCCATTTTACGTCCTATCCGAGGGACGGCATAGACACAGGCATTCTAACGGCATAGGCATGCTAAGCACTACATCCCTTTATCCTGTTTTTTTTAAATATTTTTATTTGTCATACTTAACTCTCCCAAATGGTAGAAAAAAAAGGTAAATTATGTTATAAGCTCATAAAACGGTAAAAATAAACATCATAATTCATTATGTTTTGACAAAGCATCAAAATTGTAAGAAAAAATAAGCTAGGAAGTAATTATTAATAACTTCTAAAATTGTAGGAGTAATATTTTACAGATAGACTCACATAACGAATAAAACTTTATTGTCACAAGAACAGAGTTAATTTACTTTCATAAGCAATAACCATTTAAATACTAGAGTTCTGTCAAGGGGGTATAAGTATGTAATTTTTTTTTTTATTTCCACTTACTTATATATGAAACTAGCTGTATGTCCCGGTTTCACCCGGGGAATTTCATTTTTCTAATGAAACGGTCGATTTAGGAAAAAAAGCGACTGTAAAGCGAGATCATTACGATTTTTATTAGGATAAACCATTAGGAACCACTGAGCGAAATTTGGAGAATTTAGGATAAACGGTATGGATTTCTATAAACAACAAACAAACAAACAAACAGAAATATTGCCCTGCAGTTTCAGCTTCTCGCAAATCGGCTTGCCTAAGCCTCTGTGGCGCAAGGCGCGGGCCTCGTATTCCTGGGCAGACTCAGTTTCCCGCGATTCTGCCTGGTTAAGCCTCTGTTGTTCAATCCTATTTTGATGTTCGTCGAGAGTTTCAGCTGCTCGTATTTGACGTTGTTTTTTAGCTTTTGAGCTCACTACTTCTATTGAAACTCGCTTCTTAGGAGGCATTTATAAAAAATAAATTCACCATACATGTAAATAAACGTATTGTAATGTAAAAAAAAAAAAAAAAAAAAAAAAACATATGGTTTAAAAATCACAGAACTCGACGCCTACCAAGAAACGGTCTTACCGGGCCTTGTTGGCCTCTTCAAAATCAATAAAATGATTTTTAGGCCGTTATTTCGACTCAAAAGGTCGATTTAAAAAAAAAAAAACCATTGTAAAGCGAGATCATGACGAATTTTTTAACAATAAAGAATATACCCAGAGATTGGCTGAAGTTATGCAATTTTAATATGGACAGGTGTTCGCACCTGGTATCAAAGAACCACTGAGCGAAATTTGGAGAATTTAGGACAAACGGTATGGATTTCTATAAGGAACAAACAAACAGAATTTCAACTTTATTTATATAGATATATAGTACGGAAAGTATTGCGATCGTGAAAAATTTCGACTTCCGGTTTTCAACGGAAATACACGTTTTGGGGTCCCCTGAGTCCAATTAACCAAGTCCCGCGAAATGGTCTGTGTGTGTGTGTGTGTGTGTGTGTGTGTGTGAACAGACCAGCTCAAAAACTATAAACGGTACAAACCTGAAATTGGGTATTTCGTGTATGAATAAACCCGCGATGTGACAGCAAAAATTTCATAAAAATTGGTGAATCGGAGGGGGTACTTTACTTAAAGAATTTTATCTAATTTTTACGTTTTTTTCGATTTTCTCAAAAACCGCTCTAACTATTTTGATTAAACGGGATATTTGATACATGTATGTGCCTGCGATATGACAGTCAAAATTTCATCAAAATTGATTAATTTTAGAGGGTACTTTACTTAGTAAATTTTGTCTTATGTTCACGTGTTGTTTTTTTTATTTACTCAAAAACGGCTTTCACGATTTTGATCAAACTGGGTATCTGATGTATGTATATGCCTGCGATGCGACAGCCGAAATTTCATCAAAATTGGTGAAACGGAGGGGGTACTTTACTTTTAGAATTTTATCTAATTTTTAGGTTTTTTTTTATTTACTCACCAACGGCTTTAATGATTTTGATAAGACTGGATATTTGGTGTATGTATATGCTCACAATGTGACAGACAAAATTTCATCAAAATTGGTCTAATGCAGGGAGCTCTTTATTTCATAACTTTTTTTTCCAATGTTCACATTTTTTTGGAATATCTCAAAAACAGCTTTAATGATTTTGATTAAATTAATCATTTTTAATCAAAATCAAGTCTTTTTTTTTATATTATTTATAGAAATGGCAATTAAAAAAACATGTCAATTTCTAATGTAAGTTGGTAAGTGAAAGTTGTGTGTTGCGCGCATCGCACCAGATTTTCTAGTATGTTTTAGTAATTTACTTACTCCAAAAAAAAAAACATAAAATATTTAGTTAAAAAAACAAAAAGGATTATTAATATTTTTCTGTTAAAATTTAGTTTTACAGAAAGGTGACTAGAAAAAAAATCTAGACTTGAATGAAAGAAGAATAAAGTAATCAATGGACTGATGGAAATCCAGAGAACCCTCACCCTCTTGCCCTGAAATACTCCCCCAAAGAAAAGGAAGAAATCGGAAATGGAACGGAAAAAAGGAGGCCAAGAATACGGTGGAAAGATGAATTGGTAGAAAGGCAGGAGGGAAATAGGATAAGGGAATTGGGAGGCTTAGAGAGGGAAGGCTGAATAATGCTATTTAGCAACGGCTGGCCCAAGTAGCCTATTATTTATAAATGAATAAATTTATTAATAATATCCAAACTCTAATTTTAAACATTTAGATTCATTTAAAAGATCTTTGTTGTCTACATTTTATATTATATAAATATCTTGTCATTCTGTTAAGACCAAAGATGAGAACACAAATAATTGAACAGGTTACAAAAAAGTATCACTTCGTAACACACAAATAAATAACCATGTGACTTGAGCACAGAGAACAGTCCAGAACTTTAGTCTGGGCTAGCGTAGGTGGTACTAGAACATCGTAGTCACAAATATGTGCTATAACAGTTTGCTACAACTATTAGTTCGTCCCAACGAAAGGTCTAAAAATATTGTAAACCATATGTTTTATTTTTTTTTTTGTTTTTTTTTACTTTCACTTACCTATATATGAAATATATAGTAAGTGGAAGTATTGCGATCGTGAAAATTTTCGACTTCCGGTTTTCAACGGAAATACACGTTTTGGGGTCCCCTGAGTCAAAATAACCAAGTCCCGCGAAATGGTCTGTGTGTCTGTGTGTGTGGGTGTGAACAGACTAGCTCAAAAACTATAAACCGTGCGAACCTGAAATTGGGTATTTAGTGTATGTATATGCCCGTGATGTGACAGCAAAAATTTTATTCAAATTGCTCAAAGGGAGGGGGTACTTTATTTAATAACTTTTTAAGTTTTTTTCGATTTTCTCAAAAACAGCTCTAACGATTTTGATGAAACTGAGTATTTGATCTATTTATATGCCCGAGATATGACTGTAAAAATTTCATCAAAATTGATTAACCGGAGGGGGGACTTTACTTAATAAATTTTGTAACATTTTCAGGTGTTTTTTTTTTATTTACTCTAAATCGGCTTTAACGATTTTGATCAAACTGGGTATTTGATGTATGTGTATGCCAAAGATGTGATAGCCAACATTTCATGAAAATTGATCAACCGGAGGGGGCACTTTATTTCATAACTTGTTTTACAATTTATAACTTTCTTTCGACTATCTCAAAAACAGCTTTAATGATTTTGATCAAATTCGCTATGTTTGATGAAAATAAGGAGTTCTTTAATATCAGGTAAGCTTTATCGTTAGTAAAATGTTCTGAGGGGGCTTTTTGGAGGGGGCTTGAGCCTTTTTTGTTTGTTCCTTAATAAAGTACACTTGTTTTTGTTTATATGGAAAAATTAACTGTCTCTTATTACGCCTAAAAATAAGAAATGGCTAAATATGAGATATGATAAAAATAAAGTAAACACAAAGAGGAGAAAAGAAGAAAAATATTCAGTGAACTCATAAAAATCGTTGAGCCCATGCATGCGGAGTAAGCCTTTAATGAGAGACCATAGTTCATAATTAAAGCCGTTCTGTTCATTTGAGAAGTGGCAATTAACAAAACGCATCAATGTCTAATCTAAGTAAGTTGGTAAGTGAAAGTTGTGTGTTGCGTGCACGCACCAGATTTTTTATCATTATAAATATCTTGTCATTCTGTTAAGACCAAATATGTATTCTCAGATTAACAACTTTTATAATAATGATCAATGTCGTATTGTAAAGTAAAACAAAAAATATGGTATGAAATAGTTGGAGAATTGTTTTTGGAACGAACTACAGTACAACAGTGGACTACAGTAACTACAGTGGAACAGTAGAACAAACTGTCATAGTACTTGTTTGTGACTACGATGTTCGAGTACCATATACGCTGGCCTAGAAACTTCGAGGCTGTTCTTCGTATGATTAAATATAAGGAGCGATGGACTGAGCAGTTAGTCTTTGTTCTGAAGCTCAAGTCATATGGTTATTTCTGTATTACAATTTTATGACTTTTGTAAACTGTTTAATTATTTGTGTTTTAATAATTTTTTTTTTTTTTTTTTCATTTTTATTAAATAAATATGGTAATCAATACAGAGAAAACCAAGTTTATGAGGTTAGGAAGGAGAAACGACCGTGCGGATAGAGTGCTTAGGCTTAATGGAGAGGCAATAGAACAGGTGAGTGACTATAAATACCTTGGGTCCCACCTGAATGAGCACGGATGGCTGGATGGCGAGATTACGGAGAGAGTAAAGGCTGCGGGAAAATGCTTCAATTCCTTAAAGCTTGGCTTGCTGGGGAAGAGGGAAATCTCAAAACATACCAAAAAGGTAATTTATAAAAATACTTTCCGTCCGATACTTACTTATGGTAGTGAATCCTGGACCCTCACCACAAAACACAAAAGTCAGATCCAAGCAATGGAGATGAGGTACCTCAGGAAAATCGAGGGAAAGGCAAGGCGGGACCGTGTGAGGAACACTACGATCAGAGCGAGCCTGGATGTCAGGCCAGCAGAGGATATTTTAGAAGAACATCGCCTGAGGTGGTTCGGACACGTGTCTCGAATGACGGAGAATCGCATTCCTCGAGCCACATACGGGGCTATCGCCGATGGAAAGAGACCGCAAGGAAGACCTAGGAAGACATGGAATGAAGGACTGAAGGAGGCCTTTGACGGGAGAGGTCTGGACTGGAGGAGAAGGAGACAGTTGGTTCTGGACCGGGATACATGGATCAGGCTGTATCGAAAGGCACCTCACACTGCGCTGCGGTAGAAGAGGGATGATCAAGAAGAAGAAGAAGTTTTAATAATTTCTGTGGCATTGTAAATTATTATTTTCGTTCAATAAAAATTGTTTGTACCATATTTGTGTTACAATATTCACACATAAAGTTATGGATTAATTTAAACAAAAACAACAAAATTCTAGAATCGATTCCGTACTAAGAAAAGGTCATTACTTAACGCAATTTCTATACCCCTTTGTTAATAAAATCAGTTTTCCTCATTTTTTTTTTTCCCCTCTTTACATTTGTGTTTACACGTTTGAGCAAACAGCTATAGTTAGGGGATGTAATGAAAAATACTATTATCGTGATACGCAGGGTTGGAATATTCATGTAATATATAATGCTAAAAATGTGAAATATCTTAAAACAGACTTCCTAAAATTTTATTAATATTACTTCATCAAGATACATATGTATGACAAATTATTAATCGCTCGTATAAATCATGCTTTTAGGACTTGTTAAGGGCCATGTTTTGGCACTTTATATGAAAAAAGGTGGAAAACGGAGATTTCTTTATTTGAAAAAATTGAGTTAACCCATAATTTTGAAATGATCCATATCGACTTTCACAAAAATGTGTTACAAACGTGTGAGTTGTGATATCACAAAGCTCTTTTTATCCAGTCGAGGTCAAAATTAGCAGTAGATTCCTACAATATATTTCACGCACTTTCAGAATATTACAGATTAAATTAAATTAAAAATGCTAAGAGCCTAAATTTCAACATTTTTTATTTTAATTCACTCATTCAGTTAGTGTTATTAGATAGGAATAGAATATGACTAATACCACAAATGTTTGTAAGGGAATAAACCGTTAGACAAATTATAGAGTGTTAGATGACAAATATTTCGGTGTTGGATGTGTTACATTTATGTAACGCCAAAGTGAAGTTTGTTTTTGTCATAGAACGGAAACATTTCTTAGAACTTCGGGGTTTTAGTTGTGTTTATAATATACTAGGAAGGCGGTAGAAGGGATAGAGTCGATGTTTACTGTTAAATTATTGTTTCGACTACCGATTTGAACAGATTGAAAATGTCCTTCCCTGTTGACGTCGAAAGTCTGCAAAGTCTCCAGCAGTAAGTACCTTTACATACGTTTAATATTTTTTATTTTATTACTCAAAATAGAGAAAGACTTTCTCAACATATCTGTTGAGTTTCATGCGTATTGGTTGGTCTTTAAGAGTTTTATAGCCTTTCATTTACCACTGTTACTGAAATGTAACACCGGGCGTTTGGACCCCCTGTATTTTTTATTTTTCTTTTATTGTGTTAGACCGGGGTTTTCTCTTCATGATGCTCTCGATTCACTCGGTGATGACATCCAGGCAACGGCCGTTTATGCAGAGCCACCGGACCCTTCTGCCGTTACTGACGAGGAGTCTGGGAATGAAGAAGACCTAGGAGATCCTCTTCACCTTTCAGGTGGGCAGCTTCTAGCTCCTGCTGAAATCGTTTTGTGCGACAATGAACGTCTTGGTGGCATTTATGATGAGCTTGAACCACCAGTTAGCCATCCTTCTACGCCCGCTCCGCCTGGAGCTTCAGATTCGACCTCCACGATGTCAGCGCTATATCCAGTTCCAGCTCCTACTTCAATCAAGGGTTCCAATGGATAATAAATCGTGTAAGAAAAGGTAAACCAACACCATTATTTATTCCGTGACTTTTACGCCAATCCTGTACCTTGGAAAGAAGAGGTTGTTATATATGAAGCCGAAAACAGCTGTGTCGAATGTTTTGAAAAGTTACTTGACAGCAACGTTTACCATCTTTTCTTGACTGAAACGGAAAAGTACGTCCAATTCAAAAATGAAGAGCCTCAGAACTTTTCTTTAGGGGAAATAAAATGCTTGATCCGGTTTTTAATTTTGACAGGGTACAATAATCTTCCAAATAAACGGATTTATTGGGAAGAAGTAAAGGATGAGCAAAACTTGTTGGTTTCGCAAGCCATGCGGCGAAGAAGAATGTTGTCACTAATAAAGTTTATTCACTTGTTCTTTTAGGTATATAATAAAAGTTTTAATTTATAGTTTTGTTTATTGGCAACCTTTAACCAGTTATACTATTCAAATTCAGAATTATTTAAAAAAAAAGCTCATTAAAAAACACGGGGGCACAGGCGCCCGGTGTTACATTTATGTAACACCTCATTATGACCTTGTATTGAGAAAAAACAATTTTTTTTTTATTTGTTCATGTTATATAGAATCTTAGCAAGTGGTGGTAGCAAAGATTTAAAAAAAATGCATCAAAAATAGTTCTGGGCGTTAATGGGTTAATTCACTCATTCAGTTAGTGTTATTAGATAGGAATAGAATATGACTAATACCACAAATGTTTGTAAGGGAATAAACCGTTAGACAAATTATAGAGCGTTAGATGACAAATATTTCGGTGTTGGATGGTGACAGAGCTGAGTAGAGTATACCGCTGTGGACCACCCAGCCAGAGCACCGTAATGTAGTTAATTAATGATGAGCTGTTGGTTGGGGAACAGCCCTGTAATTATCTCAGCTATATCTGTTATCTACTGTCTCTTCTCTACTATCACCTAATTGTAACTGCAGAGGGATTTCATTTCGATTCTAACCCTTACCATATTAATCACTGTATTATACTATAATAATACAGTATACTGTATATACTCTATTGTATATTATTACTGTCTTAGCTCTAGGAATCTTGTGATAGTTGGAACAGCAAAATAAACTAGATAAAAGGGATCATATACTCTTTATGTGGTGCACAGCTGTGATGTAACATCTGAAACAAAAACCATGCTGGTTCACCAGTGGTATAGGGGTTAGCATGGCAACCTACCATACTACAGGTACCCTATGATTTTTTAATGGGAGTAAAAATTCCTTGAATATGCCGTCCCTCGGATATGACGTAAAATGGAGGTCCCGAGCCTGTACGATGTCAGATACTCGTTAAACATTCCCATCCTACTTATAGCTAGGGTAGGCAAAATTTAGGACTCCGACTGTAGTCCCACTTTTAGCCGGACTACGGACACTCGGATAGCCTTAGTTGCATAAAGTGATGTTAAACAAAAAAAACAAACAACAGATAACAAAATAAAAAAGTAAATCAATGCGTAGGTAACAATAAAATAAAAGTTGTATTAAGTGGAGTGCCTTCGGATCTATTTATTTTATTAGGCTACTGTACTTTTTTACCTGTCATTATAACCTAGAATAGTGTTTGAAGGTCTTTCCATTGAATACATTATTTGTAATTATTCTTTTATCAGCTCCGATACCAACAAATTTTCAGGGATCACCTGTGGTGTAGTCGCCAAAAGGTCGCGGGTTTACGTCCCACGGTGGCCCTAGGATATTTTTAATGGGAGTAAAAAAATCCTTGGCTAGGGGTCACCTATGATGTAGTGGTTAGCATAGCAACGGCGGCCCTAGGATTTTTTAATGAGCGTAAACAATCCTAGGCTGAGCGGTCCCTCGGATAGGAAGTAAAATGGAGGTCCCGAGCCTGTACGATGTCAGGTACTCGTTAAACATCTCTATCCTAATTATACCTGGATAGGAAAAATTTAGGACACCCATTGTAGCATCGACCGATTAGCCATAGTTGCATAAAAATGGACGTTAAGTAAACAAACAAACAATATATGTTATATGTGAAGGTTATAAGTGAAAGTTGTGTGTAGAGTGCATCGCACCAGATTAAAAAAAAAAATAATTTAAAACATTTAATAATGGAATATTATACATTTAATTGCTGCATCCTACTACTTTACATATTGTAATCTGATTACTGCCTTCCTAATAGTTAACCACACCATAGTTAACATACTAAAGAGGTTTACAAGAATGTATACAGGGTGTCCCACGAATGTTGTGTCAGGCTAATAAAACCCAGTCTTTGGAATTTCAAGGCGAAAATCAGGGATCTTATATTTCGTCATATTAGTTACCTTATGAAGATATCCAACCCTTCCAGAATTTCTCCAGTATTGCTGGAATGGCTCCAGTACTGGAAATTTCACGATAAGTGACTGTTTTGTATCATACTGTGTTACTTTTTCAATCAGATGCACCCTTACATCGATAACAGGCTGATTATTAACCATTTTCAAATTTTATATCTGATAGTGTTTTTTATTTAAAAAAAAAAATAAACATATGTATAACACATGTAAATGTCAGCTGTTTCTTTCAAATATTTGTTCCATCTGTATTTCTTGGTTATAAGATTATTAGTTCGTCAGTATTTGTAAGTGTAAATTGGTCAATTAGATAGATAGAGATAATTGGACCACATTTCTTCGAAACATAATTAAATTCCATCAGCTATTCGAAGTTCATTGAACAAGATCTTCCGATTTCACTTTAAGCGGTGCCGCTTGAAAAACGTATGGTGATGCGGTTCCAACAGGATGGGTGTCCGGCTCACTATTCCATTAGAGCTAGGCAAGGTATAAATCACATGTTTTCCAATAGATGCATTGGAAGGGTTCTGCATATTAATTGGCCAGCAAGATCTCCGGACTTAACAATTTTAGCTTATTTCTTTTGGGGAAGATTGAAAGATCTCGCCTACACGAATAGACCGTCGAAATTAGAAGAAATGAGGGCAAAAATACAAAATGGGATTCTTTCCATTCCACCGGAAGAAATATAGCAAGCTCAGCGAGACTTCTGTTCTAGACTTCTATTATGCGTAAATGAAGAAGGCCGTCACTTTGAACACGTAAAATAGTATTTTTATGTAAATAAACAAATATTTGTTAATAATATTACTAACCCAATTGCATTTTCAAATAATGTAATATTTACTTAATTGATAAAATTCAATTTCCTTCAGTATCCATAATTAACTTGTCATCTAACAAACCAGTAGTTCCAGGGTTCCTTTCAAATAAGAGGATTAGGCAGTTATCGATGTAAGGGTGCATCTGATTGAAAAAGTAACCGATACAAAACAGTTTTAGAATTCGACTCACCATCAGAATCCGTCATAAAAATCAGTCATTATGGTGAAATTTCCAGTACTGGAGCCATTCCAGCAATACTGGAGAAATTCTGGAAGGGTTGAATATCTTCAAAAGGTAACTAATATGACGCAATATAAGATCCCTGATTTTCGCCTTGAAATTCCAACGACTCTGGGTTTTATTAGCCTGACACAACATTCGTGGGACACCCTGTATTTTATAAGCATAATGAGTGTCAACTTTAACTTAAGTATTTATAATAATAAATAGGTTAAGTTATTCAATACCTAACACAAATATTAAACAGCAAAGCAAAGTGAATTCGAGGAAACTCAGAAAACAATCCCATTCATAAACAACGCGGTCCTGTGTATACCTAGCTACACCGGGGCAGGCTTTATTTATGGTAAAGGGAAGGAAGCCATAGAGTACGGGTGAAAGCCTCGGGCCACGTATTTCATCTCGGGATCCCCCCCCCCCCCCCCCCCCCCCACTGGGGAATAAATTAAGGAAAGTAAGCGATGAACGTTGAAAGTAGTAGAGAGTAAGAGGGAGAGAGAGTGAGCGAGAGTGAGAGAGAGAGAGAGAGAGGGAGGCAAACACAGGATTCATACCCTCAACTTTAATTAGACGACGGACCAGTGGAAAAGCACAAACTCGCAATTCGCGGCAGATAAGAGGTTTTAATTTCGGAACTCGGCGAGGGAATTATGAAAAACGGCCAAGGAATGAGAATGAACCGCCGAGATTTTTTATTCTCGTGGAGTCGGCACAACTAGTCCTTGCCTCCCAACGGAGTAATAATTCAAAAAATCTGGTGCGTGCGCGCAACACACAACTTCCACGTACCAACTTACTTAGATTAGAAATTGACGTGTTTTGCTAAATATCATTTCCCAAAGTCACACATTTTTCTACATTCATATCTTATTTTTGTTAATCGTTAAAGCCGTTTTTGAGTAAATAAAAAAAAAAAACCGTGAAAATGATACAAAATTTATTAAGTAAAGTCCCCCCTCCCGTAGATCAATTTTGATGAAATTTTTACAGTCATATCTCTGGCATATATATACATCAAATACCAAGTTTGTTCAAAATCATTAAAACAGTTTTTAAGTAAACAAAAAAAACACGTGAAAATGATACAAAATTTATTAAGTAAAGTCCCCCCTCCGGTTGATCAATTGTGATGAAATGTTGGTTATCACATCTTTGGCATATAAATACATCAAATACCAAGTTTGATCAAAATCGTTAAAACCGTTTTTGAGTAAATAAAAAAAACATATGAAAATGATACAAAATTTATTAAGTAAAGTCCCCCCTCCGGTTGATCAATATTGATGAAATTTTTACAGTCATATTTCAGGCATATAAATAGATCAAATACTCAGTTTAATCAAAATCGTTATAGCCGTTTTTGAGAAAATCGAAAAAAACGTAAAAAGTTATTCAATAAAGTACCCCCTCCCTTTGAGAAATTTTGATGAATTTTTTGCTGTCACATTGCGGGCTTATACGTACTCTAAATACCCAATTTCAGCTTCGCAGGGTTTATAGTTTTTGAGCTAGTCTGTTCACACACACACACACACACACACACACACACAGACCATTTCGCGGGACTTGGTTATTTTGACTCAGGGGACCCCAAAACGTTTATTTCCGTTGAAAACCGGAAGTCGAAATTTTTCACGATCGCAATACTTCCACTTACTATATATTTCATATATAGGTAAGTGAAAGTAAAAATATAAATATTCTACAAAAGGGGCACAAAAAAAGCGTGCTATATCATTCTCTAAATATTCAAATTGCTAACTCTATGTTAACAGTTGAATTACTAGGAAAAATAGTCAAGATGAATTAATACGTTATTTGCGGCAGCGTATTTTAGGAGTATCCTGAATTAAACGGTATCGGTCCCAGGGGTCCGGTTCATCTAATTAAGGTTCCTTTTTTATATTTTTCGATATGTACACTACTGCTTTGTTTCTATCTAAATATTCAGTTCATAATTAAACATCAATGCCAGCACTCCTTATTTGTTATTCATAATTTAGTTCCTTGATTCTCCTCTTTACTGTACATGAAAAATGTATTGATGATTAAACACAAGGAATAAAAACACGCTTTGATAAGTTACTCTAATGTAAATAACTCAGAGAACTTTCTAAGACTTAATGAAGGGTTATCCACTCAGAGTTGAGGCGAGAAGAAGAACTCACTAACTCGCTGTTTTCAGATCCTTCGGAGTAAAGGGAAAAAAAAAAAAAAAAAAAAAAAAAAAACCTCTTTTCATCTCATTACCATCCCAGCGAGCAGATTATGCGAGAGCGGGGATCGGGTCTTCCTCTGAGAAAACAAGAAGGACATTTCCTTGAACAAACAATGCTATCAAGCTCTCCAATCCGAAGGATCTCAATAAATATTCTATTATTATAAAATACGAGCCGTCCCGTCCACAAATTTCTGTGTTCAGTAGCTATAATGCGTTGAATTAATTACGTCATATTCTTTTTAATACAATCAAATCAATATTCAATGATAAAGATAACGTTTCAACGAGATTTAAAATACAACTTAACGCCAAATTAAAAATTGTTCGGTCACATGTGGTATAGTGGTTAGCATGGCAACCTACTATACTAAAGTTCGTGGGTTCGCGACCCGCGGTGGCCCTGGAATTTTTTAATGGGAGTAAAAACCCTTAGCCATGCCGTCCCTCGCATAGGACGTAAAATGGAGCTCCCGAGCCTGCACGATGTCAGGTACTCGTTGAAGATCCATATCCTAATTATACCTGGGTAGGCAAAATTTTTTCTCAGGGGGATGCACTTTTTTATTTTTTAAATTTTTGCGTCATAAAAGACCTACCAGGTGTGTAAATATGAAACCGGAATTCGCCAATGATAGAAGTTAGCAGTCAATATAATCTTCTAACTAATCAGTCAGTGGTGTTATCTGCTTTTGCCTACATGTAATAAAGAGATCCAATTGATACCAACATCAGTTTCATTCTATAACCGTGTTTTTAGTGGCGTTGAACATGTCGACTTTTGTGACAACAAATCAAGATATGCGGACAGCATTTATTTTGAAAAAGAGTAAATAATTGCATAATAGAATAATATAATTTTTTTTTTTTTTTTTTTTTTATAATTATATTACTTAAAATCCAAAAATTTTATTCATATTCTTTTGTTAAATATCTAATTCCACACACAAAATTATAAAAAAAAAAAAAAAAAAAAAAAAAAAAAAAAATTATATTATTCTATTATGCAATTATTTACTCATTTTCATTTTTTCATGCATATATATGTATATAGATACATATATTATTCATTATTTTATTTATTTGTTATTTTTCTTTTCTTCATATTTATCGGTTGCTATCTTGTTTTATATTTAGCCCTGAAGAAGACCTGAATATCGGGTCGAAACGTCGGCATGTTATTTCACATAAAGTGTTTTCATTTGACCGCACCCCCAACCATTTCCATCTCATAATCTTCTACGGTCAACAAATTTCCTTCATTCTGAAACTTTTACATGCTACTTATCAAAACATACAAATTTTATTTTATAAATGAGTTAGATAACTTTAATTTATAAAAAAAAAAAAAAAAAAAAAAAAAAAAAAAAACCTGTACCACTACAACCCATGAAGGGTCTTGGGTTCAGTACTATGTAAGGAAGAGTACTGTTTCTTGATCAGCGGTCGTGCAAGGTTCATTTGATCGTGATCACGCTCAACTGCCAGGTTTTTTCCCCTTTTTTTTTAATTAAGGGTACACATTATAGAGGCTGGGTTTGCCCCAGGATGGTAACTTGGCCCGCGCGACGAACTGAGGCTTTAATTTATAACTCTTTACAACAATGATGTAAATTTTTGCACTATTAGAATTCACAATTTTTTATTTACTGTAATGCTAATAAGTGCACAATGATTTTGTTTAACCTGTCTTTTGCTAAAACCATGGCAAAAATGGCGTTTTTTTCTAATCCAAGCCGTAAAAAATAAATTTCTGCCTAACCATCCTAAATATCGTAAGAAAATGAAATGTTGTGTCAACTTACACCGCCATCTGTTGGACATTTAAAGGACTTCAAATAATAACACTGAACTGTAGTATAATAAGCATTTAATGTGCAATAAAAGAAATATTGAAGCCAATAATCGAGATAAATAACTACCCTATCTTTTAAGTTGTACAAAACTACAGACAATGAGCAAAATTTTATAAAAATCGGTTGAGTAGTTTCTGATTTTACCCTCGACAAACAACAAAAAAGTTATGAAATCGACGTATGACGCCATGTTGATAAATTGAAACACGACAAACTGTATTTGCAATAATTCGCAATAAAAGAAATATTGTGGTCAATAATCAAGATAAAAACTATCCTATCTTTTAAGTTAGACAAAACTATACAAATTGAGTCAAATTTCATTAAAATCGGTTGAGTAGTTTCTGAGTTATAGAAAGACAAACATCGGGACACGAGATTTTTATATTTATACTAGCGGACCCGGCCACGCGTTGCTGTGGCTCAGTAGTTATATCCTAATATTTTTAAACAAATACAGTGATACCAATATTCATTGATAAAGATGAAAACCTTTCAGCTAATCAAAATCCAACGTGATTGAGAATAGAGCATTACACCATTTAAAAGTATTTGGTAAAGAATATAGGAAAGTTAAAGTTTTTATTTTTTACATCTCATATTTCAATGTATTTTGATTAAAAAGGAGCTGATTGTGTTTACGACTCACAGGGCTGCCAACACTATCGCCCTTTTTTCATGCATCGGTATAAACTAACTCGAAATTGCTATATTTTTCCACTAATTTTAAGAAGGATGACTGAAGTAAGTTTTGGTAACCTCAGCCATTGATCTATTGATTATTGGCCTAACACTACCTCAACTTGGTATTGTTAGTTTAGCGACGGGTTTAATATTTCTCAGGGTCATGCCAATCTTGGTTAACGCGTCATATATGTCCTTTTGACTGGCGTTTTTCTCAATTTCTTTGAGACCTCGATTTCCCGACCCTTCGGCAAATAAGTGTTCGGTAGGAGGTAGGTGTGTTGAAGCTTTTAATTTAGCAATATATTTGAGTGATAAGAAATCTCTTCCTAAAGAGGTTTTTACATAATACAATTAAGAATTTTTATTTATTCAAGTACTAATTTGTTCAAAATGTTTTGGGTTAACCTGTTTTGTTTTTTTAACACAAACCAAAGATTTGATGGTTTCCACAAACATGAGCAGGCGATGCCCATTTCCCTAGTGAGTTATGCCATTGCCCATGGGAAAAACACGGATTTTCTAAGTCCAAGTGGACATTGTTTGCTCTTGGGATTTGTTTATGGTCATGGCAAAAGCCAAACGAATAGGATATAGAAGCCTTTTAAATTTTATTGAAAATTCTGACGGTTCCAGGGGAATAGGTGGCAACAGGACGATATCTCCTGTAAACCTTCCAGGCAACATTTTTGCTTCAATAACATTTCCTGTGATCCTTTTAATGACCAAACGTGGTGGATTTAAGTTACGAAGAAGAATGATCGGTGAGCCAATCTTCAACTGGAGATTGTTTGGGTGTATATCCAGGGAATTAAAAAATTCAGATGGGAAATTTACGGCTTCGTTTACATCTAGAACATTGTCAATTGATTTTGGAAGTTTATTTCATCGAAATCAACATTTTTCGCGGCCAAAATAGCACGACTACCCAGCCAATTATAGTCCAAATAATTGTTCAAAATATCAGGAAAGACACTTTATATTTCGTAGACAGTTCATTTTTCGTCTCTACAACAGCTCAGAAATTTTTGGTAATTTGATAAATTTTGAATTTCGATGCAGCTCTATTTCACCGTTTCCAATATCGAGCAATTGTTTAGAAAATATATCTGCCGATGGATCATTTTGCAGTAGTACTCTCATATTTATGGTGGATAAATCTGAAACTTGCGGTTACCCAAATAACAATTATTCCTCTTCAGTAGAGGTGTAATAATCATTATATGTAAAATTTAAAAAATGCCGCGATTTGTAATCCTTTCTTAATAAACAATAATTTAAAGATAAGTAAGAAATTGTATTCTGGTGAAATTAACAACTAAAAATCATTCCCACTAATAGCCTACTTTAAATTAAAGAAAGGCTTAAAATCTTCGCTGACATTTCTTAAATTTTACATAAGATAATTACAACTCTGCTGAACAGGAAGTAACAGCCTCTATTCGATTGGGATTAAATTTTCTCAACTTTAAATTATGGTTGATAAAGGAGGAATTACAAATCTTCACTGGCATTTTTTAAATTTTACATTTTAGAGCACGGGATAAAAATAATAAATGGTTTGGTAAAATAAAAAAACACTGAATTTAAATAATAATAACAAAACGAATAATGAAAATAAAGAAACTTCTGTTAAATAAATAAATAAATCAACTGAAAATATAATATTAAAGTCTTAATTATGCAGTTCTTTAATCATGCAAATCACAAAGTAACCCACAACACCTAAGGGTCTGGCCACACATGTCCGCACCGGATCCGCACCGTAGCAATAATATAGGTTATGTCCAGAATATTTTTAATTTAACTTACCGATGACCTTTAGTTATTCCTAAAGTTCAGGCCATACATGTCAGACACAGGCCACTTTAGGCATAACTAAAGGTAATATGTAAGTTAAATTAAAAATATTATGAACATAACCTATATTATTGCTACGGTGCGGATCCGGTGCGGATATGTGTGGCCAGACCTTAATCAAAACACACTCAGGGAGTTTTTATGACTGGTTACCCGCAGTGTAGCCACTATAATCCCACTAATTTTCACTAATTTTTGGCAACACTGACTCCCCAAGTAAGGTTTCTATTAGGTTACACCTGTGACAGTAGGTGCTGTTACAACATTTATAGAGTATTATTTCAAATAATAGCCTAATTTTAATCATTAAAATATATTTACTTTACTAAAAGTTGATATCAGGGTGGGCCACAGCAAAGTATTTCAGAGCTTAGCTAGTAATTTAATTTAAATACAAATAAAAAAGGAAAAGGAAAAAGTACCGACACTTTTGAGAATTTATTGTAACCTTTTCTTGATTTATTTATTTTTTAATGAAAATTAACAATAAATACAAAGATTTGTATTAATATTTGTCTGTGGAAAATAATAATATAGGAACAAATAACTGCACTCACGTAACACAATACAAAATTATAATAATGATAACCTGTATTACAATAGCATGCTTATATACAAAAACGTTATGAAATCAACATATGACGCCATGTTAATAAATCGAAACACGACCTACTGTATTTGCAATAATTCGCTATATAAGAATTATTTTGATCACTAATCAAGTTAAAAACTACCCGGTCCGTTAAGTTGGCCAAAACTATATACATTGAGCCAAATTTCATTAAAATCGGTTGAGTAGTTTCTGAGAAATAGAGAGACAAACATCGGGACACGAGATTTTTATATATATATATATAAGGATAAGGATTCAACATTAACTTATTGAAATAACATCTTCCAATGAATTGGCTCTAAATTACGCTAAATAATTATTGCAAAATTAGCCAATGAGGAAAATTACACAGAGTACCCACCTGCCTCACACGTGCAGTTGAATATAAACTCTAGAATAGTAGAATGGAGTTCCTAGAAATCTATCTGTGATATCGGCTTGCTTGGGCAGAAAAAAGGAATTAATATTTCCTCACAAAAAATTCTTGTAAATAATCTAACCTTCATCCCCAGAACTTTATGTTCCCACACCTATTTCTTCATTCACTTACTACCTGTATATAAAATATTTTGTAAGGGAAAGTACAGCGATCGTGAAATATTTCTGAATAGAAACTTATCAGATCAAACGCCACTATATTTGGATTGCTGTACTATAAAACTATTGTTAGACTTACGTGGGTTAACCAATTTGTTATTGAACGAAAATGAGAATTTTCATTGCCACATAAATTATAAAAACACAAATATTTAAACAGGTTACAAATATTATCACATTGTAACACAAAAATAACGATATGACTTGAGCTTTTGAACAAGACTAACTCTCCAATCCATCGCTTCTTATATTTAGGCGTAAGGAGAACACTCCCGAAGGTTTGAGGCAAGCGTAGATGGTACTCGAACATCGTTGTCACAAACATGTACTATGACAGTTTGTTCCATTAACAAGCGTAGAAGTACGAGTATTCTAAACCATATGTTTTGTGTTTTGTTACACGTTACATATAATGGTAATTCAATTTTTTAATTTCACTTACCTATATATGAAACACCTACATAATAAGGGAAAGTATGGCGATCGTGAAAAATTTCGACTTCCGGTTTTCGACGGAAATACACGTTTTTGGCTCCCCCTGATTCCAAATAACCAAGTCCCGCAAAATGGTCTGTGTCTGTGTGAACAGACTAAATCAAAAACTATAAACCGTAAGAACCTGAAATTGGTTTTTGGTATATGTATGTATATGCAAAGCGATGTTACAGCAAAAATTACATCAAAATTGCTCCAACGAAGGGGGGTACTTTATTCCATATCTTTTTACGATTTTTTAGATTTTCTCAAAAATAGCTTTAATTATTTTGATTAAACTCGCATGTTTAAGTTGAGAATCAAATTTCCTTTAATATAAGGTAAGCTTTATTATTATAAAATGTTCTGAGGGGGCCTAAGTACGGAAGGTGCCTTTTTTTCCTTTAAATTACCTTTGGTTTTGTTTTTATGGAGAAATGATCCCTCGTTTCGCTCAAAAATAAGAAATGGCTATAAATGTAATATAAAAAATATCAAGTAAACAGATAGAGGAGAAAAAAAGAAAAATATTCCGTCATCTCATAACCTTTAATGACAGGCCAATGCTTTATAATTAAAAATGTTCTGTCCATTTAATGAAAATTATTTGTTTCATGGTAAGTATATGAAGTTTTCAACAACTACTACATAGAGAATTATAAAATCTGACGACTTAAAGTATAAAACTTTTATTTAATAATAAAAAAAAATTAGTGTACTCTAAACAGCAAATACAAACATATATAAGTAAATGAATGTGATAAGTAAATGTGTTACTTAGAGAAATGGCATTTAACAAAACACGTCAATGTCTAATCGAAGTATGTTGGTAAGTGAAAGTTGTGTTTTGCGCGCATCGCACCAGATTTTTGATTTTTTTTAATTGACAATCTGAAGTATTTTATTATTATGTACCTATCTAAATATTCAGGTAACTAATTTGAAAGTTTAGTACGTTTTTCAAGTTAACTTAGTACATAAATATACGATTTATTTTTTAAAATTTTAATTGTTACCTAAACTCATTTTCGTGACCACCCGAAAAAATTATAATAATAGTAATTTGCTGTTTCTAATACACTTTAATAGTGTAGGGAATTGCTAAATTTATGAATTGTGTTAAAGTTCAGTCCCTTCTATCACATTAACATTTTTTTTAGATATTACTACAAAATAATTTATAGAAATTATATTTTGTTATTGTTCTCTATTCTCGGAGAGAAATACAATATATTGATATTTTGATTGGTTGATTAAATTTATCTGTTTCTAAGAAAGGAATTATGTAGTAAGTAGTTTGCAATGAATACTTCAAGTACTAAATAATTCAAGAGCGGAATTAGTAGTAACCGGTCTCGGCTTCACAATCTGGGTTAGCTATTCCGAGTATTTAATGTACTTGTAATTCCCACTCAACTGATAAGGATCATCAAGTATCCTTCAATCCACGCGCGTATCAGTTCTCGGTACAATTTGTCTGAATCAACTCCTTGTTTTGACTAATTTTCGGTATCTGTTACAAAATATATGATTCATACTGCCTGTGATGTAGTTGTTAGCATTACAGTCTAAAATTCTAAAGGTCGCGGGCTGGCTTCTAATAAATAAAAAAAATGGATTTTGCTTCCAGTCGGTTTTTCGTTCTTCTGCTTTCTGATAGTCATGAAATTCTTCAGGAAAAAGGACAGTTTGACTTAGGAAAAAGTTGTCATAAATTAATACAGTTTTTTTGGTTTTCCGCTCTCGATTTCGCACCAGTCTGTAAGAAAATGAAAAAAAAAATCTGGTGCGTGCGCGCAACACACAACTTTCACTTACCAACGTACTTAAATTAGAAATTAATGCGTTTTGTTAATTGCCCCTTCTCAAATGAACAGAACGGCTTTAATTATGAACAATGGTCTGTCATTAAAGGCGTACTCCGCAAGCGTGGGCTCAACGAGTTTTATGAGATGACTGAATATTTTTCTTTTTTTCTCCTGTTCTCTGTAAATGTCTTCTTTATTGTTATCATAACTCATATTTAGCAATTTCTTATTTTTAGGAGTAACAAGAGACAGTTAATTTCTCCATATAAACAAAAACAAAGGTACTTTTTAGGAAACAAACAGACAAAAAAGCCCCCCCCAAAAAAAAGCACCCTCAGAACATTTTAATAATGATAGAGCTTACCTGATATTAAGGAACACATCATTTTCATTAAACATGACGAATTTGATAAAAATCGTTAAAGCCGTTTTTGAGATCTTCGAAAAAAAATTATGATAAAGTGCCCGCTCCGTTTTACGAATTTTGATGAAATGTTGGCTATCACATCTTTGGCATATACATACATCAAATACCTAGTTTCATCAAAATCGTTAAAGCCTTTCTTGAGTAAATAAAAAAAACACGTGAAAATGATACAAAATTTATTAAGTAAAGTCCCCCCTCCGATTGATCAATTTTGATGTAATGTTGGCTATCGCATCTTTGACATATACATACATCAAATACCCAGTGTATTTGAGTGTTCACACACACACACACACACACACACACACACACACACACACACACACACACACACACAGACCATTTCGCGGGACTTGGTTATTTAGACTCAGGGGACCCCAAAACGTGTATTTCCGTTGAAAACCGGAAGTCGAAATTTTTCACGATCGCAATACTTCCACTTACTATATATTTCATAAATAGGTAAGTGAAAGTAATAAAAACCGACTGCCAATTGCAATTGAAAAACACATGCGGTACGATGAAACACTCGCGGCACAACAGGAAAAGTTTCATTTTGCCCCGAACGCCCTTGTTTCAAGGAACCCCATACTAGCCATTTTTATATCTTTAACTTCCTACGATGAACGTGAAGGTCGGAAAGCCGAAGCCAGGAAAATCTTAAAAGATAAACGCTTAATGAAAATGTTGTAAGATCAGATTGAATAAAAGTTTATTAATAACTCATTAATAGCCGAAATAAATATATACTAAGCGAACTAGTTTTATACTTCGAATTTTCAACAACGATTCAAGTTAATCCTTAGCTTTGAGCTTTTGTTTTTAATGTTGAAATTTCTATGTTTTCTTTCTTTTCTAAGATTCTAAATTTTAAATTAGCCATAAAAAAAATATATATTTTCAAACTTAATTTTTCTTATTTTTGAACACGGTGCGTCGGCACAATTATGTTATTGCACATATGTGTTGCTTTATTTGATCGCACCCCAACCATTTCCATTGCATAAGAATAAGAAATATAAGTTATAAAATATATTATTTATTTAATATTTTCAAACAATCTCGATACTCGTATCCCATTCAGGTAAGAGAACTTAATAAAGGATACAGAGGTTTTGAAACGCGACAGCTGCAGAGAGAACAGTGAGAGAGCTCCAATAAGGAATAAGGTCCTGCCCGAGATAAGGAGGCTAAATCCTGGCAAAAAATTGAAGCTTGGGGGGGGGATGAAGGGAATCAGGTTCCTGGACCTCTTTATATAATGGGGGGGGGGGCTTTGTAACAAATCCTTCAACCTGTGTCTGTATCCAATAACGCTTCTCGGAGAGTATTGCTCTTGTCTTCCGTCCTGTCAGTCGGCTTAATAAGAAAAGGATCATGGATTTGATTTGTTTCATATTTTGATATTGTTTTTAAATATAAAAATCTGGTGCGATGCGCCCAACACACAAACGTCACTTAAGAACTTGCCAGAATTAATTTTTGAATTGCAGATAGGGTAATAGGCCTAGGGGAGTAGATACCTACATTTTTTAACTATTTTAGGACAAACCACAGATTGTGGATTTTTAGAGAAAAAATGTTTAGACTATCAATCTCATTTCAGCACTGATGATGGCCGAACGGTCGAAACGTATGCTGGAATAAAGTTTAAGGAAAAAAAATGTTGAGACTTAATGGTCGCCCTGATCCTCAATTTAAATTAATTGGATAATCTCAAGAAGAGGAGATTAAAATTAATAACTAAAATATAATTAATTAAAGATTATCTTATAATATAATTTTGCATAGAGCATCACGTATTTACTCTCTAAAGTAAAATAAATGTTTTTAGTATTAAATAAAAGTTTTAATTTTCATCAGTGAAAGTACGGAAAATGAAATTTCGGCTGTCACATCTCGGGCATATACATGCATCAAATATCCAATTTGATCAAACTCGTTAGAGCCGTTTTTTTTGAAAATAGAAAAAAAATAAACGTAAAAATTAGACAAAATTCATCAAATAAAGTGCCCCCTCCGTTTGATAAACTTTGATGAAATTTATGGTGTCATATCGCGGGAGTATACATACATCAAATACCCAATTTCAGGTTCGTACGGTCTATAGTTTTTGAGCTAGTCTGTCCACACACACACACACACATACACTGACACACGCATATATCATTTCGCAGGACTTGGTTATTTGGACTCAGGGGACCTAAAAAAGTGTATTTCCGTTGAAAACCGGAAGTCGACCGCAATACTTTCCCTTACTATATATTTCGTATATAGGTAAGTAAAAATATTAATGGTACCTACATTCATAAACTCAAAGAAAATCTGATGATTGAACAGATTTAGAACTTAGATTTTGTTGGAACAGTCACATAACTGTAAGTTACGAGAATGTTCTACAGCATTTTGTATTGTTCGATTTTGTACTTTATATAAAAAGCAATAGATTCTAAAGCCATAATATATTTCTGAATTCAATATAAAGTGGTTTTAGAGGAACAGTAATCGTTCTCGGTTTCCAGAAAGGCATATGATACTAACTTTACTACGAGACGTTAATACTCCTTCTATCGATTCATCTTCACGACATATTTACAAAAAGCAACTCGCAGTAAAAAACAAGCAAGCAGTAAAATGAAGTCGACTGTTGATGAAATTAGGATTTTTTTAAGCCGCTTAAAAAAGAAATAAACAATAAAGAATCGAAAAGTACTGAGAATTTACAAGATTTGCAATACAAATTATATAATACTCTATAACTTATAGAGAAAAAAAAAAGTAAACAAATGTAGAAAAATGTTAGAAGTTGAGGATTGGCGTTTACATATCGATGCTAACGTCGATTTCTAATCTAAGTAAGTTTATAAGTGAAAGTTGTGGGTTATGCGCATCGCACCAGATTTTTTACTAATTTATCCGGTTTGACAATATTATAAAAACATATTGAAGGGATCACCTGTGGTATAGTGGTTAGCATGGCAACCTACAATACTAAAGGTCGCTGGTTCGCGTCCAGCGGTGGTCCTAGAAATTTTTAATGGGAGTAAAAAATCCTTGTCTATGCCCTCCCTTGGATAGGACGCAAAATGGAGGTGCCGAGCCTGTACGATGTCAGGTACACGTTAAAGATCCCTATCCTAATTATGACTCGATAGGCAAAAGTTATGACTCTGACTGAA
This sequence comes from Aelia acuminata, assembly GCA_911387785.2. NCBI lineage: Eukaryota > Metazoa > Arthropoda > Insecta > Hemiptera > Pentatomidae > Aelia > Aelia acuminata. The sequence goes on from OU426978.1 coordinate 227,749,239, forward strand.
GCATCGTCCGATTAGCCTTAGTGACATAAAGTGAAGTTAAACAAACAAATGAAAACATATGATTTTTGTCTGTTAAATTGAAAAAAGTTCTAGAGGTTTAGTTGAAACTGATTTTTCAAGAATCTTCTACGCTTTTAGAGAACCTTCCAGAATGTTTGATTTGAGACTAAATATAAGAAGAAATGGACTGGAGAGGCTTATTCTGGCTCTTAAGATCGAAGCATATGATTAATTTTGTGCCACTGTATTGTCACAATTAGTTACTTAATAAATATTATCTTAATAATTTGAATTTTTAATGCAATTTTTTCTTAATAAAAAATATTTAAACCTACGTTAGCGTTACATTATTTTGTTTTCGGGACTTATCTTAGTATTAGAAGGTTCATTCCAAATAAATGTTATCGTGATCAGGTTTCGTTTGTGGGGAGGAATGTGAGAAATATTTATTTCTTAAAACGATTATCAGATTATAATGAAAGTTGACAATTAACTGATTTTAACAATCTTATTTATTTAAACATTATCACTGGCAATAGAAACATTTCGATGTCTTCTCCAATAAAAATAGGAATTTTAATACCATATTCCACATCTAAATCGATTATTTTTAAAAATATCCCTTAGTTCCCCTACCTTCTATCTATATATGAATAATTTTCTTAATACAACTCTAAAGATACAACCTTATTGTACGATGAGTGTTATAGATAAATTACAGAATATGTAACCAATGCCGCACTTTTATTTTTTTTTTCAGTAATTATTTAAAGATATAGACTCCGGATCCCTGTTTACTGTGGTGGAATAAACAAGCTGACCGGGCAGCAAAAAGAGCAATTACGGAAGGCATTGCATATCATGGGGTCCCAGTTAAGGACTTTTTTTCCCTTGTTAAGCAAAAAATAAAGATTAAATGGGAAGAGATGTGGTTTAGCACTGCAGAAAATAAATTAAGAGAAATTAAAAGCATCGCATCACAATGGAAATCGTCTGCCCGAGGTAAACGAAGGGAGGAAGTCATCCTAACGCGGCTGCGTATTGGTCACCCTAACAGTAACCCCCGGTTATCTTACGGCGCGTGAGCCTCCACCTGACTGCCAGACCTGCGGCTGTCTGCTTACAGTGAAACACATATTAACGGACTGCAGGGCTTATGCCACGTACAGGGACCTCCATGAAATACCCATTGACTTACAGACAGCATTACAGGACAATCTGCAGACAACCGACAAACGATTAGAATTTCAAAAAAAAACTGGCAAATCTGTATAATCAAATATAACAATTGATAGATTGTAGGCTATGATGACCCAAGTGGTTGGTGCGCCGACATTAAATAAAAAAATGTAGAAGGCCTCAAAGTCTCGTATTATTTCCAAAACTCACCTAATCATGCAGATACAAGCCAAATTTTCGCCTATTCTTCAGGGCTACAAACGTTCTGTCTGTAGCTCTTTCTATATTGCTTGTAGAACGTTTGTAGCCCTGAAGATGCCTGAATAGGCGAACATTTGACTTGTACCTCCATGATTAGGTGAGGTTTGGAAATAATACGAGGCTTTGAGGCCTAACCTTCTATGTCTATATTATAGATTGTTTAATTCTAATAGTCTCTTCTTACAAATTTGTTTACGTAATTACTTAATATCAAATCCCATTTATACCATTACTTAATATTCTCATTGATTATTGCAGAGAGAATTCACTAACGTTAAACCCAGCCAAATCCAAAGTTCTGGTGTTCCACATATCTCCAAATATGAAGAAACTAAAACCTTTACAGTGGCAGAAAACGCGCTTAGAATATACAAAGAGCTATACTTATCTAGGAGTGCCATTCACTTCATCGGGAAGGTTCGAGAAAGCTACTGATTACTTCGTTCATAGGTCTTCTAATGCAATTGCTAAAGTTTTGGATATTTTGAGGAATAGCAGGAGTGACTCTTGGGAGACTAAAATCAGGCTCTTCGACTCGAGTGTGGCATCAACACTACTTTATGGCGCTGAAATATGAGGTCTTCGTTATCTGGATGTAATGGAGAAAGGTCGAGTCAGATTTTTTAAGGCATTGCTTCAGTGGCCAAAATGTACGCCGAACCATATTACGCGCCTAGAATGCGGTAGGTATCAAAAAAAGCTGTCAACTATTGGACAAAGTTGAGCTTAATGGAGGAAGAACGCTTACCTAGGCAATTTGTGCTTTAATAGACTCAATACCCTGGATATATCTGAAGGAAAGTCTGACGGAATATACAATTGGGTGACCCAAGTAAAATCGATAGCGGCCGAATTGGGCTGTCAAAACTTGTTCTCAAAAGTACTCTCCCAAGGACTGGAAAGGTTTAAAGATGACATCCTAGAGAAGATGAGGAACCATCAGCTTTCAGAGGATATACATAGGACCCTAAATTCTACCAAAAATCCTAGATACAGGGAAATATGCAACTTTAATATAGCAAGTCCGGAAGATTACATGCAGTTACAGACGACTTTTAAGAAAATTAGAGTTGTAAGTCGTCTAAGAGTCTCAAGCGCGGATTTCCTAAAGGTGTTTATAAAGGACACAACAATAATTATAAAGTCTGGTGAAGCCTGCATGGCCTGTGGTAGTCTGGTGTCGGATCCCTTGAGCCATTTTCTTACTCAATAAATAAAATTTGAAGAGCAGAGAAACAAATTCTTAGGGACATATATTTCTGAATCAGTGAGTGTAGAACAAATTTTAAATGTAGACAGTATTCAGAAATTAAATAGACTATATTATTTTTTAATATGTTGTGCCATTAAATGAAAAACTAAAAGTGTTGTAGTTTTGGCTAGTATGTTATTATTGAGCTCCGAATTATTTGCCTTTTAATACGAACATGTAAAATTTATCTCTATATTTATTTCTCATTTGTACATAATCCTAGCGCTCCTAGACAAAAATAATTATTTTATTTTGTATGTTATTTGTACAAGAAATACTTTTGCAAATAAATAGTTAAAAATTAATATTCTCATTGAAGTGGAACTGAATGAATCAAATTTAACTTTGTCTTAGTTAAGTCTCATTTCCAGGCAGTTCGAGAGATATTTATAAATCCCTTTATTTGTAATGTTACAGGTTTCCGAATTGAAAATGAAATGTCAAATGCCCTTCATTTATTTCAACGAATCAATTGATTATTTGTTTTAGGAACGAGTTGATGTTAAGTTGAAATGTAATTACCCAGTTAAACATTTGAATAGATCCAGAAGAGTAAGATCCCAAGTCATGCTTTCATGTTTTAGTTTTCCTTTCATGTGACGAAGGAAAACTTCATCATGAAAGGAAACCCTTCACTTCGAGGAAACGTGTTAAACTTTAAACGATTACGGTATATAAACTGAGTCAATTAGGGGGCTCACAGTTTTCCTTATAACTACCAAATGAGGAAAGGAACATCCAATGAGCACTGGCACACATCAGTGTTAAAGCATAAAGATAAATTCATAATAATTTGATTCTATATTACCAAAAACGTCAGAAACTAAAAAAAAAGCTAGGGGAGAGCGGGGTTAGTTGCCATAGGGTTATAGCAGGTTGGCCATTGGCTTATAGTGTCCGTCATACCTGTTGTGAAGGACCCACCGTTGTACCATGTGACCCGCTCGACCTCGGGAGTCTTGTCCTGAGTTTTCAATCCGATGCTAACAGTGTAGAGAAGTGTGTGCTTCATTGATTGATTTTACAACATGTAAGTAAATTTTTATATTTTCAGTAAATTTGGTTTAAAGGCATGGAAAAACATTTGACTCCGATTCTGTTCACATAGCCCCAAACTCCTTTGAAAAACCTAACCTTTAGACTAACCAGTTTCTTGTTTGATTGTTCTCCCCTGTCCTGGCAGCCATCTTTCATATGACCTCTCCTGTGGGTTTAGTTAGCTCTCTTCAACGGTGGTATGTTGGCGCAGTAGCAATTCACAAAAGCAAGGTAAACATAAACAAAGGTGAAACTACCGATTGTCTTTAGTTACAGCAAGGAGAATGAGAGCAATTTTTCTTATACAGAAAGTAACGACAGTCTAGACTTCTATCTTCTTCTATTGTCATTCTATTTTCCCTTAAAACATGCTAAAAACCGATTCCAAATTATTATACCATTAGAGTGCAGTTTTTATAACAATAATATGTGTCAGGCAGTACTTGAATGAGATGGCTAAACAACCCCACCTTCTAGGCCAACCTGCCCCACATAAGGGGTTAATTGGCATACTCTGGATTGACGAATTCTTCAATTTTCTATGATCTTAGTATTAAATATTATGTGGTGAAAAAAATACTTGAAGTACTCTAATACTTGGAGTTTACAGTGGTACCAGCCCAATTGGGATTATATTAACAGGAACGACTCAACAATTAAAAAAGTGAAAACTGTTGACAACCAACCCCGCTCTCCCCTATAAATAAAAAATAAACTCAATAATAAATTTTACGATTTAATTGAAAATAATACAAAGGTAGAAGTGATTATATAGAAGTCATTAGACGTTCTGACTTCAGTCAAGGACTGGTCTCTCCACTAGATAATTAAACCATAACAGCCTGAACCCAAGGGAAATATTTGTATTGTGGAGATCCCAGCGCTGCTAAAAATTCAATTCCACTCTTTCCCTCCCCCCAACCTTTCGCAGGGCTACAATTTCCAATCACCTCAAGTTTGTATATTCGGCTTCATTGTGAAATTTATTATTCTCCGATAACCCCGCCCCACCCCCCACCTCTTCCTATATCCTTCTTATAAACACATGATAAATGGGACACGGTTTTTTTTTTTCCAATATTTCTTTTCCAGTCGAATAGAGGCGTTTATATTGGATTTAACCGCTTAGGGAAAATATCAGTTAACAAAAAAAAAAAAAAAAAAAAAAAAAAAAAAGAAGGAAGATGGTTGTGTAATTGGTTTTTCCAAGGATTCATTTTTCAAATTTATTTCAAAAGTAAATCTTATTTTTAGGATATCAGGTATAAAAAAATAAAATGAATGTCTCTTATTTGTCTTATGTTTCAGGTGATTAACATCCATTTCAATTATAATATTTAATACTAGCTGTGGGGCCCGGCTTCGCTCAGGGAGTTGAGGAATAGATGGAATGAAACAATAACTTTAAAATGTAATAGTCCAGAAAGATAGACCAAAATTAAACATGATTAGAACAAAATTTGTACCATCCTCAAACTTCAGTTTAGTATTAGTGGTAAGTTTCGAAGCTTCAAAGTCCGCCAATATATGGTTTGGGTATAAGAGATCCTATTAATTTCAAGTTTTCTTCCCTTATCTAGATTAAGAAATTATTTTGGCAGCCAATATTTCCTGGTATGTACCATTTTTTATGGTTTCTTACCATTCTGGTTTCTTATGTTATTATGGTTTCTATGTTCTGATTCCATTGAGACCATGACGATACCGCATCCTCATCAAGTTGAGTAACTTCTCCTTTTCCGAATTCGGTTGAAAATTTACGAACAGAACAGAACTATTAAACAGAAATATTGTAAGAACACTTTATTTTTGATATAAATTACATTAGGTTATATCTTTTATTCATATTATCTATAGGCTATCTATTTTATTCAGTGTTTGTTTTTATTCGCTCACTACACTAATAAGCAATTTTTCTTTTGTTGTAAATTTACTCTTATATTGTACATTGATTAAAGGCAATGTTTCGACCAATTCTTTCCTCTTCTGTAAAACATAATTCGCTTAGGAATCCAGTTGGATTTGTTTTGTTTTTTTAATTTCAATTCATTGCAGAGATGTAATGACCTAATTTAAAAATAAAAAGGAAAAGATAATTATTTAAACATAATCTCGTGTAATTTAAAGAAAACAGCTGAAGCTAAAACCATAACAAACCGAACTAATGAACGATAATCTTTGAATGGAATTTAGCTAGCGCTCCTGGCTTCCAAATGTCGAACTAAATTTTTTCATTCATTAACTCGCCTGGGCTTATTAAAGGGGCTAATTACATGTAGCGAGAGGCTTAAATTTACAGCCCTTGTCCCTTCAACATTACTCAGTTAAAATGAAAACTGAAACCTTCTTCATCGTTAGGGGCAATAGGGCAATACGACGACATAACATTCTTTATAGTTCGTGTAGTCGTTTTTGAGCCTTTTCGGCACGCAACATTGTAAACTTTGCTTTATAATATATATTGATTATATCTTATGTTCGACGTTTCGGACCCTCTATCCATCACTAAGAACCAACAAATTAATTTTTTAGTCCTGTATGAAGTTCATATGTAAATACATGTGAACAATAATCTCTATATATATAAGAGGCTTTGTCCTGACTGACAGAATCAACGCAGAGCAAAAACTACTAATGATAGAAACTTGAAGTTCGGAATTTAGACTTTAAACGCGATGTAGGTAACCACTAAGAAAGGGATTTCAAAAATGTAACCCCTAAGGGGCTTAAATGGTGAAATTGTCGTTTAACTCTAACGGAAATCTATTGTTGAGATTTTAAACCATATGTTTTTTATTTGAATACCGATTTAACGTTACAATAGTATTAAAATAGACATTCACATAAAATATGGCTACTGATTATTTAAATATAAGTGGTAATCAAATTATGCACACTGTGATTCCCATGATTGGGGATGGTGCGTGTTTATTTCGATCTCTTTTCCATATATTTCTCCATATACATCTATGAAATACTTCTCCATATATATATACTACTCCATATATATACATCTCCATATACATAAGAGGCTTTGTCCTGACTGACAGAATCAACGCAGAGCAAAAAATACTTATGATTAGAAACTTCGGAAGTTAGATTTTAAAAGCGATGTAGGTAACCACTAAAAAAGGAATATCAAAAATGTAACCCCTAAGAATATCTAAAATGTAAATGGCGAAATTGTCGTTTAACTCTAACGGACATCTATTGGCGAACTTCGAGAAAATATATCTAATTAGGACTCATTTTAAAGAATTTGATACGACGAGTTTAACTCGAAAGGCCGTATTGGGCGTCGAAAACCATATTTTACAGCCGAAAAATGAAGCGTTCACGACGAGTAAGTCATTTTTTGTTTCGGCGGTTTTAGTGAACTCTCTCCATTGCGCGTCTTCGTCTCTTCTACCGAGCCGGCAGCTTCCCCCTCCATTATCCCACCTACCGGAAGCTCAAATTCTACTAAATCTCCTTAACATCAGTTAACATACTATATTAGATCAATACCAAGATAATGGTCACAGAATTGATTTTAAAGGCTCGCGGGCAAAGCCGCGACGGGGAATGCTAGTTTTTTATATAATTCTACCATAAATTTCTCATATCTTATTAAAATAGTGAATATATTACTACTTTGATATACAGTCGACTCTGTTTAATTGGGTCATCGGATAATCGTGACCACTGATTAATTGAGCCATTTGTAATAAAACGGAATCAAATATAGGTAAAATATCACCGCTTTATTGGGACAAAACATCGGCTAATTGGGCCAAAACTTTCTGCAACTTAATGTAGTAGACTATCAGACCCGGTGTCAATCGTATAACCTAAGTATCTGAGACCGCGCCTGTTTCTCAATCAGAAGAAAGAATCCGCATAGTTGCTTTTTTAAAAAAAAAAAAAAAAAAAAAAAATGAGGAAAGTCTTTAGGCGTCTTACAAAAGTGCGCTAATTACGTTAGTCGTAAGTTTACAATGAGTGTGACAATGCACAATGGATTCTTACCTGTTAAAAAATTGACGTAAAAACATGTTCTGATTCATTCCTTATTTTGAAATTTTGTCTATACGAGCATAATTTATATTATAAACAAATGGTTATTTTAATTTGTTTCGTCTTGTATATTTCTATATTACAACACTTGTTTAATAAAAGTATATTGTAAGAGTTAAGTTAATCGTATTATTTTGACCCCGTCATTAAAATTAATAGCCGAGAATTGATACACCTAAAAGCACCTATTAACTTGGTTTTCCCCCCAATATGTCTAATGTATGACATTAATTATCATACCTATAAGGTAGCCCAGTGATTAGGAGTATTTAGGCATTTTTTTCTTTGCATTTACACCTGGATTCATGATCTCCGCTTTATTGGGTCCTCCACCTAATTAGGACAAAACAAATTTTCCTCTCGATTTCTTACCAATCTGTAAGAAAATGAAAAAAAAAAAAAAAAAAAAAAAAAAAAAAACCGTCTGCTTATTGCTCAGTGAAACTTACTGCTTGCTTCATCGTGCCACATGAAATATTTCATCGCCCCTGTTTCAAGGAACCCCACACCAGCCATTTTGATTTCTTTCACTTCCGTCGATGAACGTGAAGAGGTTGGAAAGCCAAAGTAAGGCAAAATCTTAAGAGATACATTCATAATGAAAAATTTGTAAGAGCAGATTGAATAAAATAATTACTCTTACCTTGAGACGAAAATCCGTTCGACGAAAAATTATAGTTTTTCCATACAAAAAACCACTTCAGCACGTGGAGTCTGATACGCAACAATATGCACAAACTTTTCGAAATAAGTCGCCTTCTTTTTCACTGACACCGGGGATTATGAGTGGCCAAGGTCAGAATATAACTTATTTCTGAAGTTATCGACAATATTTCTTCTCAGAACATTTTGCTAATTTTGAGTAAAATAAACTATAGCAATAATAATATTCTCAAGAGAAAATCACGTTCAAATAAATAACGCAATTGGGTACAGTCGGTCTAACAATCAAGTTGGGTGAACTCGTACTATAGGTATGTAGGTCAAACTCAGTCTAATCGGCAGCCAAAGGAATGGGAATTTTTTTTTAGATAAACAAAAGAATGAATTAGGAGTTCAATGTTTCCTCTATTTGATAGGCTTAAAATTTCAATGGCCATCTATTCCATTTATTTTTGCTTTTTTCTTTAACACACACTCCACTTTATATATTATAATGTTTTATTTTATTATGGCATAGTAATGTTTACTGACTATTTCAGAATCTTTTTTATAGTTTACTAGTTCTATTTTATTATTTTTTATATATATGGATTCAATGATATTTCTTTTAAGTGTATACCTTTCCCTGTGTAAAAACTTTGTGCATTTTCATAGTTAATTTTATGTTTAGTGTTTTTAGAATGTATTGATAGGGCTGCGTTGGTTTTGGAGGATTCCTTAAGGTTATTTTCATGGTTGTATATTCGTGTTTTGATTTTAGTTGATGTATTGCCTATATATGATTTTTACAATCGTTGCATGGAATTTTATAAATTAGATTTTTTTGTTCTATTGGTAGGATTTTATCTTTAGTTTTAGTTATAATATTTTGGATTTTATTGATGGGTTTATAGGATACTAGCTAGGGTGCCCGGCTTCGCTCCGGTAGTTTTAATAACAGAAAAACTTTAAAATTAAAGGAAATATAGAACAAAATTAGCACTTTCCTGAAACTTTTAACATGGTACCAATATTAAGATTCGATATCTGCAGAGTCCGCCCAAATAAGGAACCCTCTATACTTTAAAGGGGGTTGAAAATGGTGAATGAACAATTAATTTTGCTGCAACTTTGTGGAGTTATCCATCGTTTTGATGGTTTCCAAACCAACTTCTTTTTCATAAATACAATAAGAACACTTCAAACTTTTTATTTTCGATTTATATTTAGTCAATTCATCTCTTTTTTTATGTCTAATTTTATTCGCTCACTGTACTAATAAGAAATGTTCACTCAAATTTACTTAAGTATATATTATAAATAGATTAAATGTAATGTGCTGATCATATATTAGCCTTCTTATGAGAAAACTAATTTTTTAAGGAATCTAGTTGGTTTTCTAATTGATTGCTGAGATGTAAAGTACTTATTTTATTTTGAAACGCAAACTAATTATTTTCTCTTAATTTTTTAGTAATTTAATTAAAAGAACAGCTGACAAAATATAGAACGATTACTTATTGAATGAATGGACAATAAACATTGAGTGAAACGCACCCTAGCGCTTCCTGGTAGCCTGGAGCTCGAACTAAATTTTTCATTCATAAACTCGTATTTCAATCTCAGAGAGGCTAATTAAATGATGCGAGAGGCTTAAAATTCCAGTCCTTTTTTCTTCAATTTTACACTCCTGAGAGAAAAACGGAAACCTTCTTCACCGTAAGGAGTCATATGGCTTAACGAAGGCATAACTTCCTTAATCCTACGTGGAGTCGTTTTTGAGCCTTTTCGGCACGCACATTGTACACTTTGCTTTATAATATATATTGATTACGTTGTCTGTTATAGCCTCCCTGATGGAACAGATTAACACAAAAGTAAACAATACAACGGAACTTTTATTGAGCCACTGATGCGATTGTATCGAGTCAAAAGAGCAATCATGGAATACCAATAGATGGCGCTGACAATGAAGGTGACACAAGACGCAAGTTGTGCTGTAAAGTGGCCGAGATAGTGGAAATTTATCGACAAAGGAACAGGAACAATGGGGCGAGAGGAAGAGCAACAGTAATAACCGAGGTTCGGACCTCGTCCTCATTGTTCTCGGTGACCCTCGCTAATAGGCTAGCTAGTCAGGGTTTAGGAGTTTATCAGTCGTATGCTAACCCTTCTAGCCCAACCAGCAATTTAAATAATGTTAAGTTAGTTTATATAAAATATAATGGAATAGTATTTATTACAAACAAAAATATACAACAATTTTAAACATTATTAGGTGTTTGTCCGCAGACAGTTAGCCCGGAGTTGGCCTTAATCCCACTTCCTAATTCTTGATTATAATAGATCAATGACAATTCGTAGCTAAGCTGAACTTCGAAACAAACATATTAACAAAAAATGAGAGACTTCCTATAATCTATATTAAAGCATAAAACAGTTGCAATCTAAAAAAGTCTGGTGCGTGCGCGCAACACACAACTTTCACTTACCAACTTACTTAGATTAGAAATTAATGCGTTTTGTTGATTGCTACTTCTCAAATGAACAGAACGGCTTTAATTATGAACAATGGTCTGTCATTAAAGGCGTACTCCGCATGCGTGGGCTCAACGATTTTTATGATTTGACTGAATATTTTTCTTTTTTTCTCCTCTATATATTTCCTTTTTTTTTAGCATATCTCATATTTAGCCATTTCTTATTTTTTGGCGTAACGAGGGACAGTTAATTTCTCAATATAACCGTATAAACAAAAACAAAGGTACTTTATAGGAAACAAACAAACAAAAAGGCCCCCCCCCCCCAAAAAAAAAAGCTCCTCAGAAAATTTTAAAAATGATAAAGCTTACCTGATATTAAAGAACACTTAATTTTCGTTAAACATGACAAATTTGATAAAAATCTTTAAAGCCGTTTTTGAGATTATCGAAAACAAGGTAAAAATTGGAAAAAGAATTATGAAATAAAGTGCCCGCTCCGTTTGACCAATTTTGACGAAATGTTGGCTATCACATCTTTGGCATATACATACATCAAATATCCAGTTTTATCAAAATCGTTGAAGCCTTTTTCGAGTAAATAAAAAACCACGTGAAAATGATACAAAATTTATTAAGTAAAGTCCCCCCTACGGTTAATCAATTTTTATGAAATTTTTACAGTCATATCTTGGGCATATAAATAGATCAAATACTCAGTTTAATCAAAATCGTTAGAGCCGTTTTCGAGAAAATCGATAAAAACGTAAAAAGTTATTAAATAAAGTACCCCCTCTGTTTGACCAATTTTTGCTGTCACATCGCGGACATATACATACACTAAATATCCAATTTCAGATTCGCACGGCTTATAGTTTTTGAGCTAGTCTGTTCACACACACACACACACACACACACACACACAGACCATTTTGCGGGACTTGGTTATTTGGACTCAGGGGACCCCAAAACGTGTATTTCCGTTGAAAACCGGAAGTCGAAATTTTTCACGATCGCAATACTTCCACTTACTATATATTTCATATATAGGTAAGTGAAAGTAATAATGTCACCTTAGATAAAGCCCTGCGATCATTTCGAAATTTTCGCTGTGAATTGCAGTTTTTCGCTTACAACCTGCAAACGAAGGGATTATTCGAAAAAATGTTTATCACCGACGATTTTGCTCTTGAAAACCTGAAAAGATTGACAACATTTAGAGACCTCTAGGACCAATTTGATTTTCTCACAAAAAAACGCGGTTTTGTGCTTATAAATCGCAATCGAAAGCGAAATGAGTGATTTGTATATTTTTCCGGTGTAGCGGTTAAGGAAAGATTTAAAATGATGCCTTATTCATTAAATTTGATGATATATTAAGGAAGTTATGCCGTCAGGACAAAAAAAAGGCTTTGGGAAATAATATATTGTTAACTCTTGAAATATTTGAACTTCGCAGGGCAACATGAGATCAAATACTCTCTCAATACTCAAGTATACTAATCAACCATATATCGCTGAAACGTAAATTCCTTTGGTGGAGTAATACTAGTGGGCTTTTGAGTTTAAAGAGTTGAATTGCAATTCAAATCCAATAATGTCAAATTTATACAAATAAATAAAGCAATAACCTCTCTCAAATACTCCCATTTCACCTGATAAAATGTACAAACTGAAAAGAGCATTTTATCACATTTCAAATGATATATTAATAACTTTGGGCTTTTGAGTTGTAGGAATTTTCATTAAAATTTAAATCAAATAAATGTATATTACAAATTATCTAGATTGTTCACCTTTTATTGCTTCGATTTTAAAATGTGAGTGAATTATATTTCGTTATCACGCGCTATTCTAGATATCTTAATATACATACTTAAACAATATGTTGTTGAAAAAAATTCTAATTAAAAATTTCCTATACTTAATCATTTTTCATTTAATGATTTTTATTGTCTTGTCGATTTTTTTTTATTTTTTGTATTAATAGGAAAGATTGACCATGGCTGAGATTTGAACCCTGGTTTCCGCATCAGTGCTCTTCCCACTTGAGTCACGAAGCAAACATCCCGGTCAGGTCAATCTATTCTTATCACGGTCTTCCTTTCCCTTTGTCGCAACTTTTGCGAATCATACGGGGGGGGGTGCACTATTTGTCCAATTAATTATATTTTCTAATTTTTTTTAAAATATTATTATTACTATTGTAATTTCCTACCCTATAAGAGCTTAGCCTATAGAAAAATTTTAAGTAGTGAAGTATTAAAAAAAAAAAGTAGTCAAGACATTAAAAATAATTAAATTAATATTTAAAATTACAATAGGTTAAATAATGGTCAGGATTTTCAGTTACAATGATATTTATTATGGTAAGCCAACGTTTCGATCTAACTTGTGGATCTTCATCAGGGCTAAAAGAAAACAAATATATGAGTATCTATGCTAGAGGGTGACAATAAATGGATACATTACAGAACTGATAATAATATAAAAGATGGTGTATACATAAATATTAAAATAAGAGGCTGGTTAACAAGACAAAATAGAATATGATATTTACCTACTGAGTCCAGGTGGATACTAAGACTAAAAGTAAAAATAAGATGATAGGTAGTGGTAGGGGGTTAGTTTGCCGACTTCAAAGTTTATGGCGGGGAAATCCAAAGCTTTTGAAGTGAAGGCACATGACAACTGAGTGAACAAAAATATTTAAAACTAACAAAATATATGGTACTGTATACAAATAGTTGTGTCTGGACTGAATAATAACATAAAAATGAGATAATACATAATGTAACAATGCATACAAATATGGAAAATATACAGAAAGAAGCATACAATACAAAAAATAATAATAGTACAAGAGGTACAGATATAATTGCAGGTACCTATGAAATCAAAACTTGGATTTGAGGATGCAGAAGATGTTAGAATAAGTGGATGAAATTATCTCTTTATCTGTTTTGTGATTTACCGGGTTATTTCATCCACTTATTCTAACATCTTCCGCATCCTCAAATCCAAGTTTTGATTTCATAGGTACCTGCAATTATCTCTGTACCTCTTGTACTATTATTATCTCTGTACCTCTTATACTATTATAGTATTGTATGCTTCTTTCTGTATATTTTCCATATTTGTATGCATTGTTAAATTATGTATTATCTCATTTTTATTGTTATTATTCAGTCCAGACACAACTATTTGTATACAGTACCACATATTTTGTTAGTTTTATATATTTTTGTTCACTCAGTTGTCATGTGCCTTCACTTCAAAAGCGTTGGATTTCCCCGCCATAAACTTTGAAGTCGGCAAACTAACCCCCTACCACTACCTCTCATCTTATTTTTACCTTTAGTCTTAGTATCCACCTGGACTCAGTAGGTAAATATCATATTCTATTTTATCTTGTTAACCAGCCTCTTATTTTATTATTTATGTATACACCATCTTTTATATTATTATCTGTTCAATATTCAATAATTCGAATGATCACCCGCCGGCGCCTATGCACGGCCTATTTAATTTGCCTGCCAGAGACAGGAGGCATACGGGTGATGTGGGGAGTAAGAAGGCCCAGGAGATTAATGGAGGAAGCTCCGGCAGTGAGAGAAGGAGTTTTTAGTTTCGTTTATGTACTATTCATTACTACTTTAGCATGAGCTAAATTAGTTAGCGGAGAGCCGGCGAAGACGAGGAGAGAAGATGGGTTGGCCACCCCCGTCGAAATCAAGAAACACAGCAAGAAAGAAGTTGTATAATAACGCATGCACCTAAATCATGTAGCCGACACATCACATATTCGACATCAGCCTCACCCCTTTCTTTGTCCATAATTTGGTAACAAAAGGTACGTTCATATAAATATATTGTTGAGCAGTAAATAGATATTATTTTTCAACCAGTTTAATACAGTCCACTAAGTTCACTTCACGTAAAAATTATAATCAGGGAATATCCCAATTTTATTAAACAGGGAATCCCGTTTATAACATTATCAGTTCTGTAATGTATCCATTTATTGTCACCCTCTAGCATAGATACTCATATATTTGTTTTTTTTTTTAGCCCTGATGAAGATTCACAAGTTGGATCGAAACGTTGGCTTACCATAATAAATATCATTGTAACTGAAAATCCTGACCATTATTTAACCTATCGTAATTGAAGAACAGTTGACCATCTCTCATCTCTACTAGTAATATTGAAAATGCAATGCAGAGCCGGTATCGCTGACAGAAGTGGAAGTGGCTCTAAAAGAAATGAAAAATCAAAAAGCACCTGGACCAGGAAGCCTATCAATAGAGCTTGTCAAGTCAGGACCAACGTGTTTGAAGGAAAAAATAGCTGCGTTGTTTACACGGTGCATGAATCAACGTAAAGTTCCTTCAGAATGGTTAACCGGTCACATAACGCCTATCCATAAAAAGGGAAACAAGAGTGATTGATCGAATTATAGAGGTATAACGGTTTTAAGCAGTATGAGCAGGCTCTATGGTCGAGTTTTGAAGAACAGGTTGGAGCAGGAAGTAGAAGAGTGTATACCGGAAGAACAGGCTGGTTTTAGAGCAGGTAGGTCCTGTGCGGATCATGTCTTCACCATTACACAATTGCTGGAGAAGAAATTGGCGTGTGGCCGTGAAGTTCATCTCGCTTTTATTGATATTAAAAAAGCATACGACACCGTTCCATTGAAACTTCTATGGACAGCACTTGAAAATAAGGGAGTCAGCAGTAATCTAATTGACGCCATTAAAAGCTTATATTGCGGAGCGGAAGCCAAGGTCAAAATAGGAAACCGTTTGACAGATAGCTTCCCCATCACCAAAGGCCTAAGACAAGGATGTAGTTTATCTCCCACCCTTCTCAACTTGTTTCTAGAGGAAGCTTTGAAAGAGTGGAAAAGAAAATGTCGGGGTATGGGTGTAAAAATAGGGGAGGAAACGTTATATAGTCTGAACTTTGCTGACGATCAAGTGGTGATAGCCTCTGAGGAAGATGATCTCAGTTATATGCTTAGGTAGCTAGAAGAGGAATACTCTAAATGTGGTCTAGAGATCAGCAAAGAAAAGACGGAATACATGGCCTTCAACGTCTTCGCTTCAATTAGAAAATTAGTCATATCGTCACAGTCATACAGTCACATAGATAGCAATGGAACGCTTGAGACCGATATAAAGGAAAAGATTACAAAAGGAAAAAAGGTTATCGGCATGATGAACTCCGTACTTGGAGCCCAAGTGTTTCGCTGGAAACCAAAAATAGGATTTTTCATTCGTTTCTTGAGGGGGTAACCCTTTATGGTTCGGAGATGTGGGTAGTTGGAGCAAGAGAGGCAAAAAGGTTACAGGCTCTAGAAATGGACTTTTGCAGAAGAAGCTGTCGCATCTCAAGAATTGAGCGAGTGAAAAACTCGTCTATAAGAGATATCGTTAAAGCGGAAAAGATAATCCACAAAATTGGGACCAAGCAGCAACAGTGGTATGGTCATGTAAGAAGAATGGGCCCCGAGAGATGGCCAAAAATTATGTTGGATTTTGTAACGGAAGAAAGAAGGAAAAGAGGCCGCCCAAGGAAAACATGGCTGCAAGGAGTTGAAGAGGTGATGGCAGCAAGAGGCTTGGCAGAGGGGGATTGGGAAGATAGAGAATATTGGAAACAAAATGTTTTGGGTCTCGGCATATGACCGAAGGTTGTAAAAGTCCTAAGAAAAAAAAAAAAATACAATTATATATTGTATAATTCACAAAAATTGTGATACCCGTGGAAAAGAGGGTTCAGCAGATTACATCCTACGTTTCTCTTTCAGTCATACATTTTTACTTTCACTTATCTATGTATACCCATATGAAGTATATAGTAAGGGGAAGTATTGCGATCGTGAAAAATTTCGACATCCGATTTTCAACAGAAATACTCGTTTTGGCATATCCAAAACGGTTGGCCCTGAGTCCAAATAACAAGTCCCGCGAAATGGTCTGTATGTGTGTGTGAAAGACTAGCTCAAAAACTATAAATCGAAGCTGAAATTGGGTATTTCGTGGATTTATACAACATAAGTGACAGCATAAGTTTCATCAAAATTGGTCAAACTTTATTTAATAACTTTTTACCTTTTTTTCGATTTACTCAAAAATGGCTTTCACGATTTTGACCAAACTCGGTATTGT
This sequence comes from Aelia acuminata, assembly GCA_911387785.2. Lineage (NCBI taxonomy): Eukaryota > Metazoa > Arthropoda > Insecta > Hemiptera > Pentatomidae > Aelia > Aelia acuminata. The sequence continues at coordinate 227,766,320 of OU426978.1, forward strand.
GTATGTATATGCCCGCGATGCGACAGTAAAAATTTCATCAAAATTGATTAGTTGGAGGGGGCACTTTACTTAATAAATGTTGTCCCATTTTCACGTGTTTTATTTTTATTTACTCAAAAACGGCTCTAACGATTTTGATAAAACTGGGTATTTGATGTGTTTATATGCCCGCAAGAAATTCATCAAAATTGATCAAATTTTTACGTATTTTTTGACTTTGTCAAAAATAGCTTTAACGATCTTAATTAAACTCGTTTAAGGAGAATCAATTGTTCTTGAATATCAGGTAAGCTTTATCATTATTAAAATGTTCTGAGGGGGCTTAAATGGGGAAGGGGCCTTTTTTGTTTTCCTATAAAGTACCTTTGTTTTTGTTCATATGGAGAAATTATCTGCCTCTTGTTTGGCCTAAAAATAAGAAATGGCAAAATATGAAATATGAAAAGAATCAAGTCAACGTAGACAGGAGAAAAAAGAAAAATATTCGGTAAACTCATGGATGGCATGCGCAGTTCGCCTTTAATGATAGAAGTAATGACATACATGGAGTATTTCAAAATCAGTTATCTTGCAAGTAAATTTTTAATTATATAGTATATTATCACAAGTTTATTATTTAATAATTAAATACAGTGTACTTTAAAGAGGAAATACACACATTTACAAAAATAAGTAAATTAATGTGGAAAAATTTGTGACTTTTAGAAATGGCATTTAACAAAACACGTCTATTTGTAATCAAAGTAAGTTGGTAAGTGAAAGTTGTGTGTTGCGCTCATCGCACCAGATTTTTAGTTTATAGTATTAGATTTAACGTCTACAATTCAGTAACACTGGAACTTCCATTTACCAAGAATGTTTAGGTAAATAGTTGTCTATTTTCCATCACTAATGTTCGTTCTCTTTTGTTATATCAGGCAATGTTGTAGACTAAAATCATTCATTGTTAACCCGGCACTGGTCGCGCCCCTCCGTGAGACACCGTTGCACAGTGGGGCAAAACGGCAAAAAAGTGGAAAAAACTCTATATCTTGGGAACGGTTTGTCCTATCGAGATGGAAGTTGTTTCATTCGATTCAGGATAGAAAATTACCCTAGGATTGCAACTAAATTTAAAAATTATATTATTTATGTATATATAATTATAGAGGAAACTTAAGAACGGATATTTTAAATAATTAAAAAAAAATAATTGAACTTACTTTTAACTTAATTTAGCTACAGATAAACAAAGAAATTGATGACCTTAGGGTTTTATGGCCTTTTAAATCTCAATAAACAAACAAACTTAATTTAGCTAATTTTATTTTGATTTAACTCAATATTAATTTAAATTTCCTTTAAGGTAGCATTATTCTTTTTTTTTTTTGTCAGCTAATGTCTTGCAACCTTTTATTGGAAAATATTATTAAATATAGAGACACTGTCGTTAATCGGCTTTCTAATCACTTCATACTGATATTTAGACAGTTTTAACTGGATAAAAACAGCTCGACCAGAACCAGTGTCGAAAATTGTACTTCAACTATTTTTCTCTGGGAGCAGACTGAAGCAGCTGTCAAGTTTCATTGCGTATTACATAAAAATAAATTAAATTATGATTGTGTAGGTATGTGGGGATGTGATTCAATGATTTTTAAGTTAATTGGAGACAGTCAAGTTAAGTGTATTTTACTTCTCGGGAATTTTTTTGGGCGCCGCGAAATTTTTCACATAATTGACAATAACTACTCAACAGGCAAAAAAAGGCAAATAAAATGAGAGGAATATATTATCTGATGGATATATTATCTGACCTGGATCAATCCCTGCCCTCTTAAGCCAGGATAAGGCTTTATCTACAATCATGCTTCAAATTAGTTATTTTGTGCGAAAGATTTTCGCTTATTTAATCGTTTATAATGTGGAACGTCTATATAAGCCCATAAAGATTGTAAACTATCACTAAAATGTGCTGTAACCAGCTCAAAATATTTTTATTTAAAAAAAATGACATTTTTAAAACCACAACAAAACCTTAAATTTATGCTCAAAAGAAATTTTTCATAAGAGAGGAACCAATCCTTTTTATTTGTTGACTATTCAAGAATGAAAAACAATAAAAATTACCTTCAGATATGAACATTGGATTTTGGTTTTTTTCCCTCGTTTGCCACACTGTGCGGCGCGCCTCGAAAATTTTCACAGAAATTACAATAATTACCGAATAGGCAAATAAAGGCAAAAGATATCAGAGGAATATATTCTCTGATACATCCCGATCCTAGACCAATCGTTGCTATCTTAAGCCAGGATAAGCCCCAAACTATAATTAGACTTCAAAATAATTATTTTGTGTAAAAGATTTTCGCTTATTTAATTATTTATATAGGATGACTACTGTTATAAAGTGTTACGTCTGTATATGCACATAAAGGCTGTAAAACAACTATCACTCAAATGTGCTGAAACTAGCTCAAAATATTTTTATTAAAAAAATGACATTTTTACAAACACGACAAAACTTTCAATTTCTGCTTAAAAGAAATTTTTGATAAGACAGGAACTAATCGTTTTTTATGTGTTGACTATTCAAGAATGATATACAATAAAAATTAACTCCAGTTATGAACATTGGATTTTGGTTTTTTTTCCTAGTTTGCCCCACTGTGCGTTGGTCGCGCGTGAGCAATTCCCTCACACCTCAGTTTTTGGCTATTCTATTATTTTTAAGCAGCATTCTTCGTCATATTTTTGTTTCTTTTAATTTAGAATATGTTTATCAATAAATTATTAATCTATTTAAGGTGTTTTCATCAGTTTAATGCATTTATTATAATTTATTTATAGGAGGGGAATGAATAGAAGAGAGTAAACAAGAATAAATGCTTTATTAACACGATTTTTAGTTAAAAAAAGGAGTAGTTATTGTTAGAAAAGTGCAGTAGCATACATTAACCGAAATTAGAAAAAGAAAAATAGGAAATTTTTAGTAGAAAAAGAAATTATAAAAATATAAAAGATCGCATAAAGTTGGTATAATTGGAATAGGAAGAATATAATGAAAACAGTAACGAATAACAATCTAAAAACGAAATACCCCATTTTACTCAAAAATATAAAAACTAATCTTAGCTTTTACTAAAAAATCGAAGAGAAGAGACGAAAATACTTGGAGTCATTTTTTTCTTCCGGTCGATCCTCCAAAAGCCGTAATATCTTCGCACTTCGCCTTGTTCCACTCATTTTCCGAACTAAACTACCAAACGGAACAGCTACAATATTTTATCAAAGAAATACAAACGTGTACTGACAAGATTTGGGCTCATTACAACGACCCGCACGGTGGCTCAGTTCTGTGTCACGGATGGTCGCGCATTTTGCTCACGCTCCCGTTTTTTCGAACAAAACGTTTTATTGGGGCTTAGCGCGGCAATTTTTTTTTTTTTCAAAAACAACTTCCTAAAGTGAGTTAATGTATAAATGACAAATAGAAAAAATATCAGAATTAAAGAAAAAGAAATAAGCGAAATACACAAGATTTTCGGCAAGTGTGAGCAAAATGCTCACAATGCGACCAACGCCGGGTTAATGAAGAACCTTTAACTATCATCAAACATCTATTTTAATTGTATATGTTTCTTCTTACTAATATTATTTTTGTTAATGTTATGAATAATCAAATTCACTATAGATAATGTGAATTATCTTTAGCTTAAAGATATTTATATATATAATATTTATATTTATATAGTTATATATTATTTATATAAAGTTTATATTTAATGTTTTTTCTGTAGGGTAATTATCATAATAATGTGACCTTGTAAATGGCTATGTGGAGATGATGTTGCCACATCTTGTTATGTTCTCTATTATCGCTTAAATATTATTGTCGTTAGCTCTAATACGTATTTATATTGTTTGGCCAACTCTATTTGTATCGGGTATTCCCCGAAAAAAAATAAAGGATATTCATTAATTCACTAATGTTCATTAAATAATTGTACCGACAAACCATAAAATGAGAAATTGTTAAATTGTTAGCATTTTGTTGCTTCTGTTCTTCATAAATTCGGCTATACGGTATTTTTTGAGTAGAGCACGCGGGACTCAAACTCTTTATCTTGGAACACATGGGATCTCAAACAGGTCTGAAGTTTACAAGCTTAATTCGACGAAGGTGTAGGAATAAAAGGTTATATTTCACAGGTAATTTGTGTTTAAGGGATACCATACAGATGGAATTTTAAGGGCATTTTCCCAACACGAATTGTTGTTTCAGACTGGCGAATGAAACAGAAATTCCCAACTTCCGTCTCCCCGACCAACGAAATACGATCCCCCCCTCCCCGACTTCCCACAAACTGGGGTGCATGTTTAATATTGAGTTTCCGGAACAGTTAGTTCCTGTAGCTACTTTATCCACTCATACGTATCTACTAACTTTCCGGGTCCCTCAAATATATGTATATATCTAGCATAATTCTATAATAACTTCGAAACAATTTTAGTATTGTATATCTACCAGGCATCCTACAATGCCAGTGTTCGAGCCGATCAAAAATTTTTTATTAAGAAAGTAAAATTTTAAATTATTTTCTAAAACAATATAAGAATATATAAATATTTACAATTTTTATAATATGTGGACGGCTTAACGAGAGAGAGAGGTTTATATTACGTTATATTATAATACGTTCAGTCGACTCACGGCACTTGATGGTGACCCTAGCCTGTGTCGTTGTGTCCACGACGTCATATAATTTCCTAAATCTTGAGAAAGGGGAATCGAATGAAATTAGAAGACTGGCTACAACAGCGCCTGTCACCTGCCTCGACGAATTCGGAGAACCCTGGTACCAGGCTTTATTTTGGACTTTCTTTAAATACTTATTCTTCAATGAAAATACTTTTTATCTCTCTCTTTCTCTTTCGTTCAGATCCATTAAGTTCAGTTAATTATTTTCATTTATCATTAATTATTAACTAATAAGATTAATGCTTCCTTATTTTTTACCTATTATTTTATTTTTGTATTTTTTCTTCTTCTTATCAGAGTTAACATTTTAATTTTTGTTTTATTAATTTTACATTTAGTTCAATTGTTTATCATTTATGTTTAGTCATAGGTATTTTTTATTTTACTGTTCTCATAATCGTTTTTCTTTATTTTAAATATTTCTACTTATTTTCACTTGTAAATATTATTGTGTAAATATATTCTTATTTGGCAATTATTACCATCATTATTATCTTTTTCTTTCTTTCTTCTTTATTAACTTATTTATTACTAGTACAAGGTTCAAATCAATATAACTTGTGCCACCTCAAAATAGAACCGGCAATAAAGCGTAAGGTGATTTCAACCATAAATAATAAAAATTGAGCTCGGAACGCAGCAGCTAGCTTAGAAAATAATATATTTTTTTTTTTATTCAACATAAATAACTAATCTTTTATAAAAAAAAAAAAGGAAGTCTTATTCTTAAACCTGCTAATAGCCATAAACATAATATATAATTAACAATCCAATTTTACACCTACTATCACAAATTATAGTAGGTAATAAATCTATTACAAATCATTAGTTATAATACCGAATGTAAGAGTATTACAGAGATTATAACAGTAAGTACATATTGTAACACTTAAATGGGTAACAAATATTTATTCAACAGAAATATAAATACAATACAGTATAATACAGCTATAAATGTCAACGAATTAATAAAACTTAAATACTTGAGCAGGTTACAAAAATGATAACGTTATAACAAACAATCATATGACTTGAGCTACACTGTCAAGACACAGAATTATACTAACTTGTTCAGTCACTCGCTCCTTATATATGATCGTAAATGGAATGTTCCAGAACGATGTGGACAGTTCTATGCCTTCGTGGACTAGGCCGCGGAAAGATCTAGACTCAAACAGTTCGTTCCAACCTCTTATTTCGTTTAAACAAAGGTCTGGGAGTTTACGCTATATGTTTTTTTGTTTTTTTTTTATTTGCTTATCGTTTTAACGTTACAATATCATTGAGATATTTTTTTTCTTATCCCAACATTTAGAGGCTTATCGCCTTATATTATATCAACAATATCAAACATCATAATCACAAGTATACATATATACTTGGATATATACGTATATACCTGTTTACAATATAATGCATAATGTTTATAAAATAATATATATAATTCAATATATAATATATAAAGAGAGAGAGAGAGGGAGAGAGAGAGGTGAGAGATAGTCAACTGTTTATCCTTACGATAGGTTAAATGATGGTCAGGATTTTCAGTTGGAATTTTTTTTTCTTTTTTTCATTTTACTGATTCATTCATCATTCATGACACCAGCTACTTATTTATATATTCCAGACCTGCATTATTTTAAATAAAAGTATTTTAAATACAAATGAAAATACTTTTTTTTTTTTAATTTAGTATTTTAGAATTAAAATAAAATAAATCACATATTTATTTTCATTTTAATTCTAAAATACTCAAATAAAAAAAAGTATTTTCATTTTAATTCTAAAATACTAAAATAAAAAAAAAAAGTATTTTCATTTGTATTTTAAATAATAAAATAAATCTTATGTAGGTTGTTTGAAGTTAAACAATTTTCATAATAGTATAGTGTAGTCTTTTGCACTAGAGCTCTCACTCCTAAATATTGAGCAAGTACATTTATTACAGTTTGTGTTGCTGTTTTTTTTTTTTGTTTTTAATGGGGGGGGGGTCGCAATTATTAACTTTGCACCGCTTCATCCGATTTCAACAAATTTTGTCATATTGGTGGTTTTTGATTATCTAAATAGACCTCTAATGATTTCATTTCTCATACATGGTTTTATGCATAGATTTTGGGGGTGAAGGATGAAATATTAACTTTTTACCGCCATATTTAATTGTCACGAAATATGATACAAAGATTGTTCATAAGTCAAATAACAAGGCCAATTCCTCATAATTTTTACAATAAATAGGTTTTTTATGGGGGGGGGGGGGTTAATTATAGACTTTTTACCGGAATATTCGATAGTAAAAAATCAAAAACTATGTTAGAGCCATACACGAAGGCATAAACAGGATCCCAATCTTGAGACAACACCAAAAGAGTTAGTAAACTTAGTACACATTTAATAAAGTTATAATCGGTCATTGCGTTAGGGCTGATATTGGACGGAGGTCTTAGGATGGTGTATGGGTAGCGAATAGTCCAATGGGTTGCCCAATTATTTTAAATAGGTTCCGAATCAGATTGGATCTGTAGAAAAAGAAATTTAATTTAATAATTTCGACAAAACGAAAGCGAAGATGATCTGAGTACCAGATACATTACACCAAGCAAAGACAACCGAAACAAATTTAAATAAAAACCGCCGATTTATCAATCAATTGCGTCAATTTTCGAGTCGATTTAAAAAAATATTTATTTATTAATCAATTGCAATGCACTAGCTAATATGTTTTAAAAGTATTTTGTATTTTTATTTTAATTTTTTTTATTTAAAATACAAAATACTTTTTTTATTTTGCATTTAAAATAATTTTATCGGAAAGTATTTTAAATGATTTGAGGTTAAAATGCATTTTATTCAAATTTATTTCAAATAATTGCTATTTTTTTTTTTATTTTATTTTTTTTTTTTTGTGTTTTCGCCTCTACCCTAAAGGGTCATTGGCGTCTAATGGTGGTTTATACCCATCTATAGAATCCCGAATATTTAAGGAACTTGAATAGAGTTGTGACTCTCTCTTCGTTGTCTTTCATAATTTCTTTTAGAGAATCAGAAAGTCCAACTTTTTTCCTAAGCTTTTCAAATTGTGGGCACTCTAACAGAAGGTGTTTTACTGATAGAGGAACATTGTCACATTTTTCACAAGTTGGAGCTTCTAGCCTCCTAAGCAGGTAGCTGTGTGTGAAATGACAATGTCCAATTCTTAGACGGCACAGCGTTACTTCTTCTCTCCTTGATGTCCTGTAGCTTGTATTCCATCTCCGACAGTCAGTTTTTACCTTTGTTAATTCTCTAGTTTCTCTCACCCAACTCTTCTCCCAATTTGCTAATTGTATTTTCTTTGTTTGTAGCGCCCAGTCTTCTAGGGTAATCTTATTAACTTTACTAATTCCTGTCCCTTCTCCTAGTCTTGCTAAATGGGCTGCCTGGTCAGCTCTTTCGTTGCCTGGAATGCCGCAGTGGGCAGGAACCCAGACGAAGTTAATGGTCTTGCCTTTCCTTTTTATATCCCACCATTCATTGAGGATTTCTATTATTAACGAATTTCGTGGGTTTGGACTATCAATGGCAGCCAAAACGCTCCATGAATCCGTTACAACAGCCCAATTCTTTTCCCTGGATTCCGCTATCAAGTAGAGAGCATTTAGGATGGCTGTCGCTTCCCCACTGAATATTGTGCTTTCCCCTGGTAAGTTAAATAGGAGCTGGGTGTGTTAACTACTCACAGCGCAGCCAACAGTATCACCCACTTTTGACGCATCTGTATAAAGTTTATCGCAACGGTTATATTTTTCCATTAATCTTAAAAACGATGACCGAACTTCTATCGGGTATGTTTTGGTGACCTCAGCCATTGATCTATTGACTTTTGGTCTAGCTCCACTCCATCTTGGTATTTTTAGATTCGCTAAGGGTCTAATATTACTTAGGTTCATGCCAATTTTTGTTAATGCCTCGTATATGTCCTTTAGATAGATGTTGTTGTCAATTGCTATTTAAAATAAAGTATTTTAAAATAAAAATTAAAATACTTTTTGTCCAGGTGTGATATATTCATGTATAGTGCGTACCATTTTTTTTTTTTTATATTACTGTCAGTTCTGTAAAAAATTCATTTATTGTCATCCTCTATCATAGATACTCATATATTTGTTTTCTTTTAGCCCTGATGAAGATCCACAAGTTGGATCGAAACGTTGGCTTTTGATAATAAAAAATTTAAAAACCCTGATTATCATTTAACCTATCGTTTATATATATATGGCTTTTTTTTTTTTTTTCAAGGGTTGAATTGAAATACCATTGGTCACAATTGAAATGGAAAGGGTGATGATTGAGTTTGGTTACATTTGTTTTGGAAAGGGTTACAGTTGACTTGAAAAATGTTCAAATAGACTTGGAAATGCTATTTGATATCAATGAATTTCTTAGCATCAAGAACAATCTACATAATATAAAAATATACTATCGATGTTTAGAAAGGAAATTATCCACAGCAAATGTGTTATTTTTAATTTTTCACGGGATTATAATACAAAGAGTCAACAGTAAACAAAATGAAATTTAAAAAAAATTAAATTAAATCGTTTGAAACCTAAAGGGGATTAATAATTGCCTTTGAAGTTTCCTGGTTTTTTACGGTGCACTCTGAATATAAATTAAAAAATAAGGTAAATATATAATGATTTTTCCTGGATTTAATGTTGATTTTATAAATGCTGTTAAGTTGTGTAATTTAATTTTTCTTTTATATATCCTTTTTTTTCAATCGTCAAAAAATACCACAAGCTGTCATCCTCATTTGCGTAAAATATTCGTGTTAAATATAAAAACATATTCACACATTAATACTAATAATAATTATTTTAATTAATCCGATCTTAAATTGTGGCTGACCACCAATTTTAAATTATTTTTAAATAATTTATTTTTTGAAGAGAAAAGATTTGGCTCCGCCGGGAGTCGAACCCGGGTCTCCTGCGTTACATGCGAGGATGCTAACCGCTACACCACAGAGCTCGGCTCAAGGCAGAGCAAATCAAATAATTTAAATTAAATTAAAATAATTTAAAAAATTGACTTAAGTCAATAAATATCATAAATTGGACAAAATTTGTTCACCTCCCGCTACTACTCGCAAAACTTGTGAGATAGGGGGAGTAGGTATCAAGGAAGAGGAAGGATTTGCTCTGCCTTGAGCCGAGCTCTGTGGTGTAGCGGTTAGCATCCTCGCATGTAACGCAGGAGACCCGGGTTCGACTCCCGGCGGAGCCAAATCTTTTCTCTTCAAAAAATAAATTATTTAATAATAATAATTATAATACTGTAATAATAAATTAGTTATTTGATTTTTTCGGCACAAGTCCTGTCAGAATAAAATTATATTATACATATAGTGGGCTTTAGAGACTTATATCAAGATTAAAATAAAACTACTTAATTCGAAAGGTGATATAATCATAGATACAAAGGAAAACTTCTAGTGCTGAAATTAAACAAATAAAATTATGAAAAAACTGGTGAACATAACTAGTATAGCACTACTTAATTATAAACATACACACATAATTATAAATAAAATTAAATAGAGCTCCTATTGAAAAAAAAATTTGTCGGTGCCGGATGATTTAAATATATTAAATGATTTTTTACATTTTTTACTAAGCTAGTTGATGACAGAAAATAAGTACATATTTGTTAACAATGACAAAATATTTTTTGTTATGTTTTTATATCTATTTTTAAGGTTTATAATTAAACCGCACCAATAACATAGGTTATGTTCAGAATATATTAAATTTAACTTACATACAAGGTGTGTAAATATGAAACCGGAATTCGCCAATGATAGGAGTTAGCAGTCAATATAATCTTCTAACTAATCCGTCAGTGGTGTTATCAGCTTTTGCCTACATGTAATAAAAAGATCCAATTGATACCAACATCAGTTTCATTCTATACCCGTGTTTTTAGTGGCGTTGAACATGTCGACTTTTGTGCCAACAAATCAAGATTTGCGGACAGCATTTATTTTCCGTTTCCTTCTGAAAAAAATTGGAGCATTATCACATAGTATGCTTGTTGAAGCTTACGGGGAGCATGCCCTAGGCAAATCTCAATGTTTCGATTGGTTCAAAAAATTTAAAGATGGATTTCGATAAAAGAAACAAAGACCGTGGAAAACCACAAAAAAAAAAAACTTTGTAAAACGCTGATTCGGAAGCGTTTGTTGGATAATTATTACATGTGACACCGTCTCCATTTGTTTGAAAGGCATGGAAAAGATCCAGAAGGTCGGAAAATGGGTACCTCACCAACTGAATGACAGGCAGCAGGAAGCTCGAAAAACCTCATGGCAAATGCTGCTCGCCAGGTACAGAAAAAAAGTCATTTCTTCAAATTGTGACTGGTGATGAAAAGTGAATTTACTTCGAGAATCCTAAGCGTAAAAAGTCCTGGGTAACTCCTGGTGAACCATCGGCATCGCTTGGGGAGGAAGAAAATGCTCTGTGTCTGGTGTGATCAGATCGGTGTTACCTACTATGAGCTGCTGAAACCTGGGGAAACTGTTAATACGGAACGCTACCTACAACAGATGATAAATTTTAATAAAGATTTGCTCCAAAAAGTCCCAAATATCAAGAAAGGACACACAAAGTGATCTTGCTCCATGACAATGCACCATCACATTCGGCTAAACGGACCAAGGAAACGATCCAAGTGTTTGGTTGGTAAATTCTTCCGCATGCGGCTTATTCACCAGATTTGGCCCCATCCGATTACCACCTATTTGCATCGATGGGTCACGCACTAGCTGAGCAGCGCTTTACTTCTTATGAAAATGTACGAAATTGGTTAAGTGATTGGTTTGACTCAGAAGAGGAACCATTATTTTGGCGGAGAATACACAAATTTCCTGAATGATGGGAAAAATGCATAGATAGCGAAGGACAGTACTTCTAATAAAAAAGTATGTATCATTTTTACACAATCAACTCTTATTTGCTATTTGAAAAATTCCGGTTTCATATTTACACACCTGGTAGTACCTTTAGTTTACATATTAGCCTAAAGTTCAGGCCACACATGTCAGACACAGGCCACTTTTGGCATAACTAAAGGAAATATGTAAGTTAAATTAAAAATATGCTGAACATGACCTAAATTATTGCTGCGGTGCGGATCCGGTGCGGACATGTGTGGCCAGACCTTTATAGTTAAGTTATTGTCACAATTATGTATTTAGGTATGTATGTTATGTATTGTACTTATTATTTTTTATAACACATGATGTTCTTTTGTTTATCTTTTAAATGACATTTATTTTTTTTTCAATATTTGTCTAACCTTGCAGATATGACTGTTACATTATTTAATTTTATGCTTATGTTATAAATATGCCTACTCCCTCTGTATTGTCTCTGACTGATAACAGATGTAAGTATAAATAAAATAATCATAATGCGAAAAGTATTTTTGCAGAGTTTCACATCAATTTTGTTTCGTATTAGTTTCAAAATAATTTCTTGTCGTTTCCACTCATTTCACTTTAGATGTATAAAGCAGTAACTTTTCAATTCCATATTTTTTTTTTTTTTTTTAATAAAGCTGCGACGTTTCGCTCCAAACAACATAGTAAACAACAGAAAAAAAAAAAAAAAGGTTTTGTCAAACAGCAACCATAAATTTAAGAGCTCCCTTTGTTTTACGAGCCTGAGATTACAGGCTTATCTCTGGCCAATCCTCTTCCTTGTTGATAAGAAGGATGTTGCTATGGCTACCTACCCTCATTTCCGCAAAGCTTGCAGGCTACCCCCTACACTGCAATGCACTACGGAATTGAAGGCAAGCAGTCGTCGTAATCTTCAAGCGAATCCACACTTTCAAAGCAGAATTTCAATAGCTAGCTAAAGTATATATTGGAAAGCATTAAATTATATTATTACACATATACATATACAAGTGGTGTACCCAATTAAAAAATGTACTTGATACCACAGACGAGGATGGGTTAATATTTTAAAACTGATGTATCAAAGATAAAAGCCTATAGCAATAGAATATTTAATACATATAAATGCTGCTTATTAAATAAAGATTGCATATACGACTACACTGGTCAACAGTATTTTTGTTAAATGGGTAATTGTGACTGTCTCGTATATATTCTGCTATGTTAATTCCAAATATGGCCATCAAAGTTGTCAATGGGGCTCAGATTTTTTGTAAATTTAAATTTCGTAAAAAAAAATTGATATTTCATTCATAGCTATGACATGTATCTTGATTAATATATTGCATTTATTTGCTCTAAATAAGGTTCACCACTGGTCTTTGAAAAGAGATGTAAAGAGAGATGCAAAATACAGCAGGAAATCATCAAAGGATAAATTTTGATTTAAATTAGGTAAGAAAGCTGATTAAATACTATTGCTTGTTTCTACACTATATTCTTCTTTTTACTTTGAAGTTACACAAAATCCTTGCCCCTGAGACACAAATGATTTTCAAATTGGCGATCAGAGCACCTAATTCTAAAAGAAACAGCCATTGTTATTCATTTAACAGACAAAAAGTTAAATTGTGTTGTCCAGTGTTACAGCATTCTATCTACAGTGAACATTTAAATATTTTTTCTAACATCTTTCAAATCTCTAATTATTACTCCAAACTAACTTTAAATACACTAGGTTGTTGATGTAGATTCGACTTTCTACTTTATGCCTTAATAGAGGATTAAATTTTCATAAAACTCCTTTATGTATAGTTTGTATGCCCAATATTTTTATCAGAAGAAAATAACACTTCAAAAGGTCAAACAAATAATAAAAACTGAAATAATGAAGTAACACGATTACAAAAAGTATCAATTTGTAACGATATAGTAACACAAAAATAACCATATGATTCGAGCTTCAGAGCGAGATTAACACTCCATCCTCAGTCCATCTCTCCTAATTTTTAGTCTGAATTAGAACATTCGAGACGGTTCAAGACAAGTGTAAAAGGTTCTCGAACAGTCACGAACATGTACTAGAACGGTGGGTAATTGTTCCAAAAAAAAAAAACAAAAAATAAGTCTAGAACTCTTTTAAATCATATGTTTTGTGTTTCACGTTACGCTAGTATAAAGTTAATACCGCAATATCCATAGTACATGACATCAGACATAGAAATCGTCAACTTATTAGTTAATAATTAATGCATATCATGCTAAATATTAATTTTAGAATGCTTTAAAGCTAATGTATAGAATATTATTGATTTATATTAATCTATAAAAAATATAAATAAAGATGAAATTCTGTTTGTTTGTTTGTTCTTTATAGAAATCTATACCGTTTGTCCTAAATTCTACAAATTTCGCTCAGTTGTTCTTTCATACCAGGTGCGAAAGCCTGTCCATATTAAAATTGCATAACTTCAGCCAATCTCTGGGTATATTGTTTATAGTTATAAAATTCGTTTTGGTCTCGCTTTACATTAATTTGTAAAACTGTTTGAGTCGATAAAAGTCTCACTTTAAAGTTTAAAAAAATGAAATTCTCCGGGTAAAACCGGTATATACTGCTAGTCTGTTTATATCTCTGAAATAAAATTATGATTAAATAAACAAACAATTACAATATTGTAATAAATTTTTATTCAAAGATATAATTTCCATCGCCACACAAATTATGAGAAAACAGATATTTAAAAAGGTTAAAAATATTGTCACTTTGTAACACAGAACAACACTAACCCTCCAATCCACCGCTCCTTATATTTAGTCGTTAGAGGACGGTTCTCGAAGGTTCTGGGCCAGCTTAGATAGTACTCGAGTCACAAACATGTACTATGAGAGATTGTTTCAGCTATTAGTTCGCTCTAACAAAAGTTCTGGAACTATTTTAAACCAAACGTTTTTTGTTTTTGTTTTTGACTGGATATCGGATCATTAGGTCCCTCCATCCTTCCATCTTCAGTTTCCCGACATCTTGTCAAGTTCCCATTTCTTTATTAGGGAAATACTTGATATGCTTTTTCATTTAAATGATCTTCAGCTTCGGAGGAAGTTTAATAATATTCGGCATCAATTAGGTCTTTTGAGTTTTCAGGGGAAATTTAATAACACTCGGCATCAATCCCCAACTCACTCCCCCAGCCCGGGAAGCCCCGTATAGCCTGACCCGCGAGGAAGTCGTCTGTTAATAGTCTGTCTTTTCATTTTTACAGGCCCCAAGTAAACCTTCTGTCGAATAGTAGTCCCATGTAGCGTACTTAAACCGTCTATGAATCCCCGTAGAATCCCCTTTATGCGGGGTAATGATGGGTAGGGTAGTCCACGGATAATCGAATTACAACATTTTATTGACTTAATGTGATAGAAAAAAATATTATTTAAACAAGAAATAATGCAGAAAATCACTTTTGTCATGTCACGATCAGTTTGCTCGCCGATTCCAAATTCAGCGGACAATATTTTAAAACTTTCACCTTTTTCTACTCGGTTATAATGGTTAATTTCTGTTCAAGCGTTAAAACAACTGGTTGTCTTCTTTGCGACATTTTGTTAGTTCGTATTAAAATGGGGACTAAATCACAACTGCGAATATTTTGTTTTCTAGTCAAACATACCAGAGTAGGAGTTTCCTAGAAAGACTTGAAAACAATATCGTTCTTAGTATATGAATTGGAGTAATAGTTACCGGAAACATCTCATCATACGAGACCAGCTTGCCGTGTTTTTCCATTTATATTTTACTAGCATTTCCCGTCGCGGCTTCGCCCGCGAGCCTTTAAAATCAATTCTGTGACCATTATCTTGGTATTGATCTAATATAATATGTTAACTGATGTTAAGGAGATTTAGTAGAATCTGAGCTTCCGGTAGGTGGAATGTTGGAGGGGGAAGCTGCCGGCTCGGTAGAAGAGAGGGAGAGGCGCAATGGAGAGAGTTCACTAAAACCGTAGAAACAAAAAATGACTTACTCGTCGGGAACGCTTCATTTTTCGGCTGTAAAACATGGTTTTCGACGCCCAATAGGGCCTTTCGAGTTAAACTCGTCGTATCAAATTCTTTATAATTAGTACTAATTAGATATATTTTCTCGAAGTTCGAAAATAGATGTCCTATAGAGTTAAACGACAATTTCGCCATTTAAACCCCTTAGGGGTTACATTTTCGATATTCCTTTCTTAGTGGTTACCTACATCGCTTTTAAAATCTAAATTCCGAACTTCAAGTTTCTATCATAAGTAGTTTTTGCTCTTCGTTGATTCTGTTAGTCAGGACAAAGCCTCTTATATATATGGAGAAGAGATCGAAATAAACACGCAGCATCCCCAATAATGGGAATCACAGTGTGTAAAATTTGATTACCACTAATATTTAAATAATCAGTAGCCATATTTTATGTGAATGTCTATTTTAAAAATATTGTAACGTTAAATCGATATTCAAATAAAAAACATATGGTTTAAAATCTCAACAATAGATATCCGTTAGAGTTAAACGACAATTTCGCCATTTAAGCCCCTTAGGGGTTACATTTTTGAAATTCCTTTCTTAGTGGTTACCTACATCGCGTTTAAAATTTAAATTCCGAACTTCAAGTTTCTATCATTAGTAGTTTTTGCTCTGCGTTGATTCTGTCAGTCAGGACAAAGCCGCTTATATATATAAAGATTTCATAATTCCTTATTTTGAATTGTTTAATTATCCAGAACAATGGATAATTAACCATTGTGTAATCGTTAAAACATTTACGTATTCATTTTATTTAAATAAATATTATGCATACAAAATAAATAGCATAAAAATTAAAAAGCATATTAAAAAAAAAAAAAAAAATGGCTCCTCGGAACCCCGGTTAAACGAGGCCCGGGTAAGGTGGGTCCTACAGTATTTGATTCCGATATAAAATAGTGGTGCCACGTCGCTGTATGAATGTTAGATATATATTGTTTATCGATGATGGATCATCGGCGTACATTACTGCCAGTCTCTGATTTTGTAGATAAAAACTTAGCAAGGAAAATAAAATACTGTGAGGGATTTAGGTATTGGAAGCTGGAGATCATTTAAATGAAAAAGCATCTCAAGTATTTCCCCATTTAAGGAATGGGAAGTTGCCAAGATGTCGGGAAGTTGAAGATTGAAGAATGGAGAAAGCTAATGATCCGATATCACAGTGTTCGGATCTTATCTCCTGTCCCTCATTGTCACTTGTCCTTCTTCTTGTAATTTAAATTAAATTACTCGCGAATGTAGGAGATAACACTAAGCTGAAATCCAATAGGAAGAAAGAGGAACATCGTAAAGTGAATAAATTACAACTGGCATTACAATGCTTTGAGAATCGGTTCATCTTATGTAGAAAAATGAAAAGTTTGTTACTTGTAAACTCGATAATAAGTCAATGTATAAATCTGAAATTTTAGTGGTTACCTGTGGTGTAGTGGTTAGCGTAGCAGCCTACAATACTAAATTTCGCGGATCCGTGTCCTGCGGTGGCCCGTTTAATGTGTGTAAAAAATCCTTGGCTATGCCGTCTCTTAAATAGGACGTAAAATGGAGGTCCCGAGCCTGTACGATGTCAGGTACCCGTTAAAGAACCCTATCCTAATTATACCTGGATAGGAAAACAGTACTCCCGCTGTAGCATCGTCCGATTAGCCTTAGCAGCATAAAGCAACGAACAACAACAAATCTGAAACTTTTCGTACTTTTCTTTCTTCGTTAAAAATGAATAAGAAATCACGGAAATTTATTTTTTATCACGTGTTTGTTTGTTTAACATCACATTATGCCACTGAGGATAATCGGGTGATGCTACAGCGGGAGTAATAAATTTTTTCCTATATAGGAATTATTAGGATAGGGATCCTTAATGAGTACATGGAATCGTACAGGCTCGGGACCGCCATCTTACTTCCTATCTGAGGGACGTTATAGTCAAGGATTTTTTACTTCTTTTAAAAATTCACCAGGCCACCTCAGGACGTGAACCCGCGACCTTTTGACTACATTCTGGCATTTCAAGTTTCTGATTCTAACGGTGTGCACAACTCAAAATTGATATATTTTGAGTTGTAACTATCATCTTGCGCCGTAGAATATGGTCTACTTCCATATATTACTAATATGGAACAACCGCTAAGAACATGGGATCACGTACTATGTGTAATAATTTAAAAGGTTCTAGAACTTTGTACAAGGTAACAGAAATAAAATTCTGTTTTGGTTTCTTATTATTATTAAAACATTTTATTTGTGTATTTATCTTTTATCTTTAATGTGTACCAACCCCTGCCTACAACTGTAAGAAAGTGAAATTTAATGTAGATATTCAAGCCTTGTGGTTAAACTTCGCTTATTGAGATTTTTTTTACGGAAAACAACAATTGAATAATGCTGTATCCTTTTTTTAGTTTCAAAGATGATTAAATTTTATTTTGAATGAATAATTAATAATTTTGAATGAATAATTAATAATGATTTTTTCTATATTGAGATTTTTTTTACGGAAAACAACAATTGAATAATGCTGTATCCTTTTTTTAGTTTCAAAGATGATTAAATTTTATTTTGAATGAATATGATACTTTAAATATTTCTTCATTTGACTATAATACCTACTTTATAGCTGCATGCTTTTTTAATGTAGAAATAAAAATAAAAATATTATGACATATTATAATACCATGAAGGGAAAATAAAATACAGAGAATGGAAAACAGACAAATAAAGGAATCATATTTTTTTCTGTCACTAATTTATTCGACTTTATATCGAAGGTCTTTTATGATCTTCGAAAAATGAATAAACGTATTGATGACGTTGAAATTAGTTTATGAGGTTTATTGTAAAATATCACTTTTCTACTTCTAAAGTTAACAACTTTTGTAAATTTATTTATGAACAATTTTGTTTTCATAGCAGTTGAATGAATGTTTTTATGGAATATCAATTGATAACAGAAATCTTTATATATAAATATAATTTTTATTGATTGCTACCTTCTTTCATAATTAGCCCTGATGATGACCTGAATCTCGGGTCGAAACGTCGGCACTAAATATGTATGCTACTGCATATATAATGTTTCATTTGACCACACCCCCAACCAAAAAATAATTTTGGTTTAACGTTTTTATTTTCCCATTCGATAGTGAAAATTGTGTGTTGCGCACACCGCACCTGTTTTTTTTTTTATTGATTACTCTTTTCATTATGAACACTTTTTCATTTATTTTCAAGCATCTGAAGGCAGTATAACGTTAACTAACTATACTAAAGGCCGCGGGTTCGCGGCTTCGGTTTCGGAACGGACGTAAAATGGAGGCCCGAGCCTGTACGATTCTACGCAATAGCTTACTTTCTAAAACCTTCAGCCTTTGGTTAATCCCTCAATGTCAGGGGCCACGTTTCAGAAAAGGACCGTAGGAAGAACAATAGCTTTATGAATTCCAATAAGGGCCTTTTTCTCATTAAGGCTGCCAGTTACATACCAGCACCAAATGATTACACACCTGACTTTAGGACGTAAAATGGAGGTCCCGAGCCTGTACGATGTCATGTACTCGTGAAAGATACCTATCCTAATTATATCTGTATAGGAAAAATTTAGGACTCTCACTGTAGTATGTACGATTAGCCCTAGTAGCATAAAGGGATGATAAACAAAGAAACAAACAAAGAAGGTTCTGCTAACTCAACAACGCACCGTATACCCTTTTTGCTTGTTAAAGAAACAAGGTACCAAAGTAGGTTACACAAGAAAGACCAGTACGATATGAAACCTTTAGGTAGGAAAAGGTTTTGATACAAGACTCATCACTCAGTGGTAATAACTACATTAGCATGCAAGGGTGTGTAAGGTATTAGCATCTAAATGCGCCCCCCACACTAGGAATTACAGGGCAGTCTGGAGAGCTGGCTAAATCTCTCACTAAACTCCTAATCTCTCTCTTTATGCTCTAGGAGACTTTTCCTTTAGCTCAGTTCTAGTTTATGCACTATCACGTAATTGGATATCATCTTACTTTGTAGGAGTTGGATGATGGTTATATACAGTCTTATAGTCTGCATTAATTATAACGACTATAGTTTCCTTAACATTTCTCTCTTGTTAGCGCATTCGAATCCGAAGTTCTAATAGAAATAAAATAAAATAAATAATGGTACATTCATTTCTGTATTGAAATTCTCCCACTGAACTCTTTTTATTAAGATTTCCTTATATGAGTGTTTCTAAAGATATGGTTGTATTTGTGCCACAATTTGATAAAGCGAGAACGGCCTCAAGTATTTTTTAGCAATTTTTACTTTCACTTACCTGTATATGAAATATATCGACGTGAAAAATTTCGACTTCCGGTTTTCAAAAGGAAATAAACTTGTCGAATAAAGTATATAATATATATATGTATATATATATATATATATATATATATATATATATATATATATATATATATATATATATATATACGTTATATAACCGCAGGATAGGTAGGTATAAACCCAGTGATTTAAAGTGGACATAAATAACAGTATTTGCAAGACAGGGGCTGGCAGAGACATAAAGAGAGACGGAAGAAACAGGAAGATGCCGGACTATAAAACAGAGAAGATCCGGACCCGAAATATCAGAGAGAGCCTATCCGGCTAACACAGTTCTCGCTCGGGCCGAGTTACTGCCGAAATTCCCTCTAACTCGGCAGAGTACCTAGCCATCTCTCCACAACGTATACCAAATATCCTGAATCTTCAATCTGCCCTGCATTTTTATTATGTTAAGGCATTTCAAATCAAAATCAAAATATTATTGCATCAAACTAGCAAAGTAAATTGTTTGTTTAATCATTTGATTAAATGAGTCGGTAATTTTTTTAATCATTTAGTGATTTGGGTCCTTTTCACTTTAGCCACACCAGTTACTTTTCGATATTATTAGTGATTTATCATAAAGTTATTTAATAACATACGTCTTTTTTTGAAAGAAAAAAATATATACATGAAGGAGGTTACCTCCAGGATTTTAAGAGACGTTGAAGTTGTTTTTGTAAATAATTCATCTGATACAACTGAGTCGTGTTCTTAAATCAGAAGAAGGGGCATGTAAAACATTTCGAAGGTTCGGAATCCCACATATATTATTTCACAAAGCGTAAAAATCGGTTTTTCACCAATTATAAGGTCCTACCGTGCTCAAATGCCACGAATGTGGTATCGTTGGATTCAGAATTTAACTGAGAACTTTTGCGAATTGCATTCTCAGTGTCCATTTTTTGGTCCAAAATAAAATATCGACCTAAACGTACTGACTCAACGGATCGAAACGAATAAAATTGGGTTTTATAGATTGCGATACGAGCAGTAAGACCCAGTTTAGTTCTGTAGAACTAAACTGGGATTTGCGTTTAAAAACCCTAGAACCTATCATTTCTGAGATAACGCCTGGGTTAGGCTCCTCTGCCGCACGTGGTCAACTACTTATTACTTTCACTTACCTATATATGAAATATATAGAAAGTGGAAGTATTGCGATCGTGAAAAATTTCGACTTCCGGTTTTCACCGGAAATACACGTTTTGGGGTCCCCTGAGTCGAAATGACCAAGTCCCGCGAAATGGTCTGTGTGTGTGAACAGACTAGCTCAAAAACTATAAACCGTGCGATCCTGAAATTGGGTATTTAGTGTAAGTATATGCCCGCGATGTGACAGCATAAATTTCAACAAAATTACTTAAAGGGAGGGGGTAATTTACTTATTAACTTTTTAGGTTTTTTTCGATTTTCTCAAAAACGTCTCTAACGATTTTGATTAAACTGAGTATTTGATCTATGTATATGCCTGAGATATGACTGTAAAAATTTCATCAAAATTGATTAACCGGAGGGGGGACTTTACTTAATAAATTTTGTAACATTTTCACGTGTTTTTTTTATTTACTCAAAAAAGGCTTTAACGATTTTGATCAAACTGGGTATTTGATGTATGCATAAGCCAAAGATGTGATAGCCAACATTTCACTAAAATTGATCAACCGGAGGGGGGACTTTACTTAATAAATTTTGTATCATTTTCACGTGTTTTTTTTTTATTTACTCAAAAACGGCTTTAAATATTTTGATCAAACTGGGTTTTTGATGTATTTATATGCCAAAGATGTGATAGCCAACATTTTAGAGGAGAAAAAAAGAAAAATATTCAGTCAACTCATAAAACACGTTGAGCCCATGCATGCGTAGTACGCCTTTAATGACAGATCATTGTTCATAATCAAAGCCGTTCTGTTCATTTCATGGAAATTATTTGTTTCATGGTAACTAAATGAAATTTTCATCAAGTACATAGAGAATTATAAAATCAGAGGACTTGGAGTATCATGCTTGCATTGCCGAATTATCACAAGTATAACTTTTATTTATTAATAAAATAAATTAGTGTTTTTTACTTTCACTTACCTATATATGAAATATATAGTAAGTGGAAGTATTGCGATCGTGAAAAATTTCGACTTCCGGTTTTCAACGGAAATACACGTTTTGGGACCCCCTGAGTCGAAATAACCAAGTCCCGCGAAATGGTCTGTGTGTGTGCGTGTGTGTCTCTGTGTGTGTGTGTGTGTGTGTGTGTGTGTGTGAACAGACTAGCTCAAAAACTATAAACCGTGGTAACCTGAAATTGGGTATTTAGTGTATGTATATGCCCGCGATGTGACAGCAAAAATTTCATCAAAATTGCTCAAAGGGAGGGGGTAGTTTATTTAATAACTTTTTACGTTTTTTTCGATTTTCTCAAAAAGGGCTCTAACGATTTTGATTAAACTGAGTATTTGATCTTCTAAAAAAATCATACATAGGAACTATCAATTATTTTTGTCGTTATGTTTTAATTCTTAACTATTAAATGTATGTCATATTAAAATATAAGATTGGGATCATCCGACTTTAATATAATTTTGATAGGAGATGGTGGGATTGACTGTTCAATGTAGGTTTAATAACTGCAACTCTATCTGTGAAAATTTAGTTCCCTTATTCACGCTAAATAATATTGAACCTTTTTCTTTAATACCAATCTTCTAAAAAAAAATGGATGCTTAAAAATTAAAAGTGCCGGAGCCTTTAAGTTATCGGAGGTCATATTAATAAACTTATTATTAATAATTTCCAAATTCATTCTAAAATCACGGTAGGTGAAAAAGTTGATTTATTATCGACCTAACAACGATTCAGACTGACTTTATAAATAATGCTACAGACCTGGTAAGTAAGGGATGATGTTTTACTAAACGATTAGTAATATCCTAATTCGAAGCACAGCTCCATAGCGAATAAACTGCACGAAATAGCTTCGGTATTTCAATTAAAAAAAAATCTGGTGCGTGGGCGCAACACACAACTTTCACTTACCAACTTACTTAGATTAGAAATTGACGTGTTTTGCTAAATATCATTTCCCAAAGTCACACATTTTTCTACATCCATATCTTATTTTTGTTAATCGTTAAAGCCGTTTTTGAGTAAATAAAAAAACCCGCGAAAATGAAACAAAATTTATTAAGTAAAGTCCCCCCTTCGGTTGATCAATTTTGATGAAATGTTGGCTATCACATATTTGGCATATACATACATCAAATACCCAGTTTGATCAAAATCTTTAAATCCGTTTTTGAGTAAATAAATAAAAACACGTGAAAATGATACAAAATTTATTGAGTAAAGTCCCCCCTCCGGTTAATCAATTTTGATGAAATTTTAACAGTCATATCTCGGGCATATATACACATCAAATACCCAGTTTGATCAAAATCGTCAAAGCCAATTTAGAGTAAATAAAAAAAACACATGAAAATGATACAAAATTTATTAAGTAAAGTCTCCCCTCCGGTTAATCAATTTTGATGAAATTTTTACAGTCATATCTCGTGCATATGAATACATAAAATACTCAGTTTAATCAAAATCGTTAGAGCCGTTTTTGAGAAAATCGAAAAAAACCTAAAAAGTTATTAAGTAAAGTACTCCCTCCCTTTAAGTAATTTTGATGAAATTTTTGCTGTCACATTGCGGGCATATACCTACACTAAATACCCAATTTCAGGATCGCACGGTTTATAGTTTTTAAGCTAGTCTGTTCACACACACACACACAGACCATTTCGTGGGACTTGGTCATTTCGACTCAGGGGACCCCAAAACGTGTATTTCCGTTGAAAACCGGAAGTCGAAATTTTTCACGATCGCAATACTTCCACTTACTATATATTTCATATATATAGGTAAGTGAAAGTAAAAATATCCCACATGTTCAGACGCAGGTGGACGCAGCTAGAATATGTTTTAATATTTCTTTGAATGTATCTTCTTCTTAAAAAAAAGGATTTTAAAACTGCGCTCAGCAGCGCTTGAAATATATGGATTAGCAAAAAAACTTTTTGTCTTAATTCTGTTGCATTTATTCGGGATTTTATTTCTGGGTTAAAACATAGACCAAATAGCATCATTTTTATGCTAGTGTAATATGTGAGATCGCTTTTCATGATTAAGAAGGAAAATCGCTCTAAGAAACAAAAATGCGATTTGTAAAAATTATTATCCTTATATATATAAAAATCTCGTGTCCCGATGTTTGTCTCTCTATTTCTCAGAAACTACTCAACCGATTTTAATGAAATTTGGCTCAATGTATATAGTTTTGGCCAACTTAACGGACCGGATAGTTTTTAACTTGATTAGTGATCAAAATAATTCTTATATAGCGAATTATTTCAAATACAGTAGGTCGTGTTTCGATTTATTAACATGGCGTCATATGTCCATTTCATAATGTTTTTCTTTATAAGCATGCTATTGTAATAGAGGTTATCATTATTATAATTTTGTATTGTGTTATGTGAGTGCAGTTATTTGTTCCTATATTATTATTTTCCACAGACAAATAGTAATACAAATTTGTATTTATTGTTAATTTTCATTAAAGAATAAATAAATCAAGAAAAGGTTACAATAAATTCTCAAATGTGTAGGTACTTTTTTTTCCTTTTCCTTTTTTATTTGTATTTAAATTAAATTACTAGCTAAGCGCTGAAACGCTTTGCTGTGGCCCACCCTGATATCAACTTTTAGTAAAGTAAATACATTTTAATAATTTAAATTAGGCTATTATTTGAAATAATACTCTATAAATGTTGTAACAGCACCTACTGTCATAGGTGTAACCTAATAGAAACCTGACTTGGGGAGTCAGTGTTGCCAAAAATTAGTGAAAATTAGTAAGCTGGCTACACTGCCGGTAAACAGTCGTAAAAAATCCCTCACAAAAAGAGTGAGTTTTGATTAGGTGTTGTGGGATACTTTGTGATTTGCTAAAGAACTGCATAATTAAGACTTTAATATTATATTTTCAGTTGATTTATTTAACAGAAGTTTCTTTATTTTAATTATTTGTTTTGTTATTATTATTTAAATACAGTGTTTTTTTTATTTTACCAAACCTTTTTATCATTTTTATCCCGAGATCTAAAATGTAAAATTTAAAAAATGTTAGTGAAGATTTGTAATTCCTCCTTTATCAA
Organism: Aelia acuminata; assembly: GCA_911387785.2. NCBI lineage: Eukaryota > Metazoa > Arthropoda > Insecta > Hemiptera > Pentatomidae > Aelia > Aelia acuminata. The sequence continues at coordinate 227,791,626 of OU426978.1, forward strand.
CAATAATTTAAAGTTGAGAAAATTTAATCCCAATCGAATAGAGGCTGTTACTTCCTGTTCAGCAGAGTTGTAATTATCTAAAATTTAAGAAATGTTAGCGAAGATTTTAATCCTTTCTTTAATTTAAAGTAGGCTATTATTGGGAATGATATTTCGTTGTTAATTTCACCAGAATACAATTTTTTACTCATCATTAAATGATTGTTGATTAAGAATGGATTACGAATCGCGGCACTTTTTAAATTTTACATTTAATGATTATTACACCTCTACTGAACAGGAATAATTGTTATTTGGGTAACCTCAAGTTTCAGATTTATCCGCCATAAATATGAGAGTACTACTGCAAAATAATCCATCGTCAAATATATTTTTTAAACAATTGCTCTATATTGGAAACGGTGAAATAGAGCTGCATCGAAATTCAAAATTTATCAAATTACCAGAAAATTTCTGAACTGTTGTAGAGACGAAAAATGAACTGTCTACGAAATATAAAGTGTCTTTCCTGATATTTTGAACAATTATTTAGACTATAATTGGCTGGGTAGTCGTGCTTTTTTGGCAGCAAAAAATGTTGATTTCGATGAAATAAACTTCCAAAATCAATTGACAATGTTCTAGATGTAAACGAAGCCGTAAATTTCCTATCTGAATTTTTTAATTCCCTGGATATACACCCAAACAATCTCCAGTTGAAGAAGGCTCACCGATCATTCTTCTTCGTAACTTAAATCCACCTAAATTGTTCAATGGTACACGTTTGGTCATTAAAAGGATCACAGGAAATGTTATTGAAGGAAAAATGTTGCCTGGGAGGTTTACAGGAGATATCGCCCTGTTGCCACCTATTCCCCAGGAACCGACAGAATTTTCAATAAAATTTAAAAGGCTTCAATATCCTATTCGTTTGGCTTTTGCCATGACCATAAACAAATCCCAAGGGCAAACAATGTCCACTTGGACTTTGAAAATCCGTGTTTTTCCCTTGGGCAATGGCATAACTCACGTGGGAAATGGGTATCGCCTGCTCACGTGGAAACCATCAAATCTTTGGTTTGTGTTAAAAAAAAAAAAAAAGGTTAACCCAAAACATTTTGAACAAATTAGTACTTGAATAAATAAAAATTCTTAATTGTATTATGTAAAAACCTCTTTAAGAAGAGATTTATTATCACTCAAATATATTGCTAAATTAAAAGCTTTAACACACCACCCTCCTACCGAACACTTATTAGCCGAAGGGTTGGGAAATCGAGGTCTCAAAGAAATTGAGAAAAACGCCTATCAAAAGGACATATATGACGCGTTAACCAAGATTGGCATGACCCTGAGCAAAATTAAACCCGTTGTTAAACTAACAATACCAAGTTGAAGTAGTGTTAGGCCAATAATCAATAGATCAATGGCTGAGGTTATCAAAACTTACTTCAGTCATCCTTTTTAAAATTACTGGAAAAATATAGCCATTTCGAGTTAGTTTATACCGATTCATAAAAAAAGGGCGATAGTGTTGGCAGCTCTGTGAGTCGTGAACACAATCAGCTCCTTTTTAATCAAACTACATTGAAATATGAGATGTAAAAAATAAAAACCTTCCTATATTCTTTACCAAATACTTTTAAATGGTGTAATGCTCAATCACGTTGGATTTTGATTAGCTGAAAGGTTTTCATCTTTATCAATGAATATTGGTATTACTGTATTTGTTTAAAAATATTAGGATATAACTACTGAGCCACAGCAACGCGTGGCCGGGTCTGCTAGTAGTGCTATAAGTTTTCCGTTGAAAAATAAACTTTTTCAATGATCGATTTTCAAAGGGTCCTAACAAGTTTAAAAATCAGAATATATCCGAATAAATTGATAGAATGTGTCAGGTAACTATTCTATTAATTAATATTAAAAAGAATATTCCAATACCTTCAAAAAATGGGTTTTTTCCGCCTTTCAACCACTGTGCGGCGCAGTAATATCACAAACAACTCCTGTCACTTGAGAAAACCCAAATCAAAAGTGACACTAGCGCTACCGCCGAACACATGCGAACAGATGAAGTACCTAGAACACCCGAACAGTTGACGTGAAGGTTGTTCGAGGGTGGTGTTCGAAGGTAAAGTTCGTAGAGTGTAAAAGCACCTTAAGACTTAATTCTGTTTTATTCTATTCTTGAAGCCAAATTGAAATACAATATGTACTTCACAAAATTCAACCTTAACTTAAGTTACTCATAAAATGGTTTTTGGTTCTTTTCATACTCAGGAGAACCATTCCTACCAATTTCAATCGTAGGTTTTCGGGCCCTAAACCTTTTTTTTATTTCCAGCCCACTAAATTGTCACTAAGCATATCGTTACAATTATCATTACTATAAAAATTATTAAAAAATTTTACACAATCATAAAAAGTTACAGTCAATCACTGTAAACCGTGTATAAACTCAATTCAAAAGAAATGGATGTGTATTCTAACTGTAGATATACAATATATTCAAATATTAATAAACTTGTTCGTTCATATTGAAGTAGCGGACTTTCCTTATTGAACTCGGATATTGAAGAAATTAATTTCACCAGTCAATAGATTAATTACGGTTCTAATGAATTCGGCAACTGATAAAACTAACTTTGCCTTTTGACAAGCGACGTGCTTTGGGTCAATAAATCACTCCTTTCTCGGAAAGTGAAATTATTTACAAGTATCAACACAGGTTTTTTAGAGTCCAAATAAGGGAGTTTTGAGTTGATATAACCGTTACTAATAACTTGAAGAAGCTTAGTTAACGTTACAAAAAGAAATTACTATTGAAATTGTGAATTCTAAATAAACAAAAAAATATAATTTATTTTCATAAAATTTATATATTAACGTTGTCTGTTTCATTCATAAAATTAAATTTTTATGATTTGATAAGTTGTACTGTAAAAACATGCAGCTTACTTTAAGGTTCCTCTCGCTCCGTGCTCGCTTTTGATAACCTGTTTCAGGCAGAACCTACTGATACGATATTTCATATCATCATGTGTTATATCCTGAATTTAATTATGATTCACATATATTATTTATTATGGCAAAAGGTTTATTGGGTACATTTTTGCTGTCAATTGTGATTGTACCAAATCCTGTTCCAATTATATTTAATCTCGCCTCTGCTGAAATATCCAGTATCATACGTGTGGAATTGAAAATTGTATATTTTCGTTGAATAAATATTGTTCTGCCCACAGAAATGTTACAATACAAATTAAAGAAAGTAATAAAATACTATTACTACCAAATAAAAAGGGCCTGCTAGGAATAATTTCATTAGAGAAAAAAAAAATTAACGAGGATTTTAAGACATGCTGATTCTGATGGAGGTGCTAATAAAAATAAGTATTATAAATTATAATAACGATTGTAATAAAAGTATCACATGGAAATTAGTTTATGTACTTGGATGTAGTAGAGCAGTACGAAAAAGTCGGTGTCTGGACAATTATTCATTTATGCCCAGACGGAAAAAAGAAATGGAAACTATAAAATCCGTTCTGAAAACAAAAGTGGATGAAAAACAAGAGTTCGGAATTGTGCAGGGCAGGAATTGTAGTCCTGGCATCGCTCCAAGTACAGGCCAGCACAGCCCAATTCAACATCAGTGGTTCTAGAATTCCAATTCAATGAATAATGCAGTTGCAACTTTGGAAGAGGGAACCGACATTCATATCATATATTAAAAAAAAAAAAAAAAATTCAGACCCCTGCAAGAATTCTTATTATACATTATATAATGCTGTGAACAACAAATTCAGTTATCTTATTGGATAAATGATGATTGACCGGATATTTACTATGTATGAGAATAGTCCGGGGTGGAGGTCAAAAAACTACAAAATAGTATTAAACTATTTTATTTTAACCAACAATGCAGGGCTAAATTAACAAGACACAGACACAAAAAAAAAAATTATAAATACATAGGAAAAAAATCTAGTGCGGGCGCGCAACACACAACTTTCACTTACCAACTTAATACATTAGAAATTGACGTGTTTTGTTAATTACCACATCTCAAAGTCACACTTTTTTCGACATTCAATTACTTATTTTTGTTTATATTTGCTCTCTATATTAAACTAAATGCTGTTATAATTAAATAAAAGTTTTTACTTGTGATAATTCGGCAATGCAAACATAATACTCCAAGCCGTCTGTTATATGATTCACAAAGTAGTTGTTGAAAACTTCATTTAGTTACTATGAAACAAAATAATTTCCATTTAATGAACAGAACGGCTTTCATTATGAACAATGGTCTGTCATTAAAGGCGTAGTCAACATGCGTGGGCTCAAGCTTTATGAGTTGACGGAATATTTTTTTGTTTTTTCCTGTATATCTTTAATTGATTTTTATCATATTTCATATTTAGGCTTTCTTATTTTTAGACGAAACAAGAGACAGATAATTTCTCCATATAAACAAATACAAAGGTACTTTATAGGAAAACAAAAAAGGTCCCTTCCCCATTTCAGCCTCCTCAGAACATTTTAACAATGATAAAGCTTACCTCATATGAAAGAACATCTAATTTTTACTAAACAATTTGATCAAAATCATTAATTCCGTTTTTTAATAAATAAATAAATCATGTGAAAATGATACAAAACTTATTCAATAAAGTGCCCCCTCCGGTTGATCGATTCTGATGAAATTTTTACAGTCATATCTCAGGCATATTAATACATCAAATACTCAGATTAATCAAAATCTTTATAGTCGTTTTTGAGAAAATCAAAAAAAACATAAAAAGTCAGGCGTAGTTCAAGAAAAAAAATTCGGGGGGGATTGGTCGGTAGAAAAAAAAAAAAAAAAACAGCGTAAAACTAGGGCACTTTATTTGCTTATGCTTATACATTAAGTTCATATACAAATTCTGTATTTGTGTTGTACAATACAATTAACAAAAAAAAAAAAGAAAAAAAAAAAGACGAATGTCTGATGTCTTGAAAAAACTCAAACTTTCAACTTACGAGTCAGGGGAAAACAGTTTTTGTAAGTGATTTAAGTGTTTTGAAAACTTTCCTTTATCTGCAAGAAACAAAATATTATCAATTTTAATAATTGTCGTCTGGAGATGAGCAAAACGCCTTCCTTAGCGGTCTCATAACTGTTATACCAATCCAAAGTCGTCGTCCCAGATCAAATTCTGCGGTATCTATACCAAATAAATCTTCTTATGTTTGTTTATAAAGTTTCAGTAAAGATGAGAACAATAATTATTAATACAAATATTCAAGTTTGTTTGAAGACTTTTTTGTAAATTCGTGGCATTAATGGCTCAAGTCCGGTTCATTAATAAAAGTTTAATTAATACTGGGATGGAGCCGGGTAACATAAATATCGATCTCACAAAAAGTAGAGAGAATAGAGAAACAAATTTATTTCTGTTAGCAAATAGTTTTGTTTGTTTACCCAAAAAAGTAATAATAATTTACGGGTCATAAAGAAACAAGCAATGGACTACAGTGATTTTTGCCGCCAACAATGAGCAGTTTGGTGATGTTTTGTTATTTCATTTGCATTTAAACTACTATTTGGTTTCGGAAATTTTGTACAGTGGTAAACAATTATCTGGGTTAGAGGAATATGTTTTTTGAAACTGATTTTAACTTTCGGAAAATGGATCAAGATAACCATAAACTTTAAATTTCATTTTTCTCAGATTAAATTAAATTAATATTTTTTTTTGTTATATCTATTACCTTTTTACGTGGGACCCATCAATTATTCTTTGTGGGTCTATTTAGTTGCATTTAGTATTATGTACATATAATCTAGATATATATTGTTCATAGCAACCTACAAGAATAAAGGTCGCGGGTTCACATCCCGCACACACGAATTTTTAAAGGGGATACAAAATCCGTCGCTATGCCCTCCCGCTGATAGGTCGTAAAATGGAGGTCCCGAGCCTGTACGATGTCAGATACTCGTTAAAGCGTTAGTAGCATAAAGTTTTACAGCTAATATTCATTGAAAAAACTTATCACTGAACATACTTTGTTCGTTGTATAAGCTTCAAAGGTGCACTATCGGGAATTAGATACTGAATATAACAGATTCTTTTTGATCTATGAACTCACGGACTATCTGGAACCATGAATAACATTATGAATGATGGATGATATTATTATGAATGGTGAGGACATAAATATTGGTAATTAATTACTGCAAGAGATTGATTGATAAAAAAAAAAATTGCTAACTGTTCCTCATGAATGAACTTCAGTAATGATGAATGAAAGAATGAATGAGTTGATGGCTATTTCTGAATGAAGTTTTGCTTTACGAGAGAAGTTGGAGGGGAGATCAAAGGCTTGGAGCTTAGCAAAGCCGAGGGCCGAGGTAAACCGGACCTCACAGCGTTTAGTTCCAGCCTTAGATCTGCCTTTTGGGGATTATTCAGCAATATCAACACAAGCTTCAGAATAGCAGAGTATTTCAACTGTATGTTCAAATATATGGCTGGGCATGTAGAAACAGGAACTTTTTATGCGAATTCATATTGCCTAAAATCCTAAACGTTGCACTATATTAAAAATCCGTATACGAATATTCCGAAGTGCCGGTCAAAAGGCTACAAATATTGTGTTGGTGCAAAAGTAATGCAGACTCTGAATATTCACTTTGTTTAGGCAAGTGATTGCCTAGTAAACAAAGATAATACTACTGAGTCATTCCATGTCACATGAACACATTTTTTTCCATCAACATCTCACAATATTATGAAATTTGGTACATAGAATACCTTTCTGTAGACTAAGAAAAATACCAAAATTCAGCTCAATATTTCAACCGGTTTTCCAACAGCTATGTAAAACCCATTGAAAATCGCACAATTTTCACCTGTCGCATCATCCGGAAATTGAAATTGCAGCTTTTCTAGGCAAGATAGAGAGTTGATATTGATGTAAATTTAAAACTGAATCTTTACACTTCTTTATGGTATGCAACTCAATAGGATTTAAGAGAAATTTGTTTTTCAAAATTTTAAATTTGTCAAATCCGTCCATCTATTAAATACGATTGGTTTACACAAATTTACAACATTTTAGATAAAATAAACAAGTCATATACTGTTTGAAATCAACCCGAATATTTTTAAACGAAAAATAAAAGAAACATTAGAACTATGTAAACAAATGCTGATAAATATAGATAAAAATTCCTTCATAAATAGTAATTACAGTGCCTATTACAAATCTATGTACAATCCCACCTTACAGTTACAGCAATATTTATCTTTACCTCACCTTTCTTTTAGTATAGTCAAAATAATAACCCAAGCTCGCCTATCGGGCAAGTATCAGATAAAATTTACCCATAAAAATAATGTATATATAATCAATCCACAGGAAGTATGCACTATATGTAATATGAAAACATCTGAAACTCTATATTATTTCATTTCGGTTTGCCCTATATACTCCTCAATCACTACATACCGTTTATTACTAATTCAACAGAAGCTGAATTCGCGAATTTATTTCAGTTTAGTGATCCATTAATAATAAAAGCAACATATTATTATATAATCAATAGTCTGAGAATTAGATCTTTTAATGAGAAAACGTCTAAATAAGCTATCTGTTATATAACTACTTATCTAAACAAGAGGATAATAACAATCGAATACAAGTCTGTTTGTGAATTAGTATAAACTTAGTTCATTTACATTTGCTTATGCTGTACCTTTTTAAAAAAACAATTTACCATAATATTTAGTTGATTAATATCTTATAATTTGAATTTTTTAATGAAGGTCGTTATATTTGTTTATTTCATTTATATCAGGCATATGGGACATTCTTTTACAAACCGAACAGATTTGGACAAAAATTGACCGGCACATTTTAGATTTACCTGAAACTTTTTTTACGGGTCCTATATCGAAAAAAAAGAGATACGTGTAAGAGGATTTTTTTTTATTTTCGATATTTTGAAAAATAAACAAGATCGAAAATTCGTGAATTTGATGATTTATCGGTAATAGCCTATTTTTCAAAAATTCATAACTCCGGTTCTGTTTAAGCTAAAAAATCTAATTTTTTTTTATTTTGTAGGTAAAAAGACAAGCTTTAAGAAAAAAATACTTTCAAAAGAGATTGTCGAAAAATTCAAATTGTTATTAACAATTTCAATGTTTAAATCGGTTTTTAACAGTGGCCCCACCCATGAATCAACGTTTTACTATTTTTATCGTATTCTGCGTCAAATTTTCTATCGAAAACGCTTTTAAAAACGATGAAGAAATTATTTTTACTGTAAGAAAAAAATTAATTAATTTAGCGCGGTACGTCACATCGACAACTGGGTCACATTTTACGGCTCATATTCTTGTTTTACACCGTTTGTCGCTTAAATACAAATAATTGTTTCATTGTTTTAATTAAAAAACATATTTTAGTAGCCAAGAAGATGGGAAAAAATAGAAAAAATACATAAATAAAAATAAATAAAAAACATTGTTGAAAATGAATTTTTTTTATTAAGATTTCGATAATGCATTAGTTAATAAGAACAATATTTGGAATATAAAAATAAATACAATATTTAAAAATAAGACAATGTTTACATTTTCTGTTTAAAATTTTTTACAATATCCTTTTTTTCGCAGGATGAAAACCGTTTTGCTTCCAATTGCGGTAAAGAAATCGGATTAATACAATGATATTTTAAAGTTTCTTTTATTGTTAAAGCTTTTTGAAAACGTTCGGACAATTTGATGATTTATCGGTAATAGCCTATTTTTCAAAAATTCATAACTCCGGTAAAAAATTAATTGATTTAGCATAAGAATACAAATGAGAAAAAAAACAATTGTCCGAACGTTTTCAAAAAGCTTTAACAATAAAAGAAACTTTAAAATATCATTGTATTAATCCGATTTCTTTACCGCAATTGGAAGCAAAACGGTTTTCATCCTGCGAAAAAAAGGATATTGTAAAAAATTTTAAACAGAAAATGTAAACATTGTCTTATTTTTAAATATTGTATTTATTTTTATATTCCAAATATTGTTCTTATTAACTAATGCATTATCGAAATCTTAATAAAAAAAATTCATTTTCAACAATGTTTTTTATTTATTTTTATTTATGTATTTTTTCTATTTTTTCCCATCTTCTTGGCTACTAAAATATGTTTTTTAATTAAAACAATGAAACAATTATTTGTATTTAAGAGACAAACGGTGTAAAACAAGAATATGAGCCGTAAAATGTGACCCACTTGTCGATGTGACGTACCGCGCTAAATTAATTAATTTTTTTCTTACAGTAAAAATAACTTCTCCATCGTTTTTAAAAGCGTTTTCGATAGAAAATTTGACGCAGAATACGATAAAAATAGTAAAAAGTTGATTCATGGGTGGGGCCACTGTTAAAAACCGATTTAAACATTGAAATTGTTAATAACAATTTGAATTTTTGACAAATCGACAATCTCTTTTAAAAGTATTTTTTTCTTAAAGCTTGTCTTTTTACCTTCAAAATAAAAAAAAATTAGATTTTTTAGCTTAAACAGAACCGGAGTTATGAATTTTTGAAAAATAGGCTATTACCGATAAATCATCAAATTCACGAATTTTCGATCTTGTTTATTTTTCAAAATATCGAAAATAAAAAAAAATCCTCTTACACGTATCTCTTTTTTTTCGATATAGAACCCGTAAAAAAAGTTTCAGGTAAATCTAAAATGTGTCGGTCAGAAAGGTGTTCGGTTTGTAAAAGATCGTCCCATATATGTTTCATTGATCAATTTTATATGTATATAATCATATGTAAGGTATCAATTGTATTATTAACTTTTTAATTTAATTAAGTATAATTTTATTGTAATAATTTTTAGTTATGATATTTTGTAAAGGCTGTCTTACTCTATTTGTATGGTGTAATATCCCCAAAGACAAATAATCTATCTATCTATCTAAAAATTTCAAATTTGAATTTCTCAAAAAGCGTATTTTTTAAAAAGTTCTCTTATAACTTATTGAGTTTCATATCACAAAGAATTTTAAAGATTCAGTTTTAAAATGAAATCAATTTCAACTCTCTATCTTGTCTAGAAAAGCTGCAATTTCAATTCCCAGATGATGCGACAGGTCAAAATTGTGCGTTTTTCAATAGGTTTTCATAGCTATACTTGGAAAACCTGTTAAGATATAGAGCTGATGTTAGGTATTTTTCTTAGTCTACAGAAAGATATATGTGTACCACATTCCATTCCATACATTCCACTATGTACCACATTCCATTTAATTCTGAGATGGTAAGGGAAAAAAGGTGTTGATGTGGCATAGAATGACTCAACTTGTAGTCAATGGATAATAAAGAATGATCATTAATGTTGTTTTTCATCGAAGATTAGTTTACTTTGTGTTTCATTCTCTATGAGTAAGGATCTCTCAAATTCACTATGTCAAAACAAAATGCTCGTCAAATTTATTTTTACGAGTTCAAACTTGGTTTTAAGTGCGGCTCAAACCGCGCGTAACATGAATGTTGTTTGGGGTGAAGGAAGCGTCAGTTAATGTACAGCAAACAGTCGTCAATCTCGGTTTTTTGCACAAAAACAAACAGGTTGTGCACTAGGTCGACGCATCCCGGCGGGGCCTTACTGAAGCACTCAGAGGATGACGTAAAAAGAGGTGACGCCAGAGGGTCTACGTCCCCGGTGACGTCACAACTTCACTGCTTATGTACTACAGCTCTCGTATTTTGATTTTCATAGCAAAAACCGCGGTTTCGCGCTTAAAACCCACAATCGAAGTGAGTGGTTTGTATATTTTTTCGGTTTAGCGGTTAAGGACAGCTTTAAAATTATGCGTCATTCAAGAAATTTGATAAAGTATTAAGGAAGTTATGGCGTACCGACAAAAAATAGGCCTTGAGAAATAATATATATGACAGTTGTAACGTTAAAAAACAAAAAAACAGTTTTTGGGAGTTTTGAGTTGATAAAATTAGTTAGTTAGTACATCATAGTTCTACACTTGTTGAAAAAACTGTCACGGTACATCTTTGTAACTGCGATGTTCCAGTACCGTGTACGCTAGCCTCGAAGGTTCTGTAATTTTCTATATACTAAGACTAAGGCTATACTAAGACTATATATTATATACATTACTTTACTCATCTGTCCCTTAATATTAAGATGATATTTTAATATTAAGGGATTTTTATATTAAGATATTAATATTTAATATTAAGATAAATTAGTCTTTTAGTAATAAGTAGAGGTCGGATTCCCGTGCAATTGCATCTTTTTATTGCTAAGTCAGAATAAAGCGAATTCAAGTTACTAATCCGAATGAAGCCTAATGGGATGCTTTAATGAAGTTTTATACTGCACTGAATTGCACGTTTTGGGGTTTACTGCACGAAATTTCACGTTTTGAAGTTTTTTCTTGACGAAATTGCATCATTTGATATTTCGAAAAAAAAAAAAATATAACACAATTTAATCTTCTTAAATACACATTAAACCATAGTGAAACATTGAATGTGAATATCATAGAAAAAATCTGGTGCGTGCGCGCAACACACAACTTTCACTTACCAACTTACTTATTATAAGAAATTAATGCGTTTTGTTAATGCCAATCCTCAAAGTTACTCATTTTTCCACATTCATTTCTTATTTTTGTTTTCATTTGCTCTGAACATTTGAATAATGATAGCGCTTACCTGATATAAAATAACAACTAATTTCATTAAACATGACGAATATAATGAAAATCGTTAAAGGCGTTTTTGAGACAATCGAAAAATAGGAAAAAAAGTTATGAAATGAAGTCCCCCCTCCAGTTGATCAATTTTGATGAAATTTTTACAGTCATATCTCGTGCATATTAATACATCAAATACCCAGTTTGATCAAAATCGTTAAAACCTTTATTGAGTAAATAAAAAAAACACGTGAAAATGATACAAAATTTATTAAGTAAAGTCCCCCCTCCTGTTGATCAATTTTGATGAAATTTTTATAGTCATATCTCGGGCATATTAATACATCAAATACCAAGTTTGATCAAAATCGCTAAAATCGTTATTGAGTAAATAAAAAAAACACGTGAAAATGATAAAAAATTTATTAATTAAAGTCCCCCCTCCGGTTGATCAATTTTGATGAAATTTTTACAGTCTTATCTCGGGCATATTAATACATCAAATACCAAGTTTGATCAAAATCGTTAAAACTGTTTTTGAGTAAATAAAAAAAAACACGTGAAAATGATACAAAATTTATTAAGTAAAGTCCCCCCTCCGGTTAATCAATTTTGATGAAATTTTTACAGTCACATCTTGGGAATATAAATAGATCAAATACTCAGTTTAATCAAAATCGTTAGAGCCGTTTTTGAGAAAATCGAAAAAAACTTAAAAAGTTACTAAATAAAGTACCCCCTCCCTTTGAGCAATTTCGATGAAATTTTTGCTGTCACATCGCGGGTATATACATACACTAAATACCCAATTTCAGGTTCGCAAGGTTTATAGTTTTTGAGCTAGTCTGTTCACACACACACACACACACACACACACACACACACACACACACACACACACACACACACACACACACACACACAGACACACACACACACACACAGACCATTTCGCGGGACTTTGTTATTTTGACTCAGGGGACCCCAAAACGTGTATATCCGTTGAAAACCGGAAGTCGAAAATTTTCACGATCGCAATACTTCCACTTACTATATATTTCATATATAGGTAAGTGAAAGTAAAAAAGGGAACTTGGGAGATGTAAAGAAACACCAACCTCCAATTTCCTAGAACTGAGGGTTCACTGGTCCCTGGATGATAATATTTTGTTTCTCAATTCTCATCGTTCTGTCAGCATCAAACTAGCTTCTGTCGAGTATATTGTTACTAAAAATGTCAAAAATTGGAGGAATTGCAGAAAATTGGAAGATGGATTGAAAAATATCCTGAACTCAATAGGGCTTGTATCTACTGATAAAAATATTGGATGTGAGAGCAAATCACAAATTGATACTCACTGTAGCACAAGTAAGTATTTAATTTTTTTTTAACCCTAGAACGGTAACAGGGGTATAGCGTGTTACCAGAGAGGGATTTAAAAATAAGACTGTTGTATCTAGTGTTCCATAATTTGAATAGTATCTTTCCTTTTTTAAGATCTTCCAATTTCCAATATAATTACAGCTCACATGGGAGTATTTTACTGTTTGTTCCACATTTTTATATTCCAATTTTTTTATACCGAAAATATTTTCAAAACTAGATCAATAGCATTATACAAAATATCCAAAATTCATTAATTTTACCAAAACATATACTGGAACCAATATTATAAAAATAATCTGTAAAAGTAAAAGAGTTTCTATTTCAATTTACTCTCCACTACTTATTTTTTCTAAAGTAGCTATTTTTTTGTTCACAAAAATAATTTAATGCCTAATTTTCATGCAATATATTTTTACTTTCACTTACCTATATATGTAATATATAGTAAGTGGAAGTATTGCGATCGTGAAAAATTTCGACTTCCGGTTTTCAACGGAAATACACGTTTTGGGGTCCCCTGAGTCGAAATGACCAAGTCCCGGAAAATGGTCTGTGTGTGTGTGTGTCTGTGTGTGTGTGTGTGTGAACAGACTAGCTCAAGAACTATAAACCGTGCGAACCTGAAATTGGGTATTTAGTGTAGGTACATGCCCGCGATGTGACAGCAAAAATTTCATCAAAATTGCTCAAAGGGAGGGGGTACTTTATTTAATAACTTTTTAGGTTTTTTTCGATTTTCTCAAAAACGGCTCTAACGATTTTGATTAAACTGAGTATTTCATCTATTTATATGCCTGAGATATGACTGTAAAAATTTCATCAAAATTGATTAACCGGAGGGGGGACTTTACTTAATAATTTTGTAACATTTTCACGTGTTTTTTTGATTTTCTCAAAAACGGCTCTAACGATTTTGATTAAACTTAGTATTTGATCTACTTATATGCCCGAGATATGTCTATAAAAATTTCATCAAAATTGATCAACCGCAGGGGGCACTTTACTTAATAAATTTTGTATCATTTTTACGTGCTTTTTTTATTTACTCAAAAACTGCTTTCACGATTGTGACCAAACTGGGTATTTAATGTATGTATATGCCAAATATGTGATAGCCAACATTTCATCAAAATTGATCAACCGAAGGGGGGACTTTACTTAATAAATTTTGTATCATTTTCACGGGGTTTTTTATTTACTCAAAAACGGCTTTAACGATTAATAAAAATAAGATATGAATGTAGAAAAATGTGTGATTTTGGGAAATGATATCTAACAAAACACGTCAATTTCTTATCTAAGTAAGTTGGTAAGTGAAAGTTGTGTGTTGCGCGCACGCACCAGATTTTTATTGCATGTTTTTGGACGTTTTGAAGTTTTTAACCCGTCACGGTCGCTGCGTAAGAATTTCTCTCATATATTTTGTTTTTTTTGGCAGGAAACGGCTGTTGGTGCTTCCAAAAACCTCCCCTCCTTACTATCTGTAGTTCACAGACTCACACACCTCCCTGAACTCTCCCCGCTCCAATACCAAGCCTTATACCTGCTCCAGCTTCCTTCTACACCGCTCAATCCGATCTCATGAGAGGTTCTTTCACGCGCGACTGTCAACGATATATTTAATTGAGAGTTTTTCTCACGCGCGACTGTCATGTAAAGTACAACTGAGTGTGCATCAAATTCCAAAATGTTTTCTTTAAGAGGGAAAAATGACTCAATGACTACACTAAAGAATAGTTTTCTAGTAGAATTTTCTGTCAACTTTCTATTCGAACTTGGAAGTTCCAATATAAATTGTATTTCTAATTGAACATTATAATCACTATTGTTTATTAAACTAAATGCTTCTAGTATTAATTTTGCTTTTTCTTTATGTATTTAATTTTTTTAATCTTTTTAAAAAAATTTAAAAAGTAGTTTTGAATGTTTATAGTTGTTTTATCCTGTTAATAAAAAAGTTTTTTCAAGATTTCATAATATGTACTAATAATTGACCCTTTTGTAAGTACAGTTTTATAGTTAAAATTTAAACTAAGGTATGATTAAAATGAAAAAAAAAAAGTAGTGATTGTTGTGAGAGAAATTCTCAAGTGCGACCATCCATGTTAAAGTTGGTCTAGACTCCATGACTAGATTCCATGAGACTGTAACATCTCCGATCCATCCCTGGGGACTACCTACCCCAAAAATCATCCTTTCTCTCACTAGGCTACTTAAAAATTGCACATCACCACTAATATACAAAAACGAATTCCATAAACTAAAAGACAAACTGGGTGACGCTCACTACATTTACTCCGACGGCTCTAAGAGCTCTATAGGAGTAGGAGCCTCGATAATATGCAATGATAGGCAGCATCTTTTTTCCTTATCTGCTACTTGTAGCAACTTTACTGCGGAGATCGTCGCAATCCATAAAAGTTTAAATGTTATACAGGACACAAATAAAACCATAGTTATTTGCACTGACTCACTTTCCGCTTTAATCTGCTTAAAAAATGTTTTCTCTTTAAATCCTATAGTTCAAAATATCCTAATTTCATTAAAGTCGGGCTTGACAAACAATTGCACTGTATTCTTCGTATGGTTTCCAAGTCACTGCGGAATAATTGGCAATGAATTAGGGGATCAGGCTGCCAAAAAAGCTATAACAGATGGTACTCCTTATCGAGGGGTTCTAGCAGCGGACTTTTTATCCCTCAACAAGCAAAAAATAAAACAAAGTTGGGAAAACAGGTGGTTGAACTTAGTTGAAAATAAATTACATGAAATTAAAAGAGAAGTGATCCCATGGAAGTCCTCTAACAGGAGTAAGCGCAGAGAGGAAGTAATCTTGACGCGTCTTCGCATAGGTCATACGCGCTTAACACATGGATACTTAATGGCTCGCGAAGACCCTACCGACTGTCAGGCTTGTGGCTGTCCGCTGACAGTGAAGCATATTTTGACGGAATGCAGGGCATACGAAGAATACAGTGCACTTTTAGACATACTAAACGATCTATAGGCGAGCGCAAGCGACGGTGCTGCTTCTGCGACGGCGCTGCAGGAACTAGAGAAACGGGGATAAAAGCAGGGCCATTACCTGGGATTCATAGTGTTTTTTGGCGTTTTTAATTTATTTTTCCATAATTAAAACCCGATTGAGCAAAAAATCATTTGAAAAATATCTAATAGGTATTGCTCGGTCCCTCAGTGTTCAATTAGAAAATCAAAAGACATGTCATTCCCTTTTATTTCCAAAAAATAAAAAGCTTCTTAAAGAGTGGATTGTAAAATTAAGAATAGATAAGCCTGTTTCGAAACATATGACGATATGTAGTCTTTATTTTAAAGAAAGAGACTATATTTATCCAGGTAAATATTAGTATTTGACATTTTATTATTCCAAAATGCTAGTTTTATGCAAATAACATTGGGACCTTAGTGTTATAGATTTGTTTTTCTTTTTTAATTTTCCCCATTTTTCTATTACATCCGTTGTGCTTAATTGTTCGATGTTTTCAATGCGAAGCCTGAAAGTTTTGACAAATAAATAAATAATATGACAAAGAATCTAAGCTGTCATAACAATGATTGTGTGAATAGGTAATTAATGTTATTACTAACCGAAAAACGTCGAGTAAAGTTACAATGATGTGTTTGCATTTACCAGAACTACCAGCTTTACACGTAATGTGACAAGAAAATTGCTTATTATTATTAATAAATTTGATTTCCACTTTTATTTGATGGGGCAGTCCTTTAAGATTGCTAGTTTAAAGGCACGAGGCTTGTAAAATAACTGTTTCTTTATTTTTAGATATTATTCCACATGTAAATATGTGGTTTGCATCAAGAATAGCCTGCCCTTCAATTTATGGTCTTTTAAAATTACCAATTCTCTCTATCACATCAACTATGTCTAACACCGTTCTTTCCGACATTTTGCAAAACTACTAGCGCACCCTATAGTCGATTGCGCCCGCCTATACAGTATACTGCAAGACAACGTAACAGACAAACTGTACGACTCTAAAACTAACAGAATTATATCATAAGATATAAACAGAAATTTGAAATAAAGGGCGATGATGACCCTAGTGGTTGACGCCCTTATAAAAAAAAAAAATAAATAAAAGTTGGTCTAGCGACCAATGCCGGGTTAATGCACGTTTTGAAGTTTTTAATGCGTTTTAAAATTTTTACTGCACGGAATTCCAAGCTTTAGTAATAAGTAACTTGTTTGGGTAAAATAAAAAAGACCCTTTTAATTAAGTGGAATTTACGTATAATAGAGTAAGAATGCTTCGCACGGGTCAGCTATTTTTTCTTTATTTCTCTCCAAATAAAGGGGAAAAAGTAATTTTACTTCTAGGCAGGAGATGTACAGAATCGTAATCTATATTAAATGGATGAAACTATTATAGCTTACAATCTAATATTTACTGTAGAATTACTCTTATATCAGAACTGAGAATTAATTTCGAAGAAGTATCGGATGGGAATCCAATATGGAAGATGGGGAAGAGCAATAAGCCAGGGAAGATTGATGCAGTACAGCTGAAGCCGAGGGGGAACGGATGAGATATTTTTTCATCTTTAACACAAACAGATAAAGGGCTCTGGTAATAACAGCTCCTCATCGCCAAACTTTTTGCTGACTCTGATTATCCGGAACTTTTTGCTGACTCCGATTAACCGGAAGTTTTTGTCATCCATTTCCCTCACACCCTGATTCAGCAGCGTCCTGAGTAAACTCTCTTCAAAGGACTCGTTGCTGTTTAGTGTGTATTAACCGGTTCGAACTACAAATTTGGGTCACCGTAGCTTAGTGGCTAGCATAGCAGTCTAGAATACTTAACGTCGAAGTGTAGGAAGTGAGAATTGACGTATTGGGATGTTTCACAGGAAATGCCCGATTTTATAAATATTTAAAATGCATAGAGGATTTTGCGGGTATCTGTTGTTTACTTCGAAATGTTTACATGTTATAATTAAGCAGTTGCTATTAATATGAACCCTTTGCACTCGAGGTCTCCGGAGCGGAGCCATTTAAAACTTGTCTTCAAACTCGAGGGCTCCGCTACGGAGACAATAAAAAATAATTTTCAGTTTTTAATATATAAGGACATAAACAAATCGTAAAAACTATTTCTTGGATATTTCGCTTTTAGTGATGAATGACGGTCGCGGCTCGCGGTATTTTGTTAATCTTTTAACATCGGCTATATTTTGTGGTTTTTAATTCATCTTTTACTTCCTCAATTGTACAATAATTTAGTTCGGGGCACTAAATAATCCCTTTACTTTGATTTACTTTCTCACGTGCTTCTACTTTAACCGGAAAGTGATTAAGTAGATTTTCACATTTTAGGAGCTTTTCTGATTCGATATATGAGAAAACTTCAACTAAAATGGTCCCATCTCGTAATTTTTTAACTGTTTTTACTTCTCCAATTACGTTTTGTATGCTTTTATATGTTATAATAACAAAATTTTAGGCATGAGGGAATATAGTGCCCAGCAGCACATCATTCCGGACTTGTTTCAGGAGAGGAGGTCCCTCATCCAGCTCCTTTTCAGTCGCCTCATAAAAAGCATCTCAGTCGTGGCCATGTCATTAATAGGTCTATTGTTATGTCCATGTAATTTGATATGGAAGCCAGAATAGAGAGTCCTTGTTTGTTCGTCGATAGTTGGTAGTTGTAAGTCGGTATGTAGTGTTTTGTTACTAACGTACAAAGGTGCGTTCGTTACTAGTCGTAAAATTTCGGATTGGAAGGTTTGTAGTTTTTGTAAGTGAGTCTTTTTTGCTGATCCATGAATTTTTTTGAGGAAGGATTCTATGGCAGGAAGAAGATATAATGGAAAGATGGCGGGAGCACTTCATGGAGCTGCTGAAAGGACGAGACGTTACTCCTGATGAGACATACAACGCAGAGATGGACTATTCGGAAGAAGATGATTACATCAGTGAGGAAGAAATGCAAGAAGCTATCTCGAAGATGAAGCTGGGCAAGTCGGCGGGGCTGGATGAAATAACGCCAGAAATGATGCGGCATATGGGTAGCAAAGGGGAAGAAATGTTTCTTCATCTTTTAAATTTGATATGGAAAAAGAAAAGGGTACCGAAGGACTGGGAGATCGCTGTGGTTGTACCTATCTACAAGAAAGGAGACAATAGAGTATGTAATAACCATAGAGGCATATCTCTGCTCAGTGTGCCAAGCAAAATCTATTCAAGAATCCTAGAAGCAAGAATTAGAAGAGTGGTCGACTGCCAAATCGGAGAGGAGCAGTATGGATTCAGAAACTCGAGGAGTACACAAGACTTGATTTTCACTTTGAGACAGGTCATAGAGAAATCCATCGAGAAAGGGAAAGAGTTTTCTGTTTGCTTCGTGGACCTAGTAAAAGCTTTTGACAGGGTCAGAAAGGAGGATATAGAGCGAGCTCTGTCAGAAAGGCACGTTGATATCGGCACGATTCTGGCAGTTACAAGCCTTTATCAAAAGAATAAAAATATTATAAGGACCGGCAACCACATCTCCAAGGAATTTGAGACGACGCAGGGAATACGCCAGGGGTGCAGCCTAAGCCCTCTACTTTTCGTATTAGTGCTGGATCAGGCGTTAAGGAGAGCAAAACCCAGATTGCGACGTTTTCAACTAGGACATAGGAACCTACAGCCTACAGTCTACACCCACCTCGCTTTTGCTGATGACCTCGTCATATTTGCTGCGGACGACCGGGACCTACAATACAACTTGAACATCGTGCAAGAAGAGCTGTCTAGCATTAACATGGATATTAATCCAGAGAAGACAAAATGCATGAGAATAGGAAGACGTCCCCGCCATGTTATGAGAGTACTGAGGCTGAAAGGACAGATCTTAGAGCGGGTGCATGATTTTAAGTATTTGGGTGCCTGGATAAACGGAAGTGGCTATATCGATGGGGAGATATCACAAAGATTGGGAGCAGCTGGAAGAATGTTCCACTCAATCCGGAAAGGCTTCCTCAACAAAAGAGAAGTGACGAAGAAGACAAAGATATCGGTCTACAAGTCAACGTTCCTGCCCATCCTATCTTACTCCTCCGAATCATGGACCCTCACCTCAAAACACAAAAGTCAGATCCAGACAATGGAGATGAGATACTTGAGGAAGGTTGAAGGAAAGACAAGGAGAGATAGGATCCGCAATACAACTATAAGATCGAACCTCGAGGTACAGCCGGTAGAAACCATTCTAGAAGAAAATAAACTGAGATGGTTTGGGCACCTCCAAAGGATGAACATCGATAGAACAGCAAGGATTGCGTATGAGACGAGAGTTGACGGAAGAAGGCCAAGAGGAAGACCACGGATCACCTGGGAAGAAAGTGTACGGGAAGCGTTCAGGAAGCGAGGACTGGACTGGAACAAGAGGAGAGAACTGGTACAAGAGAGGGATACCTGGGTCAAGCTCTATAGAGGGCAACCCCACACTGCACAGCGGTAGAAGGGGAAAGAATATGATGATGATGATGATGAATTTTTGAGGCGTATGTCCCAATGGTTTCCACTAAGTATGTGTATGTATTGAGTTTCTGTCTGATTTTCAATTTTGATATTTGGAAAATAGTGAGTACAGTAGTTTCAGTCGTTTGATTAAAGTCTGTCTTTTCATTTTGACATGAATGCCCCGAGTCATCCTTCTGTCAAATATTAGTCCAAGGTACCATACTTTGTCTGTTTGAGAAATTTGGTGATCGCCGATATAAACAGGAGGGCATGTATCTCGTCGGAGTGTGAATGTTATATGTTGTGATTTTTCATGGTTAAATTTCATTTTCCACAAATGTGAGTAATACCTTGTCAAATGTATTAAGTGGTTTTGTTAGTTTAATGAAGCCAGTCTAGGGTCATGGTGTTTTGCTAAAATTGTTTTATCGACTGCGTACGTTGCAGTTAATGTTTCGGGGTCTGTAGGAATGTCATGTGTGTAGATAATGTATAGTAAGGGAGCGAGTATTGACCCCTGGGGAACTCCTGCTAAGATTGGTCGGACTGAAGAAATCTCTGAGCCCTGTCGGACAGAGAAAAACCTGTTTGAGAGGTAGGATTGTAGCAAAAAGTAGTATGTATGAGGTAGAATGGTCTTAAGTTTGAAGTGAAGTCCCTGGTGCCACACTTTGTCAAATGCTTGGGCAGAAATCCAGAAATACACCAGTAGCATATTATTATTATAGCAGTAGCATATTGTTTCTCCTTTAGTGCTCCAGCAATGTAGTCTGTAACTCGGTGTAATTGTTGTATTGTTGAGTGTGAAGTACGAAAACCGAATTGATGGTCAGGTATTATGTTTTGGTCAGTCAGAATATCAACAAGCCTTTTGTAAATTAATTTTTCGAATAATTTTGAACAAATTGGAAGGAGACTAATAGGTCTATAAGAGGAAGGATTGTATGCACTTTTGTCTATTTTGTGTATCATTTTGATGTGTGAATATTTCTATTGAATAGGGAGTTTAGTAGTCCTAAGTATACAGTTATATTAAATAATTTATTTTTGAAGAGAAAAGATTTGGCTCCGTCGGGAATCGAACCCGGGTCTTCCGCGTGACATGCGCGGGATGCTTATCCATTACACCACGGAGTCACTTCCAAACGGTGCCAAATCCTTCCTCTTCACTGACACCTCTCCCACGATCTCGCAAGTTTTGCGAGTATTTACGGGAGGTGGACAATTTTTGTTCAACTTTTCGGCATCTCTTGACTTTCGTCAATTTTTAAATTATTTTATATTGATTTAATCATGATTCCCGGCGGAGCCAAATCTTTTCTCTTCAAAAATAAATTATTTAAAATAATTTAAAAACAACAGTGGTCATCCACGATAATGATTAAATTAATATAAAATAATTTAAAAATTGACGAAAGTCATAAGATGCCGAAAAGTTGGACAAACATTGTCCACCTCCCGTAAATACTCGCAAAACTTGCGAGATCGTGGGAGAGGTGTCAGTGAAGAGGAAGGATTTGGCACCGTTTGGAAGCGAATCCGTGGTGTAATGGATAAGCATCCCGCGCATGTCACGCGGAAGACCCGGGTTCGATTCCCGGCGGAGCCAAATCTTTTCTCTTCAAAAATCAATTACTTAAAATTATTTAAAAACAAGACTGTTCATCAACGATAATGATTAAATTAATATACAGTTATATATTATCGTAAGAGACACTATAGCTTTTCCAGGCATTTGCTGGAGCGCCTCGGCTGTTATTAAGTCATAACGTGGGGCGTTTCTTCTAGGTAATTGTCTGATGTGTTGTGCGACTTGTGAAGGAGTAAATGAAAGGGGTCGTGGAGTCAATTGCAATGGTATGGCTATATTAATTTTGAAATTAATATAAAATTATAAAAAAAATATCAAATTTAAAAAAATTACTTTTTTTTTTGTAACTATGTGTTCTTGAAGCGTCTAAAAAAAACAATAAATACGGGTTTTATCAACTCAAAATTCCTTTATTCTAGCTCTAAAAAAAACGTGTTGATACTTCTATATAATTTCACTTTCCGTAAAAGGAGTGATTTATTGACCCCGGGCCCGTCGCTTGTCAAAAGGCAAAGTTTGTTTTATCAGTTGGAGAATTCATTAGAACCGTCATTAATCTATTGACTGGTGAAATTGCTTTGTTCAATATCCGACTTCAATAATGGAGTCCAGTGATTTCAATATGAACGAACAAGTTTATTACCAGGGCTAGGATTTTCATGTAATAAAAATTACATATGCACATAAATATGGACATAGTTGAAAATATATGTAATTTGTATGCTAAGGATTTTTTTCCTCTCTTAGAGGGGAAGAGTGCTGTAAATCGTAGGATTTTCTATAATGAAGGAGCTCTTCCGTGTTTAATATTTATTTATTTATTATTTTCTCCTGACGTTTCGAGCTTGTGGCTCATCTTCTGGGGTTATCTTATCTTTAGTTGCTACATTTCATTCAAGCCATTTGTCAAACTTCTCTTTTTAACAGTATAAAAATACTTTTGTCTATTTTATATTGTCATACATTTTATGGCCTGTTACACTGTCTTATATTTCATTGTCACATTATAGTTATTGGCTGTCAATCACATAATCACAAGAATCACAGCCAATAACTATAATGTGACAATGAAATATAAGACAGTGTAACAGGCCATAAAATGTATGACAAAATAAAATAGACAAAAGTATTTTTATACTGTTAAAAAGAGAAGTTTGACAAATGGCTTGAATGAAATGTAGCAACTAAAGATAAGATAACCCCAGAAGATGAGCCACAAGCTCGAAACGTCGGGAAAACAATAATAAATAAATAAATATTAAACACGGAAGAGCTCCTTCATTATAGAAAATCCTACGATGTAATTTGTAGGCCTCAAAATCTCGTATTATTTCAATAATGCACTTAATCATGCAGATTACATGACAAATTTTCCCCTATTCAGGCATCTTCAGGGCTACTACAGTTTCGCAAGCAAGCTAGAAACAGACTGAAACCTTCCCATATGGAAGGAGGGCTAACAGGGAAATATACAGTGTTGCCAATATTCCAACAAATCTAGATAACAGAGATAATAACTGAATAAGGTCTATAGAAAATAAACACAATCAGTTGACGGCTAACCTCCGACTGGAACGGTCACAGTGAACGCTATCTAGGATTGGTGAAACGATAAGTCTTGCATGATATTTTTTTTCCTTTTTTATAGCTATAACTTAATTTTATTTTGTATAAAGTTGATTTTCTTTTAATTTTACTTTAAATTCTTTTCAAACAGAAGTTGTTTTTTTTTTTTTTGTTTTTTTTATTCTGCATGTACCATCAATACAGGTTTGTTCGTTTTTTTTTTTTATCTCAATTACTTATAATCATTAACAATCAGTTTTTTTTTTGTTTTTTTTTGTGTGTAATCTTTATCTTATTTCATTATAAAGAAGTATATAGTCATATTATATAACTCGTAAAAAGATGGGTGAACCCTCTGAGCCACCTGAACTATCTAGTCCCTTAAGTAAAAAAAGAAAATGGTCTAGAAGTAAAATTAAATTTCCGCCGGACAAAACTAATTCTCGAGAAGTTGAAAATATTTCTCCCACCTACCTGGTCATGAAGAGACTTGACCAGGACGATTTCAAAAAAACTTCACCCTTTTTTATTCAAAAGGCCATTACAGGCTTAGTGGGAAATGTTAAAAACGTCAAAAAATTAAGAGACGGTACGCTTTTAATTCAAACATTGAACGGTCAACAATCTAACAAATTGTTATCGTGTAAAGACTTCGGAGGTCAATATCCAGTTCAAGTATTAGAGCACAATACACTCAACTATTCTAAAGGAATAATACGCTATTATGATTTTCAATATATGGAAATAGACGAAATAAAAAAAGAAATGTCTCAGATAATTAAAGATATTACTAGAATAAAGAGAAAAGTCAATGGAAATGAAATTTTTACTCACAATTATATTGTTACCTTCCCGACTCCAAAACCCCCGGAAACAATAAAAATTGGCTATGAAACAATTAGAGTTCAACCATACATCCCTAACCCATTACGTTGTTTTAAATGCCTAGGTTTCTCCCACCCTACCACTCACTGCAAAAAAGAGCCGGTATGTGTACAGTGCGGTCAGGCTAAACACGGAGAAAATATTAGGTGTGATCTTCCAGCCAGGTGCATTAACTGTAATGGTCCTCACCATGCCCTAGACCGATCCTGCCCTATTTTCAAATTACAAAAAGAGATCAAAGCGATCCAAGTTAACAATAAAGTCTCTCTGGGTGAGGCAAAAAAAAATGTATAAAGAAAAATACCCTACAAATTTCACTAAAACCTTTGCTGAAATAACAAAAAATAAAAATAATGAAACCAAAAAAGATGTTGCCATCCAGGCGAATATTTTTTATTACTTTTCTGAAAATTCGCAAAAAATAGAGATAAACAAATCTAGCGCAGCTATAGAAAAACAGAACACATTAACTGAAAACAAAACTCTCATTAGCCAAGATCAGGCTATCACTCCCGATCGGGCTCGCGCTCGGTCACCTTCGGTCCCAGCCGCCAGCGCTCGGCCATCTTCGGGCCCTGCAGCCGGCGCTCTCGGCCTCCCAGCCCCTCCTCCCCACTCTTCCCTCCCTCCTCCCCCTCCCGCCAACGCTTCCTTCCCTTTACCTCCAGAAGCTGCGGCTTCTTCAATCCCTTCTACTTCTGATGACCCTCCTTCACCTCCTGTTGAAATGAGGGCTAATAAGGAAATAGATGACGAAGGATTTGAAGTTCAAAAATCTAAAAGAGGTCGACCTCCGAAAAAATCTAATAAAACAAACTAAAATATACTAACACGAATATTCTTCCTTATTATTTATATCCAGATTATTCATTTACTTTAAATAATTCTGTCACGTATTATTTCACTTTACTTTATTACAATTGTCCAATAGTCCTTATAAAATGTCAATAGTCCAATGGAACTGTAATGGTCTAAAAACTCATTTTAATGACTTAAAAATACTTATACGTGACATAGATCCATTTTGCATTGCTCTCCAGGAAACCCATCTAACAACCAGAGATAAAATTAACATTAAAAATTTCGAAATTTACCGGAAAGATAGCCCTAATCCAAATCACAGCCACCACGGAGTCTTAATAGCTATACACGAATCGGTATATTCCGAACCAATTACAATAGCCTCTCATCTTCAAACCGTTGCAGTAAAAGTCCATCGAAATTTCACGTTTTCCGTATGCTCTATCTATTTGCCTCAAGACCGAAATATAGAAACTCAACACCTCCTGGATATCTATAATCAATTGCCCCACCCTGTCCTTTTCCTTGGAGACCTCAATGGACACCATCTTCTATGGGGGTCGCAAGACACCAACACGCGGGGTAAAATTATAGAGAATTTTTTGGATATCACTAATCTCCTCCTACTAAACACCGGAGAGTCAACTTATCTCAGCTCTTCGTATCACAGCTTTTCTGCACTAGATCTCTCTCTATGCAGTCCATCCCTCTATAATAAACTATGTTGGTCCGTTCTCCCTGACCTATACAGTAGTGATCACTTCCCATTGCTTATTAAATTTACCAATTCAATCACGTCACGCGCAACGCCTAAATGGGTGCTCAATTAAGCCGATTGGCCTCTTTTCACCTCTTTGGCCTCACCTCCTCCAACATCACCTTCTGATATGAACATAGTCGATGGTTGTCAAGCCATTACAGATACGATAATAAATGCAGCCAAATCATCCATTCCAAGGACATCCGGCTTTCCACGCCGCCCCCTAGTTCCATGGTTCGACGACTCCTGTAAAAAAGCCATTAAAATTCGTCGGAGGGCCTATAGGAAATTTAAGAAGTCCATGACCACTGAAAACATGATTGAATATAAAAAGCAAAGAGCTATTTGCAGGAGAATATTCAATCAATGTAAGGCTGATTCATGGAAAAAATTCGTAAGTTCCATAAGTTCATCAACCCCATTAACTGAGGTATGGTATAAAGTTCGCAAACTCAATAAACATTCTCCACAATCTAGGTACACCATCTTACTTAATGGCCAATTATCAGACGATCAAGGTCAAATAGCAAATGAATTTGCCAAATTCTATTACCAAATATATTTAAGTAGAAAAGATAATCCAAATCCCGAAGAACCCACATTCATTAGTTCACATACCTCCGAGAGCTTGCATTACAACCTCCCTTTCTCTATGTGGGAATTAAAATATGCATTGAATTCGGTCAAAGGTTCATCACCGGGTCCTGACCAAATTCATTATGATATGATTAAAAACCTACCGGATGACACCAAATGTTGGCTGCTTGATTATTATAATCACATTTGGACCACTGGGTATTTCCCGGATTCCTGGCGTGACTCAATAGTTATCCCAATATATAAAAAAGGAAAAGAGAAACGAGACATAAATAGCTATCGCCCCATATTTTTAACAAGCTGTCTAAGCAAAATTATGGAGCGCATGATTAATAAAAGACTGATGTGGATAATAGAGAATAATGGCTTATTGCAGCCATTTCAGAGTGGATTCCGCAAAGGACGTAGCACTATAGACCACCTAGCAATATTGGAAGCCGAGGCCGAGTATACCTTTTTAAATTCACAGCACATAATTTCCATATTCTTTGATATGAATAAGGCTTTTGACAGCATAGAACACTCATTAATCCTAAAAAAACTATCATCCGTGGGGATCAGAGGGAATATGTTCAATTATATAAGGCAATTTCTCTCCAACCGCCACTTTAAGGTAAGAATAGGATGTGAAATATCTGAGGAGTATGAACAGGTGAGCGGTGTACCTCAGGGATGTGTATTGAGCCCCACCTTATTTTGTCTCACGATTAATGAATTGGCACTAAATTTACCAAAAGGGGTCAAGCCACTATTGTTTGCCGACGATCTAGCCATTCTATGCCGATCAGAAAACACCGATATCCTTAAATACAAATTACAAGAAGCCACAAACCGAATAAATAACTGGTCACTAAATAAAGGTCTCCTATTTTCACCCACAAAAACTAAATGTCTTTATTTCCACCGTAAAAGAAATATCCACTCCGCTCCCGTTTTTTACCTGGGAAACTCCCCCATACCATATACCGATAGCCACAAATTCTTGGGCCTGATATTCGATGGAAGACTATCATGGGAAAAACACATCAATACATTGAAAACTCAGGCGACAAAAAGGTTAAATATTCTAAAATATCTTTCTGGTACCTCCTGGGGCTCTGATAGAAAAACGCTGATAAATTTATATCGCACATTAGTCTGTTCCAAATTGGACTACGGCAGTTTTGTTTATGGATCTGCCCGACTCCGGGTACTTAACAAACTTGACCCCATACACCATGCCGGGATCCGTATTGCAACAGGAGCATTTCGCACTAGTCCTATTCTTAGTCTGTGTTCAGAATCAGGAATACCCCCTCTTTTATTCAGAAGACATAAACTGGCAATAAATTATATTTCAAAACTACTACCACAATCCGAACACCCAACACATAAATATATTTTCAAACCGAAATTTTCAAAAACATTCGAAAGAAAACCAAAATCTACGCTTCCGTTATCTGAAAGGTTTAAATCAGCAATATCATTTCTCAAAGGAATACCCATACTCAAACAAGATGTTTACACACCTCCATGGACACACAAACCACCTAATACAATACTCCGGTTAAACAGGTTTCCAAAAAATAATACCTCTCCCTCCGATTACAAATACGAATTCTCACTACTACTTCAAAACATCCGAGAACCGTTCATCATTTATACTGATGGATCTAAATCCGATTATTCTACCGCTTGCTCCTTTGTCACCCACAATTCCACTC
This sequence comes from Aelia acuminata, assembly GCA_911387785.2. NCBI lineage: Eukaryota > Metazoa > Arthropoda > Insecta > Hemiptera > Pentatomidae > Aelia > Aelia acuminata. Next base: position 227,820,110 of record OU426978.1, read on the forward strand.
ACAAACTAAAATTACACAAGTTATGCAGCGTATATACTGCTGAGCTACATGCAATAGCCTCGGCACTCCATTTCTCCATGTCAATAGAACAAAACAATATTGCAATAGTTACCGACTCATTGAGCTCTCTAAAGGGATTAAATAGTATGTACCCCAATCATCCAATTACGCTTAAAATACATTCCTACCTACAGATGTTAAATGATATGGAAAAAAATATTTTCTTTATTTGGGTGCCAAGCCATATGGGGATTAAAGGAAACGAACTCGCGGACATAGCAGCGAAACAGGCACTTAACCTCCCAGGACGGGGCCCGGCCATTTTAACACCCCAAGAAACGAGTTCTCCCCTAAAACAAAATATAATAGAAAACTGGCAAGCCATGTGGAACGAGAGCCCACCGAGCAAATTAAAAACCATAAAAAATTCAGTGACCCCGTGGAATACCTCAAACCGCTCAAATCGAAGAGAGGAGGTTGCTATAACCAGACTAAGAATAGGGCATACCAACCTTACCCACATACATGTTATAGTAAAACAGCCACCACCAAAGTGTCAGTATTGCGACGACATTCTTACGGTAAAACATATTTTTCAAGAGTGCTTTTTCTACACCACCAGGTTAGCCAAGTTCGATGTGACAAGCAATATTTCAGATGCACTTGGTAACAATGAGGATAAGGTCGCAGCGGTTGTGAAATTCTTAAAGGAACAGATTTATTGAAAAAAATTTAATTTTTTTTTTTTTTTTTTTTTTTTTTTTTTTTTTTTTTTTTTTTCTAACCTCCCTTCATATTACAAATAATTAATAATACAGAATAACAAAAAGAAGTTAGAACACAATAGTATAAGTAGTCAAAATTAAATATTTAATTCCCTTTAATTTATAATATAGATAGTGCCAAGAATTTAAATTATTAAACAGTACGAGAAAAAATATGTGATGGAGAAATTAATATTAATAACAACATTAGTAAACAAGATTTGGGTATCAGTTAGCAAAGAAAAACAAATAGACAAAGGCATTGATGACCTTAGGGTTTTATGCCTTTAAACCCCAATAAACAAACAAACAAATAAACACAATATTAAAGTTAAAGAAGGTTCAAATAAAGTAATTTTAATTTTACATCTACACATATATATATACACACTCACACCTATTACACACATAACATCATGCACTAGAATTATAAATATATATATAAAAAAAATAAAATAAAAAAAACATATGAAAAACAAAGGCAAATATAGAATAAATAATTCACTGTTGGTTTAAAATGTTAATAGTTTCAGCAAAAAAGTTGTTAAGATTTCTTGCATCAGTTTTAAAATTGACAACCTTATTAATGTTTGCAACTATATATAGCGCTTAAAGATATTTTAATTTTTGCTCAGAATTTTCTTTATGCAAAATTATAGTTGTGTCATAATCGAAGCTATGCTTATGCTCGGAAGTGTGTAAATACAAAAATAAAAATAAAGGAATAAAAGAACCTAAAACTGCCCTAGCTAAACACACTTCCGAGCATAAGCATAGCTTCGATTATGACACAACTATAATTTTGCATAAAGAAAATTCTGAGCAAAAATTAAAATATCTTGAAGCGCTATATATAGCTGCAAACATTAATAAGGTTGTCAATTTTAAAACTGATGCAAGAAATCTTAACAACTTTTTTGCTGAAACTATTAACATTTTAAACCAACAGTGAATTATTTATTCTATATTTGCCTTTGCTTTTCATATGTTTTTTTTTTTTTTTATATATATATTTATAATTCTAGTGCATGATGTTATGTGTGTAATAGGTGTGAGTGTGTATGTATATATGTGTAGATGTAAAATTTAAAATTACTTTATTTGAACCTTCTTCAACTTTAATATTGTGTTTATTTTTCTATAGACCTTATTCAGTTATTATCTCTGTTATCTAGATTTGTTGGAATGTTGGCAACACTGTATATTTCCCTGTTAGCCCTCCTTCCATATGGGAAGGTTTCAGTCTGTTTCTAGCTTGCTTGCGAAACTGTAGTAGCCCTGAAGATGCCTGAATAGGGGAAAATTTCTCATGTAATCTGCATGATTAAGTGCATTATTGAAATAATACGAGACTTTGAGGCCTTGCATTCTACATCTAAAATTAAACAGTCTCTTCCTAAAAACTTGTTTAATATATGTAATAAAAATGAAACATATAACCTATGTCGAGTTTCTCTCAATAACGATTTGCGTTATAGGCAATAACGAATGGCCTATAAAAGTCGATAGATCAGCCCGGGTCGTCGGGTATCACTTGAATTCGATGTCTAGGCATGCAAGGAGTTCAAAAATAAAATAAAAAGATTTTTTTGGGGGGCTTTTCGGATTTCTCAAACGACTAATTTATTTGCAGTATTTTTAAATTTTTCGTTTATAACTGGTCACATATATTTCAAAATACCTAAATATATGTATATTTGTTCAGGCAAGTTAGGTTTTAATAATAAAAAGCTTTCGCTTCCCTGATGAAGAAAGTATGGCCGGGTGCTTAATGTTCTTAGTTTTGTTGATTAATGTATTAAAGGTTTAAATAATAAAATAATAACAGGAAAGATATATAACATAAAGTTTACATTTGAAATTTAGAAAATAATAGCATAATAAAAAAGGAGAACAAAATAATATGAATGAAGGGAAATAAAGAAAATTCTCTGATATTTAAAGCTTAAACTATAATTTATTAAATACAAATAATTTATTAAATAAGAATGAAACAAATGATTGAACGAATGAAATGATGATGAATGAAACACAACTTATAAACAAAAATATGTTTTAATCGAATGGCCATTGATGATCTATAGAGTAGAGTAATAAACAAATGATTAATAACTATAATACAAAGATATATATATAATAACTGAATGTTAAAAGGTAAAGTTCAATGTTCAGAAAATTTTATTTAAATTTGAAGATTAAATTTAATTTAAACACAATGTAATGTTCATACATTATTAAAAAAATAATGATGGAAGTATTTTACTTTAAAGGTCCATACCGGTGGGAACTTATTCTTCCTCTTCGCTTGTCTTCTAAAATAATGTTTGCAAATGTGCACAATACACAACTAAACACCCTGGATGAACGAGAATGTAATAAGATGTTTCATGTTTATGACATGAATATACATATGAGTGTTGTTAATGAATGTTTCAAGCGTGAGGAGTCGGCTGGCGAGAATCAACAGCTGACTGACTTGGTGAAGCGTCTTTTGTTCGTCTCAGAGCGTCTTCGACCAATCACAGACGCACACGCACATAACACTAAACTAATGCTAATTAAATACTTAATATAGATTGGTATGATATTCAATGTTAAATTTGATTGATAAAGTAACGACAACATATTAGTTACTGAATTTACAACTTATTAATTATTGAATTTAGAATTAATTTAAAAATTCTGAACTAAAAATTAAACCAAAGAACTATATAAAATAAAAAAATGGGTTCCCTGAACAATATTAATATGTTAGGATGAAAATATATTACGTCTATAATAAATTTAAAACAATAACCGGATTATTCTTTTCACTGCGGAGGGGTATTTTATTCAGTAAACGGATTGCTCATTAGAAAGAGCTGGATGAACCTCGGCTTGGATTTATTTGGCACAATAAAGTTATTTAGAGGCGGTGGGTGAATAACGCTGGCCCCACAATACTCACAATGTGCTCTGTGGTCCGACAAGACAGCCGCAATGCCACTATCGAACCGAAAGGAGATTCCGACACTAACAAAGAAAGGACTCTGCAAATAGAAGAGAAAATAAATAAAATTTTCACCCAATTAAGTTGTTATGATTTGATAATGAATCAAAATTATACTAATGAATACCTATGGTGAAGTGGTCGGCATCGCAGCCTACAAACCTCAGGGTCGCGAGTTTATAGGAGGAATTTTTTATCTTGACTATGCCGTACCCCGAGTAGGACATAAAATGGAGATCCCGAGCCTGTACGATGTCACGCACTCGCTAAAGATCCATATCCTCAATTTTTACTTTCACTTACCTATATTATTTTTTTTTTTGTTCGGTACCCCTGCCTGGCCATGTGTGGCATACGGGGGGTTACTCTACAGGTGTAACCAACCTATCCTAACCATGGTGGGTAGGTCGAGATTTATTCCGTGGGGCCTCCACGAAATAAAAGTCAACCATCCCAGGGCGGATTCGAACCGCCACCGTTCGGCTCGAGCGTGTTAAAGCGGGCCGCGCTCCAACACGCTCGGCTATCCCCGGCCTTCACTTACCTATATATGAAATATATAGTAAGGGAAAGTATTGCGATCGTGAAAAATTTCGACTTCCGGTTTTTAACGGAAACACACGTCCCCTGAGCCAAAATAACCAAGTCTCTCAAAAATATTATCTCAAGAACTCGTCACGTTTAATGAAAATTAGGTCTTCTTTAATATGAGGTTTTTAAGGTAAGCTTTATCATTGTTAAAATGTTCTGATGGGGCTTAAATGGGGAAGGGGCCTTTTTTGTTTTCCTATAAAGTACATTTGTTTTTGTTTATATGGAGAAATTAACCGTCTCTCGTTACACCTAAAAATAAGAAATGGCCAAATATGAAATATGAAAAAATCAAGTAAACATTTACAGAAGAAAAAAAGGACAAATATTCTGCCAACTCGTGAAACACGTTGAGTTCACGCCTGCGCAGTACGCTCTTAATGACAGACCAATGCTTAATAATTAAAAGATGTTTGTTCTTTTAATGGAATTTTTTTTCATAGTAACTAAATGAAGTTTTCAACAAATAATTGCAGAATTATAAAATCAGTCGACTTGGAGTATTATGCTTGCATTTCCGAATTATCACAAATAAAAACTTTTATTCAATAATAAAAATTTTTAGAGAGTAAATACCAACGAACAAAAATAAGTAAATGGATGTAGGTATGTATTTCTAATCTAAGTAAGTTAGTAAGTGAAAGTTGTGTGTTGCGCGCATCGCACCAGATTTTTAGTTAAAGAACGAGTGTGTTAAGTAAAAGAACTGTAATGCGCGCACCGCGGTAGATTTATATTTTTTAAAAAGGAATTGAAGTAATCAAAATTTTAACAATTTTAATGAAACATTGGACAAATAAATAAGTTTTGTGGAGAGTGGGGCTAATCGGAAGTGGCCATTGCTATAAAGTTTTAAGTGGAAATCCATTTTCCATTGCTAATGGTAAAGTATTGCGGTCCAAGTTGAGCCGCCAAAAAGGATTTATATCACCACCACTCCAACGGGGAGCTGTCCACTTTCCACTAGGAAATATAGTGCTCTGTGAAAAGGTTCGGCAATTTTTTTTATTTTTTCCCAAATACCTTCTCCTTTTTTATTTTAAAAACAAAAATGTGATGTTTATAACGTGACGAAATAAAAACCACTGTTTACTCAAAAAGAATGAAGACCTAACGAACCCGACGCTAGGGTTCACCTGTGGTGTAGTGGTTAGCATGGCAACCTGCTATGCTAATGATCGCAGGTTCGCGCCCAGCGGTGGCCCTAGGTTTAATGGGAGTAAAAAATCTTGCCTCGGATAGGACGTGAAATGGAAGTCCCGAGCCTGTACGATGTCAGGTACTCGCAAAAGATCCCTATCATAATTATACCTGGGTAGGCAAAATTTATGTCTCCCACTGTACCATCGTCCGATTAGCCTTAGAAGCATAAAGTGACGTTAAATAAAGAAAGAAACAAGAGGATTGTCCACACACTCGAGGATCTCGCTCTGAATATTGTCGCGTCTTGTACTTGTACAAATCAACTTTGAGGAAGTCAAAGAGGGTTGGTATTACCATCCTCTAAATCCATTATCATTGACTTTTTGATAGTTTTGTTTTTTTATCGAACCAACAAAAAATTATAAAATATTAGAATTAATATTTAATACTAGCTAGGGTGCCCGGCTTCGCTCCGGTAGTTGTGTGGTGGTTTTAATAACTGAAAAACTTTAAAATAAAGGAAATATTGAACAAAATTAGCACTTTCATGAAACTTTTAACATGGTATCAATATTAAGATTCGAGATCTGCAGAGTCCGCCCAAATAAAGAACCCTATATACTTTAAAGGGGGTTGAAAATGGTCAATGAAAAATTAATTTTGCAGCAACTTTTTCGAGTCATGCATCGTTTTTTATGGTTTCTGTGATTCTGAATCCTATAAGCCCATTCCAAGCAGTAAGCAGATAATAAGTTATTAGATTATAGTTGAAAAATCTATTAGTTAAAAAAAACTATGTTTCGAGTACAACTTAAATGCCGACTACTGTGAAGTCCTATTAGATCCAGAAGTTTAGAAACTACCGAAGATTCATAGAAACTTTTTTAAGACATTTTTTCCATTTCAACCTCCATTAAGATATCCCCCCCCCCCCGTAATTTGGCCGGACTCTGCACCTATTATTACGAAGTGAAAACCAAATTATCATGAGGGCACAATTTTTTCATCATATTTCTTTTTATCCTGAACTATGAGGGGTGAAAAAATCTTATTGAAATAATGCTGTAATTGGAGTTAGTCATTTTGTCAACTGGAATGCTCATCATACATAGCTGGAATGCTCAGCAGTCATACTTTCATTACTATGAAAACCATTTTTCATAATTACATACAATAAGAACACTTTAAACTTTTTATTTTCGATTTATAATCAGTCAATTCAGCTCTTCTTTTTTGTTTTATGTCTGTTTTTTTTTCGCTCACTGTACTACTAAAACATTTTCACTCATATTGCATTAAATTTACTTAAGTATATGTTATATATTGATTAAATGTAATGTGTTAATCAATTTACCTTCTTATGAGAAAATTAATATTGTAAGGTATCCAGGCGATTTTCTAATTGATTGCAGAGATGTAAAATCATAATTTTATTTTGAAAGCAAAGGAGAAACTAATTATTTTCGCTTGATGTTTTAGTAATTTAAAAAGAACAGCTGTAAAATATATAACCTTTACAATCTGAACGGAATGAATGAACAATAAACTTTGAGTGAAACGCACCCTAGCGCTTCCTGGTAGTCTGCAGCTCGAACTAAATTTTTCATTCATAAACTCGTATGTAATCTTCAGATAGGCTAATTAAATGGTGTGAGAGGCTTAAAATTCCAGTCCTTTTCTCTTCAATTTTACACCCTTAAGAGAAATACGGAAACCTTCTTCTCCGTTAGGGGTTATGTAGCAACACGCTGACATAACTTTACTAAACGTATGTTGAGTCGTTTATGAGCCTTTTCGGCACGCACATTGTACACTTTGCTTTATAATATATATTGATTATTAAAATAAAATTACATATTGAAATATTTAAAATTAATATTAATAAATGATTAAAATATAAATATTAACAAAAATTACCTCTGAATTAATGGAACCCACCCTTCCTTGACAGGAATGTTTATCTTATTCCCTAATTAAAAGAAAAGAAAAAAGTACATTATACTGGGTGTCCCAGACCTAGCGTAAAAAGCCTAGCTTTTTAGTGGTGTAACCCATGACACGTTGCACTTCACCTTTTGAGTCTAAAAGAAGTTTTTCTGATGAAATCATTGCTGGGGCAATGAGGAAGCGCGCTAGAGTCTGCATCCTAAGTAATGGATGCCGAACTTCCCATGAGTTAGAGAGTTATTTTTTCCTTTTTTTAAATTTAAGATTATTATTACCCTTTTTATATTGATTGATTGATTGATTGTTCTTTCTAGTCTTAAAAAAAAGTAAAACTAACTCTAACTCAGAGGAAGTTCGGCATCTATTACTTTGGATGCAGGCTCTAGCGCGCTTCCTCAATGCCCCAGCAGTGACATTCTCTACCGTGTTTTTCATCAGAATAACTTCTTTTAGACTCAAAAGGTGAAATGCAATTGTATCATGGGTTACACCACTAAAAAGCTAACTAAATTCCGCAGTTTTAAGGAAATTTGACAGCTTCTAGGGTGCTTCAGTGAAGAGTGAGGAATTTTCAAAAACTATTAAAAGTTTTAATTTAAGTTTTAATAAATGTTTTGTGTTTAGCGCGTTAAAAGTCCCACTGAATGTAGATTTAAAATAACCAAACTTCACTTATCTTATAGGAAATTTAATGATGATTAAGAAAATATCATTGTTTTTGTTTCTAAACCGAAGTAGAAAAAACTGTCATGTTTTTAAAAAAAGTAAGATTTAAAAAAAAAAAAAAAAAAGAAATTATATCTCCCCAACAGATTGAGATTGGAAACTCGGTTCTGCGCCATTCCACCTCGTTTAACATGTAGTATTACCCATTTTTTTTTTTTTTACACTAGGTCTGGGACACCCAGTATAGCTCTAACAGTTCCAAATTAAAAATTCAAATAGTCTGCCCCCATCCCCCCGTTCATTTCAATATAATATGGATAGTATAGACAATTTTTGAGATCGACAGTTATCGATGAGGGAGAATATCGATAATTTTAGATCACTATTTAAAGGATGTTAAGACTCGAAGAGGTTCTTTACCAGAACAAAATATAGCTGCGTCATCAGCGAACTCCGATCCTAAAAATAAAATTATTGTTTTATTACAGTCCAATTTGGTCCATAAGCGCACAAGATACTTATGAATAGCCGTGAAATAGCTACTTAGCCCCGACGTTGTAATATAAAAGCAGGCCCTAAAATCTAAGGGCGCAATAAAAGGGCGATCCCGAGGCAGTTGTTGAAGAATCGGTCCCACTGAATAATACGAAAGCTCCCCTCTCACTTTATAAAGAGGACCATTTGGACCCGGCTTAGCGCCCCCCGTCCCGTGGGACTCCACCAATACCATCAAGTCCTTACACAACCCTCCTTATAAAGGCGTCACTACTTTTTTTTTTTTTTAAATTCTTAATTTATTTATTTATTTCTAATTAATATGGATTACTGTTCAACCACATAAGGGTCAATCCATTTGAAGTGGTCCAATCGAGTTGCTTCAACATTTTTATTTTTTTTTATATTTTTACCATTGAAAGAACAATGCATCAGGAGTACAAAAGTGCAATTGGTTTATTTTTTGAATTTTTATTTTTCCAATGGAGGCCATTCGAAAAACCGCGTATTTTTAGCTATTTCAGTGCTCTGCTTCAAATCGAATATCCCCTCTTTAACTCATCCTAGAACATTTTTATAAAGAACAATCTCTTTAGTAAGATCTGTAGTTTAATAAATGTCATAACAAGTATGAACCTAAAAATAAGTATAACCATTCATGTACCCCTACAAATTTCCAAGCGGTAATTAAAAAAAAAACGAGTTTTCAAAAAATCTATTTACCAGAAGGCAGATGACTAAGGGTTTGCCATATTTTTATTTGATAAACAAAGGTGGGTTCTCCGAATTCACAAGGTTTCGTGATGTGGACTTGCACGGTTTTTTATTTTTAAATTCTTGAAATTTCCAAAATGTCAAAAGTTTAAAGAATTAATTTCTCTGTTAGGCGTAAAAATAAAACTTTGAAATTTGGCCCAGATTTAGGTCTGGGATAGTGGATTAAACTGTCAAAATTTCATTTCCTGGACACGGACAGAAAATAATACAGGCTGTTTAGTGCTTTGAATTTAATACTTATTTTAGTACTTTTCAATGTCTTATATCCTTGCAATTAGTTGAGTCCACAAAATGAAATTTTGACAGTTTAATCCTCTATTCAGGAACTAAATCTGGCTTAAATTTCAAAATTTTATTTTCTTGCCCAACAGAGATATAAAGCTTTAAACTTTTAAAATTTTGGAAATTTCAAGATTTCAAAAATTTGTATTAAAAAAACAGTGCAAGTCCACAGCTTGAAACTTTGTGAATTTATAGTGCCTACCTTTATCTGTCAAATAAAAAAATAACAAACACTTAATCATTTGCCTTCTTGTAAAAAATAATTTTTGAAAATACGGTTTTTTTAAATTACCGCTTGAAACTTTGAAGGGGTACATGGACCGTAATTCTTAGTTTTAAGTACATAGTTGTAATGACATTTATTAAAGGTCAGACCTTTCTCAAGAGATTGGTCTTTATTTGAATATTCTAGGATGAGTAAAGGAGGAGATATTTGATTTGAAGCAGAGCACTGAAATAGCTAAAAATACGCGGTTTTTCGAAAATAATATGGCCTCCATTGGAAAAATAAAAATTCAAAAAATAAACCAATTGCACTTTTGTACTCCTGATGCATTGTTCTTTCAATGGTAAAAATATAAAAAAAAATAAAAATGTTGAAGCAACTCGATTGGACCACTTCAAATGGATTGACCCATAAGTCATTTTAACTTCTATAGTAGGTACATAAAAACATTTTGAAATACATTTCCACCCCACTCCCAAGGCCCAGCACTTCCCGACTATGTCACCGCGAGCACTGGTTAGCACTCTCACACCTAAATTTTCAAACCGTCTTTATTATGATTTTTTTTTTAGGTATAGGTTAATATTCCAAATATATAAGTGAGATTTTTTTTTTTTTACAATACCCCTGTAAAATGTTAATGTACATAAATAAAGTATTTTTATTCTATTTTCTATTCTTTCATTATGAATAAGTAAAGGAAATAGTACAATGAGATTAGCAAAATATAAGAAAAAATCTGGTGCGATGCGCGCATCACAACTTTTACTTACTGAACTTAGATTAGAAATGGACGTGTATCGATAAATATGTTAGCGCCATTCCTCACATTTGTTTACTTATTTTCGATTACTAAACTGGATTGGAGATCTCGTTCGGTCCCTACAAGAAATACTATTTATATCTATATGTTAAACTTAAAAGAAGAGTCAAACACCATGAAATTTATTTTAAAAAACAAAACGCTGGCACAGCTTAATCAAATAATTACAAATTTAAATTTAATAAAACAAAAATATTGAAACAAAAAACAAAGTACTTAATTGAAACAGAAAAAGTACCGAAAATAGAAGAATATTGAAAGTTATACTCATAGTAAAAAACGTAAAAAATATGTCAATTTGAAAACGAATAAACAAAATCCCAAACACCTCCCCCTTTTTCGAAACTATTAACACCCGGCTGAAAATTCGTCTCTTTATTTTAACTAATGCAACAACATATTTATCTACAAAAATTCTCGGATTTTGGCCGTTAATCGTGACCTACGCCACTCACATGTCAAACTAACGACCTTACGAAAATATTTAGGAACATCTGGATGATTTTCACATTATAGTTGTTTGCTTGATAAACGTCAATTTTTATGCTACTAAGGCTAATCGGACGATGCTATAATGGGAGTCCTAAATTTTGTCTATCCAGGTGTAATCAGGATAGGGATCTTTAACAAGTACCTGACATCGTACAGGCTCGGGACCTCCATTTTACGTCCTATCCGAGGTACGGCCTAGACAAGGATTTTTTACTACCATTAAAAAATCCTTATTTTTGTTTGCCTCCATAAGTTATAGAGTATTATAATTTCCATTGAAAACTTGAAAGTTCTCAGTATTTTTCGATTCAATATCCATTATTTCTTCAATGTTTTGCTTTAAATGAAGGAATCTTTTCCAATGGGATATCTTGTACTTAATTATCCCAACGTTTTGGGCCTTTGGCCCATCTTCTGGAGTTCTCTTTTGTACATTTTTAAATTCCATCGCAATTTGTCTATACATAAATTGTTATAGTTAAAAACATATATGTCATTTCTTCATTGTACATGATCCACTTTTACTAACTGAATTGTAAGAGATGAGGTTTCTATAGGTGGGATAGGTTATAAGTTTTGAATTTAAAAGATTTTTAAGGTGTTGGTTAATTTGGATTTTTAGGGAAGGTGTAGTATCGTGGGGTGAAGGTATATATGTGGAACGGTCTGAAAGTAATTTAGTCATTTTTTCTGTGTATTCGGCGGCGTCCATGATAACTGTTTTATTTTCCTCGTCTGCTTTAATCACTATAATGGCTTTATGGGAATTTAGGAAGGATCTGGTTTGTGAAACGTCTTTCAAAAATTAAGGAGAAAAATCAGAAGCAGAAGATGAAGTGTGTTGGAGAAAGTTTGAAATAATATTAGGCGAGGCCGAGGGGATTTGAAACAGAGGTGAGTTGAAACAGTAGCGATTTCTCGGATCTTAAAATCGCTAGCGATTTGGCAACTTCGCTTATCAATCACTTCCCTCCGCCTGCTGACATATCAGTTCACTTCGGTGGCGTTCCGCCATGCGCAGTTATGGAGTTCTGCGTGCCACGTAACAAAAGTCGTGAAAAGTGAGTTTTTAAAGTTTTTTTTGGGATGCCTATATTTCGTTAAGGTTTTGTGTTTTAGTTTAAGTTATATATGTTTCGAAAGTTCATTTACTAAAGATTTATTATATATGTTTGATATACAATTGATTTCTGTGTAGTTGCTCCTTTATGGTGGGTTAATTAAAAATTGTGAGGTTTTTCTTACCGAGGAAATTTGAAAAAGGCTGTTTCAACTCACCTCGTTTTGCCCGACGAGGACAAAAACAAGTGAGTGGCATGACTTCCGCAGAGAGGGGAACATCGGTTACTGTAGCACCTATTCTGCAGAAGAAGAAGAATCTTTTTGCCTTTGTTTTAAAGCCATTTTCAAATAGCAGAGCCAAATAAAAATGGGTGCAATGTCTGGTATACAACAACGGGGTTCATGAAACATGCACTGGTGGGGAACTTTATGCCACTACTACTTGTCAGATTGACCTTCTTTATTATCCTAACATTTTTGACATTTGTGAGATTATTGTCACATAAATATTTGAAGAAATATTGATCAAAACTTATTTTAATTCTTAAGAAACAGCTGAAAGTTAATAATTATTTTATTTCAAAGATTTATAATGTAAAACCATTTATTTATCTTACTGTTATTTTAATTAATATTACGAATAGGACTTGATGGTACTTTTTACTACTTTACGAGTTGATTATTTGTATTAGACCTGCAGTTACCTACTTAACTGATGTATCTGCACGAAATATTTATAAAAAAGTTTGTTTCATGCTTCAAAAGTTTAATTTTAATAAATACATTTAAATTATATCATAGTTTTTATTTTATAGCCCTTAATACTTTTCAAAAATCACATGTTTCAACTCTCCTCGACCCCTGTTTCATCTCAACTCGGTATTAGGGGAGTTGAAACAAGTTGACTTGTTACGGATAAGTGGATTTTTTACCACAATATTTAACGCTTACAATTTCATTATGTTTGTCATTCGCAAGTGTAAAGAATTTCCTATCGATTGGTACTAATATCGTTCGCTTTCTGTCAATAGGATTTGGAATATGAACTAAAATGTGAAAAATGTTTCAACTCCCCTCGGTCTCCTCTTCAAGTAGGGGAACGTGCTAATTCTTTTTGAAGTAATGAATTCTAAATCATTGATGAGATGTTGGATGATGGTTTTATTGGTAGATTTGTGTGGTTTCCGCTTTTTATAATTACAATTAGCTGCTTCCGATTTTTCTCCTCAATCTTTTAAAGACGTTTCACAAACCAGATCCTTCCTAAATTCCCATAAAGACATTATAGTGACTAAAGCAGACAAGGGAAATAAAACAGTTATCAGGGACGCCGCCTACTCCTTCCCTGAAAACCCAATTTAACCAACACATTTACTAACAATTATTCATGGGTCTGGAATATTTTCGAAATATGAATTATCAAACACCATACTCAAAGTGATATCAGATTCCGATAAAAATATTTGATTTTCTTTTCTCCGGTGAGGCTCACGAGCGAAGTCAATCCATTCCATGGGATGAAATCTACCCCGGCTTAGATTAGGATCTGCTTCTAGAGTCATTGCCAAACATTGGTTTACTTCCAGCCTTATTGCTTCCATCCGTCTTCTTTCAGGAACCCACGCTCTACTTCAAGTATCTCTCTTCTAAATAATGTTTCCTTCTACTCTTTTACACCGTTAAAGCTGATACGTGGGCCTTAATTTAAACAGTTCAGCAGAACTAAAAATACTAAATGCTAGTCACCGACCGAAGGTTCAGTTTCGGTTTCACTTTCGGCCAAAAATCGGCCGAATATTCGACCAAGCCAAAACATGCATACGTGTATGATGTCGCCAACAAGGGAGTAGTACTACACGATTTCGGCTTTTAAAAAGTTCGGCTTTTAAGCTGAATCTCGTTCAGTGCCTTAGCACCCTTTAACTACACTTGAACTATCATAAAATAACACTCGCATGTTTCTAATACTTTTGGCATCTTAAATTAATCAAAAACTTCAAGTTATATGTGACATAAAAATGCGATAGTGACAAAAAGGGATGTGTCTTAAAATGTTAAGAAAGCATTATTTTCATGCATTATCCTTTACTTTGATTGTAAAGAATAGTAGAAAAAGTGAAAACATCAATGAAGTTGTGTGAAAACATTAGACAACTTTCTAAAACTCGACTATCCAGTGGCGTGGCTTGCTCATTAGAGCTCGGTTCGGATTTTTTTCTTGCTTATTTATTTTTTTGGTGGATAATAATATGTAAATGCAGTATTTATAATACTTTGAAACAGACCTTATTTACATTTACAATTTTCATGCCTTTTGTCTATAAGAAACTAAGAATGGTGTAATTTCCTTACTAAAAGTTAAAATCCAATATACGGGAAACACTTTGATTTTTAATGTATGAATTATTGAATAGAATAATTATTTCATGCGAAAAACTACAAAGAAAATGTCACAAAACCAAAATTGCCAAAGAAAAAATGAAAAAGCAAATAGGATAAATAAAATACGAAAGCATATCAATAGGTATACACTACACTATAAACTAACTAAACAGGAACAATGAGTTATAAATAATAGGAAAATTTACATTGGACTTATAGTTAATAAATTTTCTCATTAATTATTGATAGTACACACGTCACAGCTTAGTTTTACAATCTGGACATAACTTGACCGTATGCTCTACACAAATGCAATAAGATTTTGAAATTCTTCTCTTCTGCCAATTAAAAAATTTCTCGATGTCCAAATAGTCTATAAATATTCCACCTACAGATGGAATTAGCTTTCAAGACGAACTTTGGGAAGCATTTCGTTTCCAAGCCTGGCACAAAGTTACATATGAGGTAGGGCTTCGTCTTGCCGACGTCGTTACTTCAGAAAAATAAATTAAATGATTTAATAACAGATATAGAATACAAGGCCTCAAAGTCTCGTATAATTTCAATAATTCACTTAATCATGCAGATTATGTGCCGAATTTTCGCCTATTCAGGCATCTTCAGGGCTACAACAGTTTCACATGCAAGCTAGAAACAGACTGAACCTTCCCATATGTGGAAGGAGGGCTAATAGGGAAATATACAGTGTTTCCAAAAAAACTTTACAGTGTTTCCAAAAAAACAAAAAACTTGTTTACTGATTTAATTACCTAAATCGACCGACCTTCTACCTACAGGATCTGTTCTAGTACTAAGTGGAGATAGAACCCCGGGAAGGTGGGCCAGCTAGGATTGGGAGTTCGTCTGTAATTAACAGAAATGTGCGGTCTCTTCGTCGCTAAGGCGAACGCTACCTTTCCCGGGTTAAGAAAGAGTGGGTAAACATTTACTTTTATTGTCTTAAATAATATATTTTTTTAAACAACAAGTAGTTTTCAAACATAAAAATGTACTCTTTGGAATTTAGAGATCAGAGAACTCGTTTAGCTCCTAAAACAACACTAATTTTACCCATCTCCTTTTGAAAGTAATTGTATCTGTCCCTCTGCACAACTGTCCCTCGATACTAGTATCTACCTAAATTGTAAGATGCTCGGAAAAGAAGATAAAAATTATGGGGGAAAAACCTGGCTCATAAAATGAGATAAACCTTGTAAAGCGACTTATATGACTAAATTCTACTTTATCAAACTTAGGGAATTGAAATTACGAGCTATAAAGAAAATTGGCTTCCCCCAAAGTGAATTAGAAGTTGCCCCGGATTGGATAAGGTCTCTCGATGCTATCTGGAGGCCGAGGCGCCGAATTGACGGAAGTGCGTCTCGGATCTCTCGTAAATATACATCTTGATCTGACAGCCCTACACCAATAGCACGCCTCGGCTATTCGGTTATATTGTATAGATGTCCGAAATATTAAACTGGATTGGAGATCTCGTTCGGTTCCTACAAGAAATACTATTTATATCTATATGTTAAACTTAAAAGAAGAGTCAAACACCATGAAATTTATTTTAAAAAACAAAACGCTGGCACAGCTTAACCAAGTAATTACAAATTTAAATTTAATAAAACAAAAATATTGAAACAAAAAACAAAGTACTTAATTGAAACAGAAAGAGTGCCGAAAATAGAAGAATATTGAAAGCTATACTCATAGTAAAAAACGTAAAAAATATGTCAATTTCAAAACGAATAAAAAAAATCCCAAATCCCGTCCTCTTTTTGTGAAACTATTAACACCCGGCTGAAAATTCGTCTCATCAGTTTAACTAATGCAACAACATATTTATCTATAAAAGTTCTCGGATTTTGGCCGTTAGTCGTGAACTACGCCACTCACACGTCAAACTAACGACTTTACGAAAATATTTAGAAACATCTGGATGATTTTCACGTTATAATTTGCTTGTTAAACGTCAATTTTTATGCTACTAAGGCTAATCGGACGATGCTACAATAGGAGTCCTAAATTTTGCCTATCCAGGTATAATTAGGATAGGGATCTTTAACGAGTACCTGACATCGTACAGGGACCTCCATTTCACGTCCTATCCAAGGGCATAGCTAAGGATTTTTTACTCCCTTTAAAAAATCCTAAGGCAACCACGGGGCGCGAACCCGCGACCTTTATATTATTGTATGTTGGTATGCTAACTACTACACCAAAGGTGACCCCCTCACGGTATAGTTTTACGAACTTTATCATGCATTTCTTAGAACTGTTCCCAAACGTTCAGCGAACTGTCTGACGCGTGCGCATGATATTTTCCCGTTCCTAAACATGTGTCGTTCATTTAAGGATAGAAAAGTGTTTAGTGAGATCTCTATAAGTGAGGCTTCTATTTTATTACTGGTATATCCTGTTTCAACGTAACTAGAAACACATGTTATTGATTAGCCAAATACAAGCCGATTAATTCCGTGTTTATATTGTTAAAAATATGCAATTAAGTGGAAGATATTGAGTATTTGCCGATTTATCCGACTATGACTTGTGCTCATGCAAATTTACCGGTGCTATGGCAGGCGGGTACTCTTGGTAATTTCAATTTTGAAAACGCACTGCCCAACATAAATTAATTGATATCTATTATATATAAATCAATTTAGTCATTTCGTATAAGACTAAAAAAAAAAAAAAAAAAAAAAAAAGCTAAACAGACAGTTGTCACATAAATGACTGTAATTTGAGATGAAGCGGAACGAATTCTATTCGAACCTCAAATAGAATTAATTTTTCAAACTCAGCAAAATACGGCTCTTGGTTATTTGAGTAAGAGTTATTAGAGGAAGTTTGGAGGGAGGGGGGGGGGCGACCCAATATTGAAATTCGGTGATGGCCCTTCAAACAGCATAACTCAACTCTCCGCCCAGCTTCAACTTGAAACCGAACCCGTTTAAAAACTTCTTTTTTTTTTTACTAATTTTTACATTTTCGATGCCCTTTTAGACCAGACCAGTCTCGTTTAGTCAAACAACTAACTCAATTTGACTAAATGCATTTCGATCGAAGATCAAATGTGTTGATTTAGCGCGCCTAGAAAGAGAAAAAGCCAATTAAAGTAGATGAAGTAAACTATCGTGGGTTAAAATAATTTTTATTTACGACAAATAATAATTCAAAATGTCAGACGAACATAAAAACACAAATAATTAATATTGCTACTAAAAGTGTCACCTCGCAACCACACAGCAATACATTAGTAACCATGTGACTCGATCTTCAGAGCATGACTAACTCTCCAGCAGGAGCGATGGACAGACTTATATTTAGTCTGAATTAGAACAGTCTAGAAGGTTTCAGACTAGCTTAGAAGATTCTCGAACAGTTTGTAACTGTTCCGACAAAAATTGTAGAACTCTTTTCGATCATATGTTTTGTCTTTCACGTTACAACATTTTCAAAATAATTTTACTTTAGTCTTCACATATATAATTTTATACAAAAGACTATTCTTAACAAATAAATCGGCCTGCAATAAACGAAAAAAATACATTGGAGAAAAAATTAAAGTGAATTTCCACTTCAAAAGTAGGGGAAAGTGGGGTTGGTTGGCAACAGTTTTCACTTTTTCGATTGTTGAGTCATCCCTGTTAATATAATCCCAAAAAGGTTTATGCCACAGTAAACTTCAAGTTTTAGAATACTTCAAGTATTTTTTTTTAACTTATAATATTCAAGACTATTATCATAGAAAATTGAAGAATTCGCCAAGCCAGAGTATGCCAATTAACCCCCTGTGTAGGGCAGGTTGGCCTAGAAGGTCGGGTTGTTTAGCCATCTCATTTAAGCACTGCCTGACACATATGATTGTTATTAAAAGCTCCACTATAATAGTATAATAATTTTGAGTCGGTTTTTAACAGCTATTAAAGGAAAAAAGAATGACAAATGGCTGCATTTAACTATACGGCTGCATTTATTTCGATGGAACAAAATTATATAACATTTCAAACAGCAAAAGCTAGAAAAATGTAATGGCTTATAAGCATCATTGCGTTAGAACAATTTAACTCTTCTTTATATACCTACCAATGCTCAAAAGTCAATAAAGAATGATTTTCGGTATCTAACATTTAACAACATCGGCGAGGGGGTACCATATTTCATCTTTCTTTTAGGCCATGACCAAAGCTGGTGCTTCTTTTCTATTGTGCTGAATAATACATGTGTATCATTAATTGCAGTCACGATTCCTGGGTATGTCTTTCCCCCGTTGTTCACAACAACATAGCCGCCTATGCGCCAAAAAACCCCAGTTGAAAAGAGCCAACTAACCCCACGGGAGAGATCATATGAAAAATGGCTGCCAGGACAGGGGAGAATCACCAAACAAGAAACTGGTTAATCGAAAGGTTATCGAAGTCAAATGTTTTGTCATGCCTTAAAAACAGATTTACTGAAAATGTAAAAATTTACATACATGTTGCAAAATCAATCAATGAAGCAAACTCTTCTCTACACACTCTACAGCATCGGGCTGAAACCTCAGTACAAGACTCCCGAGGTCGAGCGGGTCACATCGTACGATGCTGGCGCCTTCACAACAGGAGTGACGGAAACTATAAGCCATAGGCCAACCTACCCATTACGCCAACCAACCCCGCTCTCCCTTACATAATGTTGAAGGTTAAGTGTTTCTCCAGTCGAAATTGGGCCACAGATAGTACTAAGCCACAAAATTATATTCATTATGCATATATATTTAAACTTATATATACTTCGATTACAATTTTTTTTTTATACAAATAATCAATACGGGCTCTGGTAACGTAGTGGTTAGCCCACTGCAACATTGTTGTGCAACATTCGAATATCGGCCAAATATAATCTTTTTTGTGATGAAAATATTTGAGATATTAAAATACACATTAATTTATCAATTACTAATAATTTATTTCCGATTATTTTGTTCTTCTACTTCATAATTTTGGTCACAACTATCAGAAAATAATTTTTAAAAACTAAGTTGTGATAAGTGCTAAGGGATAAAATGTAGACTTGTTAAATATTAATGATTTATTGCTATATACTTTTCTCATCAGTTAAAATTATTTAATGAACAACGGACATTTCACAGGTCAGTATTTTAAGCAGATCTTACACGATCAATAATATTGTAAATATATTGTCAATACTGTCGTTTAGCCTTGAGGGCCCACCGTCAATATCGTCACAACTTAGACAGTCCATATTATTGACAATAATTGTATCAATAATTTATCTGAGGTCGTTTGTTTCAGCCATTCGGATAACGTCTTTCAAAGTGATTTTTCGTGACATTTAGTGTTTGTACATGGACAATCGAAAGAAAGCTTTTGTAGCCACAATTATGGCAATTGGAAGTATTCGATGAGCTCAAAGATATCGATGGATGAAAGAATGGTAGAAAAAACGAGAAGAATATTATCATATGAGATTGCCGAAGGAAATCGGATTGACAGATGCAGAAGATTTTCACAATTATTTCAGAATGAATGAAAGGACGTTCATAAAATAATTAAAACTTCAGGAACCATTCTTAAGAAGGCAGAACACGCACCTGAGGGAATGCTTCCCTGTTAAAGAGAGATTAGCCTTAACCCTAAGGTACTTAGCTACAGGTAGAAATTTTGAAGATTTGAAGTTCTTTGTCATCATTCCACCTGCAATTATCAGCGATACTATAATTGAAACGTCCCAAATTCTTGCTTATAACTTACGGGACTACATGAAAATAAGTGATTTAAATAATTTTCCAAATATTATATCTTTTTTTTTTTTTTTTTTTTGCTTCATATTTATATTAGTAACTGTCGCAGCTAGGCGACAATCAGCAAATGTAATATAAATTGCTTTGATGTTGGCATTTCAGGCATGAGGAAATATAGTGCCCAGCAGCACATCATCCCGGACTTGTTTCAGGAGAGGAGGTCCCTCATCCAGCTCCTTTTCAGTCGCCTCATTAAAGGCATCTTAGTTGTGGGGCCATGTCATTAATAAGTCTATTGGTATGTCCGTGTAAATTGATATGGAAGCCAGAATAGAGAGTCCTTATTTGTTCGTAGATAGTTGTAAGTCGGTATGTTGTGTTTTGTTACTAACGTACAAAGGTGCGTTCGTTACTAATCGTAAAATTTTGGATTGGAAGGTTTGTAGTTTTTGTAAGTGTGTCTTTTTTGCTGATCTATAAATTTGTGATGCGTATTATTATATAAGTATTAATATTATTAACATCTTATCAGCATTAATATTATAGTAATCAATATTATAGCATAGTACAGAACCTCTTCACTAGATACACGTCCCGACCTTATGGCGCGCCCGATTGCGAGAAGTCAAGACGCGCTCTCTCCCACCATAATAAATAATATAATTCCCCTAAAATATACATTACCTTTCATCCATATACACAGATTTGACCTCTTATTTCATTGAAAATATTGTATTTTTTTCTCAAAGTTATGACAGTAAAATTAGAGAAAGACATATTACATAATGCAAAGCAAACGAAATTAATTAGGTCTTTATTTATTTATTGAATCGCTCAATATTACCTATCACTAATCATGACATTCAGTGAATTTTACGGTATAAAACAATAAAAAATCCTTTGTTCAACTAATTTGTATAGCTATTCATTTAAAATTAATAATTTTAAAAATAAGTATATATATATATATATATATATATATATATATATATATATAAGTTTGGTTAGTGTAAATCGTATTTCACACGAAAACAACTGACTATCTGAGTCTGAACGATTTTCAGTTGTGAAGTAATAGAATATAAATTCTTCTTCATCCTTTCACAGCTACAGAACACAACTCAATGATTTATTCGTTTCTCGTGCCAGCAAGCTGTTACCTTCCTGTCAATAATATATATTGTACATCAATACAAATAATATCCTCTTGGAAATTGCTAGCCTTTTAAGCTTTCATTATTACATCTGTGAACAATATATAACTTCATCACCCTTTGAATTTTATGGATTTAATTCACTATTTTATATTATTACGGTGGACTCTTTTTCATTTTATTATTCAAATTTTAAATTATCCTATCTTTAGTCTCAATCAGAGTTGGGCATATTTAAATAAAAATGTAATCATGATTATTACTAATAATGTGATGTAATAATGTTATTGTAATCATCATTCACAAATCATTCCATAGCGCGGAATCATTAATTATGTATTGTGTTAATCGCTGGTCATGAAGTATTCATGAATATAATGTATTCAACAAACATGAATGACCACTATTTATTATTAAATGTTAGTCAGTAATCATGATTAGGAAGAATTCATTATTCATGATTATAGATCATTCATTAATCATGAATGATCTATAATCATGAATTCATCCATCTATAATCATGAATGGTTAAATTCATTAATCACATAATTATATAAACTGAAAAAAATTCCGAGTCTTACTAATCATGAATGATGATTGAAAATTTGTTTGTATTTCCATTGTTGTCAATAGACCTTTACTGATACCCATTGGAGTTAGGGTTTATTTCTTTCATTATGACTTCAAATGCTGTTCAGTTGACTACACCCACTCTTAGGACTTGTCCTTGCTCATTAGGACAACTTTTAATTCAGAAATGCATCCTCGTCTTTTAAATTTAAATGAATAATGGTTATGAATATATCATATTCATGATTCATGATTGATGAATATTAGGTATTCATGATTGATGAATATTATATTAATCCTAGCTCCTGAATACAATTTATTCATTATTCATTTCAAATGAATACCATAAACACTCAATACATAATCATAAAAAATACTCCGTAATGATTATGAATAATGGTTATTCATTATTCATTTGTTTTATGATTACCAATTATTCATATTCATTAATCATTATTCAGATTACAATTCGCCCATCTCTGGTCTCAATATAGCCTTTTATTTCTTCCAGATTGGTGGAAGCTTCGGAAAGTGTTTCTATTTTCATTAACTTTAATTGATATAATCGTAATAAAAATCTATATATTCTATTATATATTTTTTGGTTAGTCGTGATATGTGATAATGCTCCAATTTTTTTCAGAAGGAAACGGAAAATAAATGCTGTCCGCAAATCTTGATTTGTTGGCACAAAAGTCGACATGTTCAACGCCACTAAATACACGGTTATAAAATGAAACTGATGTTGGTATCCATTGGATCTCTTTATTACATGTAGGCAAAAGCAGATAACACCACTGACGGATTAGTTAGAAGATTATATTGACTGCTAACGCCTATCATTGGCGAATTCCGGTTTCATATTTACACACCTGGTATAGACAAGAATGGATTTAATAATGAATAATGGTCATTTATGATTGTTAAGTACATTATGTTCTTTAATAGGTACTCCACGACCAACGATTTATACAAGTCATGATTAATGATTCCGCGCTAAAGATTGATTTGTGAACGATGGTTACAATAATAATAATTATTATTCACATGTTTGATTATTAATCATATTACATTTTTATTTAAATATGCCCAACTTCTTGCCAACATAGGATTTGATATTAATAATAATTATACGAAAGAAAAAAAAAGGAGAAAAGGAGTATATAATGAATAAGGTACTCACCTCCCCTTGGGACGTAGATGTTGAGGTAGAGGCAGTCCTCGCTCTGGTTGGCCAGGAGGGGGAGGAGCTTCTCGAGGTAGGCCACCCTGCCCCGGGGCAGCTCGAGGAGGGCCTCGGTGAGGTTGCCGACGTGGGGCCCTGCCTGGGGGCAGACCGGGGAGTAGCTGTCGGCGAGGCGGGGGCTGCGCCAAGTGGATGGGGTCACCGGGGGCATGTAGCGGAGGGAGCCGACGGGGGGCGTGGCGTAGGGCACCCCGAGGTAGGCCTCCACCGGGGGCCGGGCCCCAATGAGGCCGCGGAGGGGGCCGTACTTGGTCCGCACTAGCCTCGTGCTGTACTTGTGCCCCAGGGCCAGGAGCACCCAGCAGCTCAGCGCAGTCACCAGTCCCCACATCCTCTACCCGCCTCCCATCCTCCCTCCTCCTCTTCACCCAGTCTGCAACCAAACACCAAAAAATATATTATAAATTTAGTAAAATATTTGTAATAACACAATGTTTAGAGTTTCGTATAATAGAGAGAATGAATAGTGAGGTTTAATTGGAAGGAATCCAAGAGCTTCAGGATGGATAGAGGAGTCAAACGGGGAGATAGTCTCAGCCCATTGTTCTTCATTATATTCATGGATGAGATCCTAAAATAAATTTCAATGGCCGAGCGGACTTGCGAGCGCGCGAGATCCCCCCGTTGACCAAGTCCGACGGAAACTGAGGAGCCTACAATGAGCCAACCAGCGTGGAAACAAAATAATTCAAACAGAAGAAAATTATTTTTTATGAGCTTGCTGACTCACTTGTAAAGCCATATATTCAAGAAAGGAGCCAGAACAGAGCGGACTTAAGAAACGCACACTGAACGCTAGGTCATAAACTTGGACATTCGTTGTCATTTGATCAAACCATCACAAGTATGCAATTGGAGAAGAAACAGAAGTAAAGTCATAAATAAATCTGGTACAACAATATATCAAAAAGTAAGCAAACCTGCCGATTTGTAAATAGAACATTCGCAATTAACTTTAGGAAAAACAATAATATGCAACATTGTAGAAACAGTTTTTATTTGTATCTGTTATTTTAACCGTTTTAAAGATAAGCAAATAGATACATTCTTTTTATTTATTTATTTATTTTTATTTAAAGAAACATAATCATATAATAAACAATTTTAAGAATGTAAATGAAATAAACACATCCCTCAAGGAACGGTGAGTAAAACATGGTCATCAATGGGTCATAAACAAGTGATGGCTCCCCGAGTCCCCCACCTTCGCCAAATTAAGATGGTGAAAACCTTGACCATCCTACGGTTAAGATATAAGTAAACACAAAACAGGAAACAAGGACCCAAAATACTGAGGAACAAAACAAAACAGAAAAACATTTGGATAACGAGAACAAAAAATTTGATCGGCTTTTGAGCTTGAAAAATCTAATATAACAAATAAATCATAAATAAATATTCAATGTTAGTTTCAATGTTTTACATATTTACAGAAGATGAAAGGTAAAGGAGACCAACGAAATAGTTGGTTTTAAAGGAAGTGAGGGATGAAGTTTTACGGATGGAGACAGGTAAGCAATTAGACACAGATTAAGGAAAGACAGTATCGCCCGGGAGGCATTTGAATGGAACCCTCAGGGACAGGGTCGTATCGGAAGGCCGAAGAAGACGAGGAGGAGTTCTGTCCTAGAAGATGCTAGGAGCCAAAATCATACGTGGGGCACCCTCAAAGAGATGGCTCCAGATCGAGATAGGTGGCGAAACTTAACGAAGGCCCTATGTCCCACTGCGGGGTAACAGAAAATAATCAAATGTATAGTGGCGGACAAAAGTTAAGCAGCTTTTGCATAAATTATTGTAAAGGCCATGAAAATTAAAGACTCCTACTGATTAAAATTTTTTATTACTAACATATGTTGATTGAACAAAATACAAGAAATTAAAAATCTGGTGCGTGCGCGCAACACACAACTTTCACTTACCAACTTACGTAGATTAGGAATTAATGCGTTTTGTTAATTGCCACTTCTCAAATGAACAGAACGGCTTTAATTATGAACAGTGGTCTGTCATTAAAGGCGTACTCCGCATGCGTGGGCTCAACGAGTTTTATGAGTTGACTTAATATTTTTCTTTTTTTCTCCTCTTTATGTTTTCTTTATTTTTATCATATCTCATATTTAGCCTTTTCTTATTTTTAGGCTAACAAGAGACAGTTAATTTCTCCATATAAACAAAAACAAAGGTACTTTAGAGGAAAAAAACAAAAAAGGCCCCAACCCCCCAAAAAAGCCCCCTCAGAACATTTTAATAATGATAAAGCTTACTTGATTTTAAAGAACACCTAATTTTCATTAAACATGACGAATTTGATAAAAATCGTTAAAAACGTTTATGAGATCATCGAAAAAAAGGTAAAAATTGGAAAAAAAAGAAAGAAATAAAGTGCCCGCTCCGTTAGTCCAATTTTGATGTAATGTTGGCTATCACATCTTTGGCATATACATAAATCGAATACCCAGTTTGATCAAAATCGTTAAAACCGTTTTTGAGTATATAAAAAAAAAAAAAACACGTGAAAATGATACAAAATTTATTAAGTAAAGTCCCCCCTCCGGTTGATCAATTTTGATGAAATTTTTATAGTCATATCTCGGGCATATAGATAGATCAAATAACCAATTTGATCAAAATCGTTTAAACCGTTTTTGAGTAAATAAAAAAAAAATGTGAAAATGATACAAAATTTATTAAGTGAAGTCCCCCCTCCGGTTGATCACTTTTGATGAAATTTTTACAATCATATCTCGGGCATATAAATAGATCAAATACCCAGTTTGATCAAAATCGTTAAAACCGTTTTTGAGTAAATAAAAAAGAAACACGTGAAAATGATACAAAATTTATTAAGTAAAGTCCCCCCTCCGGTTGATCAATTTTGATGAAATTTTCGAAGTCATTTCTCGGGCATATAAATAGATCAAATACTCAGTTTAATCAAAATCGTTAGAGCCGTTTTTGAGAAAAATCGAAAAAAACTTAAAAAGTTATTAAATAAAGTACCCCCTCCCTTTCAGCAATTTCGATGAAATTTTTGCTGTCAGATCGCGGGCATATACGTACACTAGATACCCAATTTCAGGTTCTTACGGTATATAGTTTTTCAGCTAGTCTGTTCACACACACACACACACACACACACACACACACACACAGACCATTTCGCGGGACTTGGTTAATTGGACTCAGGGGACCCCAAAACGTGTATTTCCGTTGAAAACTGGAAGTCGAAATTTTTCACGATCGCAATACTTCCACTTACTATACATTTCATATAGGTAAGTGAAATTAAAAATAATTTGAAACAAAAAAAATCTGGTGCGTGCTCGCAACACACAACTTTCACTTACCAACTTACTTAGATTAATGCGTTTTGTTAATTTCCACTTCTCAAATGAACAGAACGGCTTTAATTATGAACAATGGCCTGTCTCTAAAGGCGTCCTCCGCATGCGTGGGCTCAACGAGTTTTATGAGTTGACTGAATATTTTTCTTTTTTTCTCCTCTTTATGTTTTCTTTATTTTTAGCATATCTCATATTTAGCCATTTCTTATTTTTAGGCGTAACGAGAGACAGTTTTTTTCTCCATGTAAACAAAAACACAGGTACTTTATAAGAAAGAAAGAAACAAAAAAAAAAGGCCCCCCCCCCCACAAAAAAAAAGACCCCTCAGAACATTTTAATAATAATAAAGCTTACCTGATATTAAAGAAACTCTAATTTTCATTAAACATGACGAATTTGATAAAAAATCGTTAAAGCCGTTTTTGAGATAATCGAAAAAAAGTTAAAAATTGGAAACAAAGTCATAAAATAAAGTGCCCCCTCAGTTGGACCAATTTTGATGAAATGTTGGCTTTCACATCTTTGGCATATTCATTCATCAAATACCTAGTTTGATCAAAATCGTTAAAGCCGTTTTTGAGTAAATAAATAAAACACGTGAAAATGATACAAAATTTATTAAGTAAAGTCCCCCCTCCGGTTGATCAATTTTGATGAAATTTTTACAGTCGTATCTCGGGCATTTACATACATCATATAACCAGTTTGATCAAAATCGTTACAGCCGTTTTTGAGTAAATAAAAAAAACACGTGAAAATGATACAAAATTTATTAAGTAAAGTCCCCCCTCCGGTTAATCAATTTTGATGAAGTTTTTACGGTCATATCTCGGGCATATAAATAGATCAAATACTCAGTTTAATCAAAATCGTTAGAGCCGTTTTTGAGAAAATCGAAAAAAACGTAAAAAGTTATTAAATAAAGTACCCCCTCCCTTTGAGCAATTTTGATGAAATTTTTGCTGTCACATCGCGGGCATATACCTACACTAAATACCCAATTTCAGGTTCCTACGGTTTATAGTTTTTGAGCTAGTCTGTTCATACACACACACACAGAGACCATTTCGCGGGACTTTAATTGGACTCAGGGGACCCCAAAACGTGTATTTCCGTTGAAAACCGGAAGTCGAAATTTTTCACGATCGCAATATTTCCACTTACTATACATTTCATATAGGTAAGTGAAAGTAAAAATAATTTGAAACAAAAAAAAAGTACAAACAACAAGTGTAGACATTTTTGTAAATAAATAGTTGGCGAAAAGAGTTAAACAAATTTAATATTTTGTTGCAAAACCCTTATTTTTAATTACATCAGCACAACGGCGTGGCATGGATTCAATTAAAATATTAATTACAGTTCCGGGGACATTTTCCCAAGCCTCGAATGGAATTAAAAAACAATACTTCCACTTACTATATATTTCATATATAGGTAAGTGAAAGTAACAAGTTAATGTTCGAAAATGTTTTTTTTTTCGAACTTCGCGGTTTACAATATCCCACAAATTTTTAGTTGGGTTAAGATCCGGTGATTGTGATGGCCAATGCAGCACTTCAACATTGTTGTCTGATAGCCACTTTTTTACAATTTTCGCAGTGTGTTTGGGATCGTTGTCATGCTGGAAAATCCATTGTGGAGGCATCATTTTCTTCTCTTCTGGCAACATAATTTTTTCTAGGATTTCTTTATATTTGGTTTTATCCATGATACTTTGGATACCATGAATAGGACCCATTTCATACCCCGAAAAGCATCCCCAAACCATTACGTTGCCTTTTCCACGTTTCAGAGTCTGCCGGCAGTATCGTATTAAATTCGCTTTCATCGCTAAAAAGCACTCTTTTCCATCTATCTCGTGTCCAATTTTGATGGTTACGGGCAAACTTTAGTAGCATTTTTCGATGTTTGGAGGTAAATGTGTAGTCTTAAAATAAAATAATTGCTTAACTTTGTCAGCCACTAGACCCATTTTCGTCCGTCCCCTAGACTTTATCCTTAAATTTAACAATTTCTATCTATTCGACAAGATTCTATCTATCTAGGCACTCATGGGACCAAGAACTCAGAGCTAACTAAGTCCGATACTGGATTTAATCTCGAACGACCAATTTTATTCTCCAGGAATGAGAGAGAAAAGGACTCGCTTCCTAATCTCCTTAGAGCACGTTGGAAGCTCTTATCGAGAGCTCAGGCGCAATGTCAGTTCTGTCCTCAATACTTAGTACTCAATCACCGGAGTTCAATTATGTCTTGCGGCTCGATCAAGGAACATGATTCGTAATATCAGTTATCGAACATAACTAATCCACGTTGGGTGATTAACCCGGGAAAGGTAGCGCTACTTGAAGGGTTGAGTTAAGAAGCGCTTCGTCGATGAGACGAAGTAACCTTAATATCGTTTCAAGGATGCCTAATCATCATCTAAGTGCAGTATTTATAATACTTTAAAACAGACCTTATTTGCATTTACACTTTTTATGCCTTTTTTTAAATAAGAATTAGATTTCAAGACGAATATTAGGTAGCACTTCGTTTCCAAGACTGACACAAAGTTACATATGAGTAAGGGCTTCGTCTTGCCGACGTATTTACTTCAGAAACATAAATTAAGTGATTATTTTACCTAAATCGACCGACCTTCTACCTACAGGATCTGTTTAAGTACTAAGTTGAGATAGAACTCCCGGAAGGTGAGCCAGCTAGGATTGGGGTTTCACTTGTAATTAACAGAAATCTGTGGCCTCTTCGTCGATAAGACGAACGCTACCTTTCCCGGGTTAAATACATGATACCTAGGTTGAAATAAAATGGATGATTCTGGGTTCAATTCATCAGCTCCTAGAGTAATGTTTGTATATATATTTTTAATATAGTTTTTTTTTAATATTAATTTGTTAGATTTTTTGGGTCTCACGACAAAAAACCCAGTTATTTTTATGGACACAGTTTTACAAATCTATTGTCCGGAATCTCAGGTCCCTTATTATGAAGTTATTAACATCCGGCAGAAAATTCGTGAGTCGCTTCATTTTTACTAATGCTACAACTTTTTATCTCAGAAAATACTCTGATCTGGGCCGTTGGTCGAGACGTACTTATCAAAATTTATAAATTTGGTGTATTTATATTCCCTCAATGTGACAACCAAAATCTTTCGCTATGCCATAATCCTATATACCAAAGGTAACCTTATACTACACGTATTTATCCGATGACAGATATCTTTTTTGACTGTTAATATTAAATGTTATAATAGAGTTCTTGAGGCTCAGTCAGTAATAAACAACTATATCATGACTAGCTGTAATATAATTATTATAATTGATTATTATATTCTACTAGCTGTATATCGCGATCGCTCACTTCACCCTCCTCGGCCAATAACTCGAAAAGGACTCATCGTTCAGCCTTAAAACGTGGACCCCGGTCCATTCCGGAGGAAACAAGGCCTTAGCAGGCCTTGTTGGCCTCTTCAAAATGTATAAAATGAGACTTTTTTCGACTCAAATGGTCGAGTTCGTAAAAAACCAATGTAAAGCGAGATCATAATGATTTTTATAACAATAAATAATATACCTAGAGATTGGCTGAAGATATGCAATTTTAATATGGGTAGGTGTTCGCACTTGTTATGGAAGAATCACTGAGCAAAATTCGGAGAATTTAGGACAAAACCTATTAATATTCTTCTTCTTTCTCATCCTCCATAAGTGCCTTTCAGCGTGGAGGAGCCTCTAGCCACTTGGACCATACATCTCGGTCCCTAGCAAGCCTCTTCATCTCGGCTAGCGTTTTCCCTCTTTCTAGACCCAGTCGTTGGATATGCTCAATATATCCCCTTCTGGGCCTGCCTCGTGGTCTTTTACCTGTCGGCCTCGCCTCCATACATTTTCTTGGCACTCTGTCTTCTCCCATTCTACAGACACGCCAAAACCATCGGAGCGTCCGTTTTTCCATCACCGATTTCACAGAATCTCATATGTAGCTGTTCTCCTTTCCTTTCATTTCTTATCCTGTCCCTCCTAGTTTTACCGGATATTCTTCGCAGAAATCTCATCTCCGCAGCCGTAAGCTCATGTGCTTATCTTGAGTAGCCCAGCTTTCACTGCCATATAGTGTGGTAGGGTATATTGCCTTAAAGATGTGGAATTTAATATCTTTACCTATTTCCCGGTTTCCCACAATAGTGTTGTCTGGTAATAAATATTATTTGCTTTATTTATCATATTGGACACTTCTTGATCTATTTTACCAGAATTATTAATAATCGTCCCAAGGTAGGTATAGGCGTCCACATTCTCTAGTACTTCTTAATTGCATATTATTCTTACATTTCCCACATCCACTTCATCTCTAGCAACGGTCATTAATATTAAAATATATATATATATATATATATTTTTTTTTTTCTTATTTTTTTTTCTCTTTATGGTAACCCCATAGAGAGACAATTTATTTGTTGATATATATATGTAGATACGTAGTTGATACAATATATGTAGTATGCCTTTATAAGGCATACTACATATATTGTAATTTTACAGATTTTTACATTAGAAGCTTGTTAAATTACAAAATAATAATAAAGTATTAGAATAATAAAGTATGAGAAAATAAACAAGTATGAGAAAACGATAAAGTAAAAATAAGGAATAGTAAAGTATGATAAATAAGAAAATAAAAAACAAAAAAAAAATAAAATAGGAAATAAATATCACTTATAAGCACAACAAGTTTTAGAATGCCCTTCTGTTGCTTGTCAGTAAATCAAAATCAATTTCTTTTATAAATTTCAGTAAGTCTGTCTTAAATTTAGTAAAAAGTATACGCTCTGTATCAGGCCAGATTCCATGTTTGGTCACAACACTTCGTATTAATTTGTATTTTTGTCTGTCATACAATCTGCAATCATAAAGTATGTGTCTGAAATTGTGTGTTTGTCCATCTTCATCACATGTGTCCGTTTGTATGTATATATATATATGTATATATATATACATATTATATATTATATTATTATGATTAGCCATAATGGAATGCCTTACAAATGAGCTACTCCTCTACCAATTCTCAATTAAAATTCAAAGAAAATGAAAATTTTTGTACAAGTTTAGAAATCATTCTCACTTTTCATTTTTTTTTTTTTTTCAAACTTTATAAATACGTCGAACAAATGAATTAATAGAGATAATGATTAAACAACTCGACACTAGGGGAGAGAGAAATGCTTTATTTTTTAAAACAAAACAAAACAATGCTGCCCAATTACATTGAGTTGCTATAACACACAGCATACTTATCAATACAATATCGTACATTAATTAAACTAAAATTACATTTTAATTTTTTATGCTTATACACGTACAGTTACAAAATCTTACATTTTTTTTTTTTCTTTTCCAATATTTTATTTATTATTTTTTTTATTTTATTTTTTTTTTCCCTTAACCCTTTATTTTTCTTTCTTTTTTCCCCTTGTTATAGTTTACATCACTATTGAGCAAATCTGTAACCTCTTTCTCTCTCATTTTTCTCCCCGTCCTATCATGGCACGCATACAGAGTAAAAAATAAAAATAGCTAATAGATAAATAATTAGACAAATATATAAATATATTAAAAATATTTTTAATTATAGATAATAATATTATAGATTATAGATAATATAATTATAATTATAATTATAGATAATAATATATTAAATAATAAATATTTAATATATATAGCGTTAAAAAATATTTTCCCTAATTATTCTCACTGATCAATACGCTCAGTTAAAAGCATGAAGGACAAGAATTGTACATTCCCATAATTAGTTGATATAGACACGCCATCAGGAAAGCAGCGATCTACTCGAATATTCTAGAACGAACAGTCAAACAAAACTTTGCGAAGAGGAAGGCGGTTAGACATTTCACTGTAATAATACTGCTAAAGTTATCATATCAACTATCTGTAAGTAGTTCATTATTCAACTAGATATTATACTCTTCTTTTACTAAGAATATTACAATGTTTAATTTTAAATTAAACACGTTATGTGCGGCAGCGTATTTTATAGGATACCTGAATTGAACGGTATCGGTCCCAGGGGTCCGACTGCTGGGATGAGCCACAGACGATATAAGGCGTCGGGGTCCGATGGAAATGCTATGAAGAAAGCGTTATCTTTTGACTGAAAAGTGAATTAAATGAGAGTCTCAAGGGCATTACCTCACGGTAAGGATTGGAACTAGACATATTAGGCGCAGGTCAGGCCTCCAGGGTTCGATACAGGATTTACGCCATATTTTATCGAAAATAGCATTTAATAACTGGAATTTTGAATCACCATCCATATTGATGAGTTTTTCAAGGTTGAAACGATTTTTTGGAGTCTTTTACTGCTTTACATCCAATCACTCTATGATTCTTTTTAGCGAAATAAATTTATATAAAATAAATATAGCTTATTTCAGTAAGTTTTATTTATAACTAGCTAGGGTGCCCGGCTTCGCTCCGGTAGTTGTGTCGTAGTTTTAATACCAGAAAAACTTTAAAATTAAAGGAAATATAGAACAAAATTAGCACTGTCTTGAAAATTCGGTTTTAACTTGGTATCAATATTCTGCAGACTTGAGATCTGCAGAGTCCATCCAAATAAGGAACCCTGTATAATTTACTGGGGGTTGAAAATGGTAAATGAACAATTAATTCTGCTGCAACCTTGTTGGAGTTATGCATCCTTTTGATGGTTTCTGTGATTCTGAATCCTATAAGCCCATTCCAAGTAGTCAGAAGATAATAAGTTATTAGATTATTGTTGAAAAATCTGGTATCTCAGTTAAAAAAATTATATTTCGAGTAAAACTTAATCACTGACTACCATGGTGGTCCTATTTGATCCAGAAATATAGAAACCACCGAAGATTCATAGAAACTTTTTTTAAGACCTTTCTTACATTTCAACCTCCCTTAAGATATCCCCCGTAATTTGAACGGTTTCTGCATATCTCGAATCTTACTACTATTACAAAGTGAAAACCAAAATTTCTTGAAGGTACAATTTTTCATCATATTTCTTTTTATCTTAAACTATGAGGGATGATAAAATCTTGAATGCTGTTATTGGAGTTAGTCGTTTTGTCAACTGGAATGCTCATCATACGTAGTAACCAAACCAACTTCTTTTTCAGGAATACTTCAAACTTTTTATTTTCGATTTATATTTAGTCAATTCATCTCTTTTTTTATGTCTAATTTTATTCGCTCACTGTACTACTAAGAAATGTTCACTCATATTGCATTAAATTTACTTAAGTATATATTATAAATAGATTAAATGTAACGTGCTGATCCTTTGATCGTTTTCTAATTGATTGCTGAGATGTAAAGTATTTATTTTATTTTTAAACGCAAACTAATTATTTTCTCTTAATTTTTTAGTAATTTAAAAAGAACAGCTAAAAAAATATAGAACGATTACCTACATACTGAATGAATGGACAATAAACATTGAGTGAAACGCACCCTAGCGCTTCCTGGTAGCCTGGAGCTCGAACTAAATTTTTCATTCATAAACTCGTATCTCAATCTCAGAGAGGCTAATTAAATGTTGCGAGAGGCTTAAAATTCCAGTCCTTTTCTCTTCAATTTTACACTCTTAAGAGAAAAACGGAAACCTTCTTCTCCGTAAGGGATCATATGGCTAAACGAAGACATAACTTCCTTAATCCTACGTGGAGTCGTTTTTGAGCCTTTTCGGCACGAACATTGTACACTTTGCTTTATAACATATATTGATTACAGACTTCGTAAGAAGTATTAAAAAAATGTTCTTTCTCATATTTATGAAATAGTTAAAGAATGTCAAAAAAATTAAATAGAACTACGTAGTATAAAACCAAACAAATAAAATTAAAGATAACCATAAAGGTAGTCGTTGCATTATTATCGGACGCGGAAGGGTGTCCAGTAGTCTTGTTTTATTACTCAAGGCCGGTATCGGACCTCGGAGTGAAAAATAACAGAATTTCAGCTATTAGCAATATTTTCTGCACTAAAATGCAATAATCTAATAAAAAATCGACTGTTTAATAATAAATAACAGACGAAATAAATTTATTTCGTTAAAAATCGAATTGAGTGTTTGAAGTGTTCGGATATTCTGACATTTTTATGTGAACATCAAACCTGTTTTTTTTTTTTTTTTTTTTTTTTTTTTTTTCGGTTGGCGCATTAGGCCTAATAAGACCTTTGGCCGCGCAGTATGGTCTTCTTACAGACATTTGTTTTGCTAGCGGGAGTACAGACAGCCTGGAGGGGGTAGCCCTAACCTCACGTTGCTGCAAGCCATGGTCACCATGGTACAGCGGCAGACTGCCTATAGCTCCATAACCAATCCCATTGGGGCCAATTTGGCAGTGTCCTTCCCACCGATGGCGTCAGCTCTCTCGGGTTCAAGGACAGTAACAAACTGGTCTAGGTCCAAGGATTATGGTAGCTCAGAGTCAGCAGGCCCCGAGGACCTATATTTCTTTCCCCGAAGCATACCGCCCCTGAACCAAACCTCCGGGTGGTTACTGACATCCTGGAAAACCACACCACGATTCTCGATGAGATACACGGGGAAGGTTCATCACTCCTGCGCCCGGTCGGTGTGAGTCGCCTCCAGTAGGCTGACGGGCCTCACATACCCGGGGATGGGGGTAGACTTGGACTGCGTGGCGTTCATTGGTGGGCGGTCACCCAAATGGAGCGGTCACCCATCCAAGTACTAACCACGATGGACGTTGCTTAACTTCGATTATCTATTGCAAGCGCCCTTGGACAAGCCCGGCCATCAAACCTGTATCGGGGAAAATATAATTCTACGTTCGCCATGAGTTTTATTTAAAAGTAAAAGTTTTTTTTGATATTTTAAATGGGAATTTGGTTTTAAATAGTGAGTAATACAATTTTTTTTTCACCTTTAGATATTTTTTTCTTTTAGCTATTATTCCTAAGCATTGGAATTTGTACTAAGTAGACATGGAAAGATACAAAATACTACAATGTTGCTACAATCCTTTAAAAAAAGACAAGCATTCTGTAAAAGATAAA
This sequence comes from Aelia acuminata, assembly GCA_911387785.2. Lineage (NCBI taxonomy): Eukaryota > Metazoa > Arthropoda > Insecta > Hemiptera > Pentatomidae > Aelia > Aelia acuminata. The sequence goes on from OU426978.1 coordinate 227,855,907, forward strand.
AAAATACTAAGAAATGTGACAGCATGGATGTGCCAAATCACGATATCCAGAACTAGACAAGTGTAGGAAAGAAATTTTTTTTTTTTTTTTTGGCTTTTATTTTTTTATTAGCACCTGTCTGCATAAAGCTGACAATCAGCGAATGTGGTGGCCGGATGAGAAAACAATGACATGTCAGGCATGGGAAAGAAAAGTGCTCAGCAGCACCCCCTTCCTGACTTGATTCTATTACTAGAGCTGTTTAAGTAAGGAGATCTCTCATCCAACGCCTTCTTAATCTTCTCCTCGTATTTATTGGGATATCAGCTGTTGCCGTGTCCATCATGCTCGCAGTCAGCTGATTAGGGGCCATTTGGAAGATACATGGCTTGGGTCACCTGTGCGAGCTGTTGTAGGATGTTAAAAAGGGGTTGGATGAGGGAGTTCAGACCGTTTAGTAATTGAAACAAACTAGGAGGGGCTGTTGGGTAATTATCAGCTGAAGGTGGCTGCTGGGTAAATTCCCGTCCCATGCCTGAGCATGATGGTTGATTTTGAGACGACGAAGAATCGTTGCGTGGTCCCATATGCTGTGAAGGTGCTTCCTGCTTACGTACCGGAAGAGGCCTCTGCGTTGGAACCTTCTGCACTGGTTTTTGCGCATGCGTGGGTGGGCGAAGAGATGGGAAATCTTCGGAACTTTGGAGCGGAGGTGGAGGTAGGTGCGGTGGAGGGTCTCGCTGAGAGCGGATGTTTCTTGCGATTCTTCGGGTCCTGAGGTCCTTTAGAACTTGACAACCGCGATAGTTCGCAGGATGTTCACCTTGGCAATTGGCACATGTAGCTGCTGTTTCCCGAGGCTTTGTACATGAAGGAAAGAAATTAGTTTGATAAAATAGGCTACTGTTACAGAAAAGCTTAATAGCTAATGGTTTTTTTCCATCCACAAGCAAAACTCAAATTTTTCAATAATTAATTTAAGCATGAACTCATTGCTGTCCCTTCATAATTTTTATAGCACTTATTAAAGACAACCTTTTCAACTCTACTGAATTTTTTCAGATTTTTAAAAAAATGGGCTTTTTGAGATATTCAAATTTGAAATTTTGAAAAACCAATTTCTCTTAAACCATATTGAGTTGCATATCATAAGGAATGTCAAAGATTCAGTTTTAAAATGACATGAATTTTAACTCTCTAACTCGCCTAGAAGAGCTGCAATTTTAATTTCCAGGTGATGCGACAGGTCAAAATTGTGCGTTTTTCCATGGGTTTACATAGCTATATTTTGAAAACCAGTTGAGATATTGAGCTGAAATTTGGTATTTTTCTTATTCTACAGGAAGGTATTCTATGAACCAAATTTCATTAAAATCTGAGATGGTGAGGGTAAAAAAGTGTGTTGATGAGACATGGAATGACTCTGTTACTAGTTGAAACTTTTTCCCATATATGTACATATAGAAGTTTTTCACGCCAAAAACAATCGCTGTCGCTTCCCTATCTAGTCGATTATAATTCCTTTCGGCTGTGGTCAGAGAACGTGATGCAAACGCGACTGGTTTTCCTCCGCTACCGACTTGATGCGAAAGTACGGGTGCGATCCCGTTTGGGCTAACATCACATGTTATTATATTTATTTATTTATTTTTACCCTACCCTGCCTCTTGAGGCAATACGGGTTGTTGCAGCAGTTAGATCTTAGGCATATCTGCATAGCTTCCTACTGCTGCTATAAAACAAAAATGTTCTGAACTTGAGGCCGGTAGGCTTCATTTCCTGTCGACAGTATCTGGTGGCCAAACGTGCTACAAAGGTATGAAACTCCCAGCAACTTATACGCATTTTTACAGAGCTACCTCCAAGATAGGCGAATCAAGGTCAGAGGTAATTCCTTTGAAACGGAAGCATCTATAGAGAGGGGGTGCCCGCAAGCTTCCGTCCTAGGCCCAGCTCTATGGAAATTAGTTTTTGATGAGTAGCTAGAAGCATTAGAGGAAAAAGGATTCCCTGCTACTGCCTACGTCGATGACTTGGTTTGAAGCAAGAAACAGAACGCTGCGTCAATATAATAGCTTCATGGTGAGGATGCAAAAGGAACTACAGATAGAGTACACCCTATTAACATGACCATCCAAGGTGATAGAATACGTCCAAGAGAAGAGGACACTTACCTTGGTATAAGATTTAGCAGAGGCTTTAACATGACCCCTCACTTGGAGTGCTTGAGAAACAGGGTGGCTCTGACTTTGAACTGCCTCAATCGAATAGGGAGCGCTTTCTGGGGCCTCAGATACCCAGCTACATTGACCATATATAAGGGAGTGATTTTGGGTATTCTGAGGTATGTGTCCCCCGACTGGTACCCTAATCTTTCACGCCGACAGAAAACCAGATTGGCAACCATCCAGCGAACGGCGCTGTTGCGAGTTACGCGAGCGTATCGGAGTGTGTCTCTCGAGGCGGTGCAGATTTTAGCAGGAGCGGTACCTCTCGACCTCCTCCTGTGAGAAGACCTTTTGGAACACACTTACAAGAGAGAAGGCTCTGCAGGCATGCGAGGAAATCTTAAGGTGGGAATAGCAGCACATGTTATTATAATGGACAGTTGAGGATCGAAAGGTGTGAGAACTCTTTCGCTGGCAATTTCACTTTTCAATTTTAGAAATGCGGCTTCACATGTGCCGACCAGTAAAATTTTGAATCCTTCTGGAGAATTTTCCGTAGCGGGTAGGTTAATGTCGAAGAATTTGGGATGAACCGAGAGTAATATGTTATTAATTCGAGGAAACGGCAAAAGTCTTCAGCGTTTGTCGGACGTGCAATTTACATAATAGCTGTGACTTTCTTCGACGATTTGAGGATCTAATTCCTAATGCTGTATCCGGGATTTCAGTTTTGAGATATTCATATTTCTTTTTGTTCAAATGAAGATGACCTTCACCTTGTTTTAATCATTCCAAACAATTTTGTAGGCGTTTTTTTCATTCTTCAATTGTCTTGCCGTGGACAACTATATCATCAAAATAAATAAACCTAATGGAGTTTTTGTTCAGCTATAACCAAGATGGATGAATGACAAAATGTTCAGGGAAACAAAAGTGAGGTTATTTAACATGAAGTTGATTAAATACTGAAATGAATGTGTAAGGTAATGTGTAAGGTAATGTGTAATAGTAAGTAAACCTAAATTAACCCTGCTTGCGAAGAATCCCGCGAAACTACTAGCCTAAGCATCAATGGCATATTATCATAATCATGAACGATAGCTTCTTATCCAACTCAAAATAAGGGAAGAGGCAATAGGATCCGGCACAATTTTTTTTTTTTTTCATTTTTCATTTCAAAATAAAATTAAGTTTAATCCATATACACATACTTATGTAGATATATATAGTACATTTGAACAGTTCTGCAAGATAAAATCAATATACAATCTTTTTACGTATTTATTTTAGTGCATTTTTCAATCTCATCTTCATTATAATTCGATCATTTTATAGATTTTGGTCAGGTTTTGAAGTTTAAATATTCTTCTCGTCAACGGGCACTTCTAATAAGCAGACATTTTTCATTCACCAATGATGTCCGTTTGAGGGAAGTTCCACTGTATACATATAGGTGGTTATGGTAATATGGTAATGGTAATATTAATAGTTAACTTCATTAACCCAATAATTATGAAGAATCCTGTGAATCTACTAGCCTTGTGAGCTCTAATAATAGGAGAGGATGAGCTCTGTTCGATTACTGAGCATCTTCGTATCCAACTCGAAACAAGGATGAAGAAAGAAGAAATGGATAGGAAACAAAGGAAAAGAGGAAGACCAAGGAAGACATGACGGAGGTCACTGCTAAAGGACTTGAACCAGAGGCAAAAGTGATTGCTGCAAAAAGATCGAAATGAAAGGCATTTTTAGCGCTTATAGTTTTAAACTCCACCTTAATCTAATTTCTTATAACTATACCTTGATCCTTATCAAAAATTTATTTTATCATACAGTTTCATTTTATTTACATCATTAAATTGTATTTTTATCGCATTATGCATTACATATATACATACATCCTTTATTAACATATTAATGCATATATATTATTCTAGGGGGATTCGGTGGACAGTTACTAATGAAAATCTATACAACGACATTGTTAATTTTTCTTCTAGAGCTGCGGCAGGTATGAATCTCTCTCTCTCTCTCTCTCTCTCTCTATATATATATATATATATATATATATATATATATATATAGTACCAGTCAAAAGTTTAGATTTACCCTTAGATTTTGTAAAATAAATAAGTAACAACATTTTATTTATTGGACAACGTAACGACTATAATTTTATTTTTAATTTATTTATAACTTAATATCCCGGTTTCACCCATGGAATTTTGAAAACAATAAGAAAAGCCGTGGGTCCAGAAAAGTTCCTTAGGACGATGAATGAGATTTTTTTTTTACTCAAACGGTTGATTTCGTAAAAATCTAATGTTAAGCGAGATCATAACGATTTTTATAAAAATAAAGAATATACCCAGAGATTGGCTGTGTATGAAAGAACCACTAAACGAAATTCAGAGAATTTAGGACAAACGGTATGTATTTCTATAAAGAACAAACAAACTAACAGAATTTCATCTTTATTTATATAGATTGTATTCGAAACAATCATATAATTTTTTAAATGTTATCTCTTGAGTTACAATTGTTTTTTTAAACTTGAAGATTGTGAATTAAATACAAGTGAGTCTAAACTTTTAACCGGTAATGTATATATATATATATATATATATATATATATATATATATATATATATACTTCTGGCGGCCCAAGGCGGGTGGGGGTTACCAGAAACGGGAAGTATCAAATTAATGTATTTAATATGCCTTAATGTATATTGGATTCTTTTCCAGAGGTGACGTGTTTACCAATTTTATCTTATATTAAGAAACCTGTGGCATGGGGTGAATAAAAATAAAGAAACAAACCTAAATTGAACTCCATATTTAATTTTATTGAATAAAAATGTAAATCATTAATACCTCCTTCTAATAAATCTTAAAAGATAATTTACTAATACAACTTAGTTACTGGATTCTGACTGGCAAGTTAACATAATTTATTGAATGCATAGCAAGCAATAATTTCAATTGGTACTGTATATTCACCTTATCTGGTGTGCCCTCTTTCTCTGGTCCACATTTCAAGTCTCTTATATGATCAGTCTCTGCCATCTCTGGCGCTTTCTTAGACTCAGCGCCGCATCTCCTGTTAGCTCTGTCCAGAAACCTGGACTCTGCCACTCCTTATATGATCAGTCTCTGCCATCTCTGGCGCTTTCTTAGACTCAGCGCCGCATCTCCTGTTAGCTCTGTCCAGAAACCTGGACTCTGCCACTCCTCTCTCTTTCAACCACCTTACCTCTTTCTTCCTTCATATAAATCGGCGTCCCCCCACTCTCTTTAGACTTCTTCTGATTGGTTGGCTATCCTACAATTTCAACGCTGTATTTCTGGTGTTTCCTAACGGCACTTTAGCGGGCGAAACCGGGGTTTATGGCCCCAAATTTCTCCAACAATCTTCCTAGGTATTTTCCTTGTTGACTGTCGGCAGCATTGTCGGTCTTTAGTTTTACTTATTTTGAATTTCAAACAACAGGTTTATGGTCTGAATAACTGAAATTATGATTTTGTAAGAATTTTAATTATTGATCGAAGGTGCATATTATCAATAGGTTTAAATCACTACCTCAAATCTAGGTTTGTTTGTTTTCTAGCTGTGTTTAATAAATTAGTAATGTTATATTTATAAAAAATTCCTTTAATGTAAATAGTGCATGATATTATGATGGAATTAACTATATTAAAATCATTTAATATTTCCAGGTGAGATGCTTATGTGAAGGTCTTATTAATGAAATACATAATGAATCAGATCCTTTGGAAATATCCAATAATGAAAATTGCACCTACAATGATAATTTAGATAATTTCGATGGATTGACACCGCTACACAATGCAGTCATAAAGAAGGATATGAATGATGTTTTGTGCATTCTGGGTAAAGGGGTAGCTGTCAACGTTGCTGACAACAAAGGCTATACACCACTTCATTACGCCACGAAATACTGGGAAAGCGAGCAGATCGTTAAGCTACTATTAATGAGTGGGGCAGATGTAGAAGCTAGAGGAGCGAGGAAGCGCACACCGATCCATATAGCAACTATTTACAACAAGCCAGAAGTATTGAGACTTCTGCTTCTCTGTCACCCAAAGAGTGTCAATGCCAAGGACTACGATGGAATGACTCCGCTAATAATCGCTGCAAGCAACATCTTAGCTGGTACCAGATCTTTCCAGGAGGAGATCTTTCAGGATCCTATCTATGGCCCATACGGCATCGAGCTACGCTTTGACACTTCCCTGCGTATTGATAAGTATGCCTCCGATAGCGGCAGGTATGAAAATTTGATTAAATTGTTACTGGAACATGGAGCAAACACCAGCATTGCAGCACCAGGTGGTTGGACACCTTTGCATTATGTTGCAAAGTTACCAAGGCGTTTTGCTGAATATACAATTAGCCTACTGCTTGAACATGGAGCGCCTATCGAAGCAACCATCGCCTCAGGCTGCACAGCCCTGCACATAGCTGCACAATATGGCGAACCGAGTACGGTATTACTTCTATTACAAAGCGGGGCGGAATTGGAATCCATTGATGAAGATGGATTTACCCCACTACTCCATGCGACGCTGAGGGAATACGAAGTCGAAGAAGTAGTGAAAATACTGCTTGAAAAAGGAGCTGACGTGAACGTTACTGATCGATACTCATATACTCCCCTTCATTACGCCACTGAATATGGGAATGCTGGTTTAGTCCGGTTGATTTTGGATTCCGGTACTAAAATTGATGCGGCTGATCTGGATGGTAGAACACCTTTACATATAGCATCAGGAGCTGGAATACATGCAATAGTCCGAGTCCTGTTGAGTTATGAAGCTAACGTTACTTCAAGAGATTCCAACGGTTTGACTCCTTTGCATTATGCTACCAAGTTACGTAAAATTGTTGCTCGTTATATAGTTAACCTCTTGCTTGAACATGAAGCACCTATCGAAGCAAAGAGCGCATCTGGTTGCACAGCCCTGCACATTGCTGCACAATATGGTGTACCAACTACGGTATCTCTTCTATTACAAAAGGGTGCGGAAATAGAATCAATTGATAAAAATGGATTTACTCCGCTACTTCATGCGGTACAGAGAGAAGAAGAAGTCGAAGAGGTAGTAAATATACTGCTTGAAAAAGGAGCTGATGTGAATGTTACGGATCAATACTCATATACTCCTCTTCATTACGCCACTAAATATTTGAATGCTGATCTAGCCCGGTTGATTTTGGATTCCGGTGCTAACGTTGATGCGTCGGATCTGGATGGAATAAGACCTTTACATTTGGCTTCAGGAGCTGGAGAAGAAGAAATAGTCCGAGATCTTTTGAGTTATAAAGCTGACGCCAGTTCTTCAGATACCAACGGTTCGACTCCTTTGCATTATGCATTGAGAGCAGCGAACCAAGAAATCAGTTTAGAAAGTACCGAAAAGGTTGTAAAGCTGCTATTGAGTAAAGGAGCAGATGTAAATAAATCTGACAATACTGGATCCACCCCACTTCACCTTGCTGCTGAAATCGGAGACTTGGCTATTGCTAGACATCTGCTTAACAACAATGCAAATGTTGAAGCTAAGAATAATGAAGGACTAACACCAATAGTCGTTGCAGAATCATTAGAAAATATTGATCTCCTGAGAGAGTTGTTGAAAAGAGATGCTTACTACGTACCTAATGAGAAATATGCCTCCAGTCTCTTACGTCAATCTATCAAAGCTGGATACGATGATGTTGCCGGATATTTAATAAAAAATAATGTAGACGTGAACTTTATCTACCAGGATGGATCCACTCCTTTGCTCTACGCGACTCAATTCGGTAAAGTAGATGTAATGACCTTACTGCTTCGGGCTGGAGCGAAAGTCGATGTTGTTGATGAAGGTGGGTCAACTCCCCTCCACGTCGCTGCATCCAATGACGACTTAAATTCAGTAAAAATTCTTCTTGATTTCAATGCAAGCATAAACGCAGTCGACCAAAGTAACTCGACTACTCTTCACCTCGCCTCTAGATTGGGGCATCATAACATCGTGGATCATTTATTACGGCAGGGAGCAAATACTAATGCTTCTAATATTAACCAAAGAACGCCTGTGCAAGAAGCTGCGGCATCTCTTCAGCTGGAAGTCTTAAAAACTTACGTAAATCATCATATCATAGGCATTAACTTTATAAGTGAAAACATTAGTGATTTAATGAAGACCGCTATCTGTTCAAATAAATTGGAGGTGGTCGAAGCATTATACAACGTCAGTGTGACTAAGAGTTCTCGATTCCGTAATGGGTTATCGGCATTGCACATCGCTGTTGAATGTAGAAATACGATAGCTTTGGAACTTTTACTCAAAAAAGGAGCAAAAGTCAACGCGTTGGACGATTATAATCGCTCTGCATTGCATTTAGCAACTATTTACAACCTAATAACAGCTATCGAAATTTTGTTACGGTATGGGTCGGATGTTAATGCTATCAATACTTTTGGACGGACACCACTACATTATTCAGTGTACTTTGGTCACACGAAGACTGTAAAATTACTTTTGATGTATCACGCAGATGTAAACATTGAAGCCAATCTTACAAGTGATTGGAAATTCGATTCGGAAATATACACAAAGATAATGCGTTACATGGATTTATTAAAACATTTATACAGGAACAATGCCAAAATAATGAATACAGGAAAGGATTTGAGCCCGCTGGCGTTAGCAGTCTGGAAGAAGGATAAAGACCTTCTTCAACTAATGCTTGATGCGAGGGGCAAAACAGCATTGAATCCAAAGGAGGCAGAATGGCCGCCACTTCATGTCGCGTGTTTCTTAGGCCAAAATGAGATGATAAAGTTGTTGATCAACAAAGGAGCTGACGTTAATTTGATGGATCGCTTCGGAATGATATCTCTTCATAAAGCGGTAATGGCAGAGGAAATTGATATAGTCAGATCCATTATTGAGCTGAATGCTGATGTCGACGCTGAAGGGTTCTACGGCCTTACGCCATTACATGTAGCAGCCAAGTTCCAACACGAACCGATACTGAAATTGCTCATTGCCAAAGGCGCAGACGTGAACAAGGAAGACGTGGCAGGTTTCACTCCATTGTTGTATGCCGAAATCGGAGGTCATCCTTTATTCGAAAAGCTCCTTGTAGAGAAATCTTTTAACCTGAATTCTACGAACAGATATAAATATTTGATAAAAGTGAACGAAATTATTGAAGATAATGTACTGTTGAAGTATAGAAATGCTATTTTAAAAAACTATTATCGGGAAAATTTCAAGGGGAAATTTTTCAATCACCTTGTTTTAGATGCGAGCTACAACCATGAGTATTTGGAATTTTTGTTAAGTGTAAAGGAGCGGTATGATTTGGACTACGTCAATTCGGAGGAGTTGAAGAACATGACCCTGTCCAAGCTGGAGCTGATTAGGAAGAGACACCACTCCCTGCTGCGGTTGGTGCTCAACATGACGAAGGACCCCGACAAGCAGGACAAGATGCTTGGCTGGACGGCGCTGCACTGGGCCGCAGCAACTGGGGACTTGGGTTCGGTGCAGCTGCTGGTCGATGGAGGGGCCAGCCTCAGCCTCAAGTCGATGCTGTCACAGACGCCGATGTACCTGGCGCGGTACTGGGGCCATATCGATGTATATCGATACTTCAAGTCAAAAGGGGCAGTTTGGTAAATCAAACTCATTGTTAATTTTATTCTCTGGTGAATAAAATATATTTATCAACCTTGTTTATTTTTATTTTGTCAATCAATCCCGAAAATGCCTATTATTTTCGTAGATATTTGCATGTATTAAGGAAGAGACCATTGCTTAAGACACTCTTTATTGAGAACTCGAGAACAATACAAGCTAGAGCGCGCTAGTGGCACGTATATCGATATACTATACATAACAGATATGATTAGAACTTTGTGAGTCTTTTTCAACATTAAATTATCTCAGTAATTAATAATTTATGTTTACCCTTTCGGCTTGCGTTGAGTTTTCTATCGACCAGTTACTATTAAAATCGCTACTATTTAGAAAAAAAAAAGTACAATTAAGATTTCAACAGTAATATTGTTCAGGCAAGTTAGGTTTTAATAATAAAAACCTTTCGCTTCCCTGATGAAGAAAGTATCGCCGGTGCTCAATGCTCTTAGTTTTGTTGGTTAATATATTAAAAGTTTTATATAATAAAAGAATAAGATGAAAGATATTTAACATAAAGTTTATCTGTGTAATTTAGAAAATAATAGCATAATAAAAAAGGAGAACAAAATAATATGAATGAAAGGAAATATATAAAGAAAATTCTCTGATATTTTAGAGCTTAAACAATAATTTATTAAATACAAATAATTTATTAAACAAGAATGAAACTAAAATGATTGAATGAAAATGAAAGACAACTTATAAACTATTATAGACAAAAATATGCTTTTATCGAATGGCCATTGATAAACTAAAGAGTAAAGTAATAAACAAACGACTAACAACTATAATACATAGATAGATATAACAACTGAATTCAGCAATTTGATTTATTGGATGTTAAATGGTAAAGTTCAATGTTTAGAGAATGTTATTTAAAGTTGAAGGTTAAACAAAATTTAAAGTTCAGACATTATATAAAAAATAATATTGGAGTTATTTTACTTTAAATATCCATCCATCCATGGGAACTTAATCTTCGTCTTCGCTCAGTCTTCTAAAATAATGTCTGCAAATGTGCACAATACACAACTGAACACCCTGGGTGAACGAGAATGTAATAAATGTTTTGAAAGAATGTTTTAAGCGTGAGGAGTAATGCGTACTCGGCTGGCGAGAATCAACAGCTGACTGACTTGGTGAAGCGTCTTTTGTTTGTCTCAGAGCGTCTTCGACCAATCAAAAACGCCCACGCACGTTACACTAAACTAATGCTAATTAAATACTTAATAGCGATTGGTATGATATTCAATGTTAAATTTGATTTATAATTTAACGACAATATATTAATTACTTAATTCACAACTTATTAATTATTGAATTTAGAATTAATTTAAAAATGCTGAACTAAAAATTAAACTAAAGAATTATATAAAATAAACAAATGGGTTCCCTGAACAAATATATTGTTATATGAAACACAAAATAAATGATCGATGATTTTTTTTATTTTATTTTTAAATCCACTCCAGTACTTTCATGGCATTGGTAATTCTGTATTTTTTTTTTTTTTTTTTTTTTTTTTTTTTTTTTTTTTTTTTTTTTTTTTACCATTCTGAGCAGAAGGCTTTCTCCCTCTTTCTGGGATTGATAAGGTATTGCACAACAAAAAAATATAGTTCTCTGGTTTCACTTGGAATCTTGTTCAAACGACGTTTACCTGATTGTTAACGACGTTTAACAATTGTTGGTGAATTGTACAGCCGGAGAGTAGTTGTCTTTTTAGTATTATATCCAAGTTGAAGTTTTGGATGACACTTTACTATCTTTTATGTACTTGATGAGTTTATTTTGATTTTCCATTGATTTGACCGATTTCGAAGTAGATTAAGTGATTAAGTGATCATTTTGGGTAAAACGGACAGCTGTGTAGACAGCGAATGTAAAGATAGTAAACACAAGCATGCTCTGGAAAGTCAAAGATGTGATGGAAATAGGGAGTTTTAGCAAAGCACGTTAAATAGGAACGCTACACGGTATACGTAAAATAAGGATCAACTGCGCATGCGCACGTATACCGGTATGATTACCGTTTACCGTGCCCCGCTATTTAATGAACTTTACCGTATTGGTTAGCGTAGGGACGTTAAATAAGGTTATAACCTTACTAATGTAGAGTAAACATGGAGAAACAACGCTTAAGGGTCCAATTAAGTGATGAAATTATTCTTTTGAGGGAAGTTCTAAGTGAAAATCCTTTTTTTGACACTCAAAAATGGAAAACAATTCAAACTAAAGTAAATTTATATAAAATAAATCGCATCATCTAGCTCTTCATCGGAAATTAAACCCACAGCCCTCAACAAAAAAATGTCATCCATTTTGTTTGACAGTCCACCTTGTGAACAATACCGTTTATGAATTACGTAATCGTTAGTGAAAGTTGCTAAATCCTTTAAACTACATTTAACCGTAAACGCTAAACGGTATATTTTAACGTTTAGCGCTACCCTTACCGTGCGTGATGCTAAAACTCTCTAATAAAGGAGGGGACCTAAAACGCTAACTTGAGGCCCAACCGTAGGCTGAGGAAGGAATGAGAAAATAGAGTATCCACGAAAATATAGAAGAATCTGTATAAAATAAGATTGAAGGATGATTCAGTAGGTAGAAGGTAAGTGCGGTTTATTTCCATTACAAGTCAACGATGTCAAGATCGCTGAGCAATATTCCTTTTTCTTGAAAGCAGTCCATATCGCAACAACTATCCCGTAGTACTGTTCCACAGTGGATTAATACGAACAACATATATATATTATAAATAAGTGTTTAACAAGTCTAGATTTCTAATGATTTTAATGCAAGCTTGTAGAATGGAAGTAATTTATTATAATTATTTTATTTATTGCTTACAAAGGAATTCTCCATATAGCAGGAACAATGGCCATGCACATTATTTGTTAGTAATTGTTAGTAGGTACATAATCTAATAATCTAGTAATCCATAATATAATACCTTTAGTAATCCATATTATAATATATTATATATTAATTAAACTACACTATGAACAGAAATAAACATTGAAAGCATGTAAAAAATAAATAATAATAATAATAAAAAAAATGCACCAGAGATATAATCATAATTACAATAAATATATTAACATAAATTATATAAAACATATTTGTATAAAATGGTATAAATACACAGAGGCACACTGAACTAAAAAAAAAATATAGGACTTTTATAAAGCACATTGGATGAATGTTTTATGACGCGGAGAGAAGATGCATGGTGTTTATAATCATTAAGCCTATCAGTTAGTTGTCTGTTGGTGTAGGAGTGCGGAGCGGTATTTAAGTATGTTGTTCAGCAGTTGGTATTGTATCAGCTCATATTTACTATTGGATGAAAGTCTATCGTGAAGGAATTCTATTTTACTATTGGATGTTGCTAGTTCTGGATAATATTGAGCTCTAATATCGATGTATATTAGGCAATTGATTAGCAAGTGGTATATGTCTTCATTGTCGTATGTGTTACATAATATAGTAATTCCGGGAGAGATGCCGCACATTTTCTAAAACTAAATTTCACAGTCCCATAATGCACGTAAAACTAAATTAAGCATTTAGTAAAGTCCATAGTAACATATTTTAACATATGCAATAAGCATAAACAATTCATAAAACACAGGTTTGGGTTTTAAAAATATTTTTGTAAATTGCTACAAAGCGGCAACTCTCCCGTATGTTGCGGGTGATATGCCGCACCCATAAGGGTGTTATGCCGCATGTAGTAAAATTGTCTTAAACTTATTTATTTAGGACGTTAAGTAATACAAAAAGTATATATGAACAAGACATTTATTATAGCTCGAATTATAACATATTTACATTGTATCCTTTTTTCGATTTTTTTCGACCACAGTCCACGCAAAAAGTATCAAAAATGGTACAATCTTCGTGAACCCACGATTTGCAGATTGCACAACACAACCAGTCACACTTTTTTTTTGTTTCATGGTAGAACTCTTCACATTCTTTACATGAATCCAATGATCCCTTTTTATTTTATTTTTTATTTTTCTTCGAAACAGGTTCGTCTTCGTCATCTTCAAAAATAATGTCTTCTTCTGATTCAGAAGAACTGAAATCAAGTTTCTTTTTCAAAGTTAGATTTTTAGGTTTGCACTTGGTATTAAGTTTTTGCTGATTTGATACAAACAAAATTTAGGACCCAAATAATTGTATTACAAGCCATATTAATAAAAACATTCAGTGTGCGGCTTATGTCCCTTATGAAAAAAGGTGTGGCATGTATACCGGATTTCATCGCGGCATCTATCCCATTCTGTCAGGGTGAGACGCCGCACCGCATAGCTCTCTTGTCTAGAAAGACAAGATGGTGTGGCTGGTCAGAAAATGTAGCTAGTGAAGTAACCTGTTGCTACAAATCTTAAAAACTCTAATCCATTGAAAGGTTTCGTAACAGTTACAAGGTTAAGGATAGGTAAAATATATTTCTGGGGTAAAAAAATGTACTCAACTCACTTTCATCAAGTATAAAACTAATAAAAACAACAGCAACATAAACTAAAACACAATACGTCTTCACTGGGCACTGCTGCTACCTACCACGAACTGAGCCGGGCGCATTCTAGTGGCTGCTATCAAAACTAACAGGGGTGCGGCGTCTATACCGGACGCGGCAACTCTCCCGGGTTTACCCTACGTGTAATAGAGTGTTTGGATCTATTTTATGGGTAATATTGTTTATAATGAAATTCATGTGATATTTAATGACAGTTCTAATCTGAATGAAAGTAATTGGACTCAATTATTCAAACAAGAGAAGAGTGGTAAGGGAGGTGTAGCAGGATGGTTATAGGTTCGAATCCCGGCCCCACCTCACTTCCCAGTGCGCGGTTGGTCCCCGCGGGAAGTTAAAGCAGCGAAGGAAGCGGGAGGGGGTAAAGCAGTTTGACCGCGATCATGTGGGTATTTCGCCAGAAAACCCATTTTTCATCACAGATTACAATCTTCCGATAAAATCTCATATCACGGGGTTTTTTTCAATAAGTTTTCACAAATTTCTAGCCTCTTAGCTGATTGTTGAGGAGTTAGGTCGTGAGGGGCCAGTCTACTGGTCTTTTTGACGATGGAGAGAAGATGGCGACTAACAGTATCTTTCGACACACCACACTCCCTGGCAATTCGCGATTACTTCTGGACGGATTTGACTGAACAGCTTCCTTCAGAACCTTATCAATATCTATTAATGGTCGCCCGGAGCCCTCTTCCTTTCCAACGTCGTATCTCTACTTCGAAGTTTTTCAAACCAACGCACAGAGGGGTATTTGGCCCTAAAAGCTGGCCAAAACCCGTTTTTTGAAATTTGAAATTTCTGGTAAACAATGACTCGAAGTTGAAGTAGAGGACCTGTTGGATCATGCAAGATGATTCCTATCTCTTCCAGCCCCTTAATCCGGCGGATATTCTAATTCCAATCTGACCTTAGCCTTTACCTCGTCTCTGCTCATAAATATTGGTCTACAAAATATATTAATTTTCTTTGTTTTTACTGAATTATCGGCATTATCATATGATGGATAGTTCGAGGCCAGGTTTGTACTTGTTATTCCGACAGTTATAAAGTTTTTGTATTCAATACGAGTATTATATATTTTATATTTTATATTTTATATTATAGAGTATATAATATATATTATAGAGTATTTTATATTTATATATTTTATTGTTTTTTGGTAGGTAGATTTTAGAGCTAAAAATTAAATTTGAAGGTTAAAAAGTTATACTTCTGGTCATTTCTGGGCAACGAAATATTTTTCATGATAATGTGTAATTATCGTAGTTTATGTTTCATGAAAAAAATTCTGCGAAAATCTGCGAATGGGAGACTTATAATTTTTTATTTCTAAAATGTCAGTTTTATTAAATAATAAAAATAAATAAATGTTGTTATATTTACAATTATTTGTAATTTAGGATCTTCTGGAAAAATAATAATAACCCCAAGGGAATTATTTGCCGTATTTTTAAAGTTGAAAGCATTAGCTTTAAAGCAAAATAACGAATTTTTGGAGTCTTTCCTCATTGGGAAGTATTGTAATGGCCTAGAGCAGGTGAAAGAGCTAGAACATAAATTATCAATTTTAAGGCATGATTTCCAAGTAAGATGGAATGCTTCTTCAAGGAAAGAAATGTTTTGAAAGCAGCAACAAGGAACGGCTAAGTGGGACGATATCAATTATAAGCTCAAGATCTGGTGCAAGCCCGGAAAAATCTTTTGATGGTTCAAGTGAAAGAAGCAAGAGGCGTAAAACAGAAAACTCAGATCATCAACTAGCACTGATATGAAACTACGTGATTTAACTATGATATAATGCCACTCGTATAAAACTAAGAGATTCTGGTGATATCAATGCGTCCTATGTTCTGAAGGATCTAACAAAAACTCGATCTCTTGCCATAAAATATAGGAAAGCATTTAAAAATTTCATTTGTCAGAAAAAACTAGCTATCTGCACTGAAAGCTTTATTTATATATATTAAATATTGGAGGTTCTATCAAGTGGTCATTTCATAAATTAAGAAATGTTTTCTATATTTGCTAAGGTTACGGTTACGTAAAACCTTATCACCACAAATTTTTATTTTTACCTATTTTACACTATTCCCATTTTTCAAAAATAATATTAATAGATAAATTTATAATAAATCTTTATTTGTTACAAGCATATTTCATAGGTGCAAAGAGAAAATAATATGAACATAAATTGTAAACCCATGGATGCCTATTTCACAGTCGGTGGAGTAACGCAAAAATTTATTTTATGAAAACTTCCACCTATGAATATTTGTTTAACTGCTAAAAACATATTTTTAATGTCTATCAGAAATTTAGAAGCCATTTTGAGGACATTTGTATTAATAAAATGGAAGGAAATAGTTTTGGCCAGTTTTTGGGGTCAAATACCCCTGTGTGCAACGCCGCGAGTGCGCTGGACAAGGACACCTCCCCCTTCATATTTAATAATTTCACGAGTTACTTCTGCGGCTGTGAAATTGTTTTCCAGCGATGTCTTACAATTGCGTTAATTTCGTAGGACACTGTCATGTTTCTTCTTTGAAATAAATAACTAAAATGAGTGTTCAGTCTCAAGGTAGTTTCTTTAAATTTAAATAAATTGAAATTCCCGCTCATCCCATGCTTCCAACTTACCACATGTAAAACCGGCTAAGCTCCTCCTGTGCGAGTGATTCGTTGGCCGTGGCAAATATAGGAGGCTATGAACATCTGACTTATCTCCCGCTCTCACCCCCACCACGGGGCTTCAGGCATTCATATTATTGCAGCGGTTGTGTACGCTTCTCTCCCCATTAATTTATGCTAAGCTCTAATAATTATAACCTTTGTTATTTGTAAGATACACATAACATCATTATTTTTTCCTTTGTGGTTATTTTCAACTTATTTACTTTATTTCATCATTTCATTCTCGTATTATTCACATGCCCTTCATGTTTAATTTTAATAAATGTATGTTCTTTTGGTGTTATCAGTTATTGAAGTTACTTTAAGTTACTTTAAATTCTATAACATATGCAACACTAAGGCTTTTTTTTTTTTTTTTTTTTTTGAGAAGTCCAGTATTAATATATAAGCTTAGAGAATGCTCTAAAGGGATTATTAAGTATTGGTAACTAATAAATAACATTAAAATATTTACAGACTTTTCTGGAATTAAATAAAACGGTCACTTTTTTTTTTTTTTTTTTATGGTTTTTTATGGTTTTATATGGTTGCCTGTCTGTCACTGAATTGTAAAAAGTATTTACTTTTTGTATCGTTGTTAATTAAAATATAAATTTGAGTTTTTATCCTTTTTTTAGCGTTGTAAAGTATTATTTTCTTAAACCCACATAAGTGTTAAAAAAAAATAATAAAATAAAATAAAAAAGAGCCTAGCTTTTAAAAGGCATCAAGGCATTTAGTGGTTGGAAAAAAATGTTTGTTTTTGTTTTCTAGGCCTAAATAAAATAAATAAAATTAATAAATAAACAATAAATCTGTACAAATACTGTTGCGTGTGGATATTGTCCCTTTATAGCTTAGATGAAGTTATTTCTTTTTTACTTTCACTTACCTATATATGAAATATATAGTAAGGGAAAGTATTGCGATCGTGAAAAATTTCCGGTTTTCAACGGAAATACACGTTTTGGGGTCCACTAAGTCCAAATAAGTCCCGTGAAATGGTGTGTGTGTGTGAACAGACTAGCTCAAAAACTATAAACCGTGCGAACCTGAAATTAGTTATTTAGTGTATGTATATGCCCGCGATGTGACAGCAAAGATTTCATCAAAATTGGTCAAACGGAGGGGGTCCTTTATTTGATAACTTTTTAAGATTTTTTTCGATTTTCTCAAAAACGGCTCTAACGATTTTGATTAAACTGAGTATTTGATGTACTAATATGACAAAGATATGACAGCCAACATTTCATCGAAATTGGTCAAACGGAGGGGGCACTTTAAATCATAACTTTTTTCCAATTTATACTTTTATTTCGAATATTTCAAAAATGGCTTTAATGATTTTGATCAAATTCGCCATGCTTAATGTCAGGTAAGCTTTATCGTTATTAAAATGTTCTGAGGGGGCTTAAATGTGGAAGGGGCCTTTTTTGTTTTCCTATAATGTACCCTTGTTTTTCTTTATATGGAAAAATTAACTGTCTCTCATTACGCCAAAAAATAAGAAATGGCTAAATATGAAGTATGAAAAAAATCAAGTAAACATATAGAGGAGAAAAAAAAGAAAAATATTCCGTCAACTCATAAAATACGTTGAGTACACGCATGCGGCGGAGTACGCCTTTAATGACAGACCATTGTTCATAATTAAAGCCGTTCTGTTCATTTAAAGGAAATCATTTGTTTCATGGTAAATGAAGTTTTCAACAACTACGTAGAGAATTATAAAATCAGACGACTTGCAGTATTATGCTTGCATTGCCGAATTACCACAAAGAAAAAACTTTTATTTAATAATAAAAAAATTAGTGTTTTTTATAGAGCAAATAAAAACAAAAATAAGAAATGAATGTGGAAAAATGTGTCTTTGAGAAGTGGCAATTAACGAAACACATCGATTTCTAATTTAAGTAAGTTGGTAAGTGAAAGTTTTGTGTTGCGCGCATCGCATCAGATTTTTTTTTTTAAGTTTTACGTTTTAATTACAAATAAATTATTTCTTAAAGCCTTTTTTTTTGCCGGTACGCCATAACTTCCTTAATACTTCATCAAACTTCATGAATGATGGATCATTTTAAAGCTTTCCTTAAGCTCTGCACCGGAAAAATATACAAATCACTCATTTCGAGTTACTTCGCGCAAAAAAACCCGGTTTTGGTATAGATGTTTACTAGTAGATGTTTCTAAATGGTATCAATCTTTATAGGTTTTCAAGGAGAACATTTTCAGTCTCAAACATTTTTTCTATTAACCCCTTCGTTTGTTTGTTGTAAGCGAAAAAATGCAATTCTCAGCGAAAATGCTTGCGGGGCTTTTTTGAAGGGTTCATTTTTTTCAGTTTGTCGAGACGAACATTTTAGGTGTTATACACTTTTCCGAATATCAACGTCGTTTGCGAGTTACAAGCGAAAACATGCGATTTCAGTCAATAGAATCAGCGCACACGCTTGTCCCGAAACCGAAACCTGTATTTAAGTACCGTAAAATGAGGTGACATTGTGACTAATGGGGTGACTTTGTGACAAGCCTATTTTTCTACTGTTTTTGAATTTCTCTCCTTAAAAAGAATCAGGTTAGGCAATTCAGTGTACTTGTCAGTTGGTCAGTAATATGCTGCAACCTACTGGCCACATATAACTTCTTTTATTCCATTTACCATGGTGCTTTATTTCAAAGTTTCAACAAAATGAAAACAATCAAACATATATGAAATAAAGCACCATGGTAAATGGAATGAAAGAACTTATATGTGGCCAGTAGGTTGCAGCACATTACTGACCAACTGACAAGTACACTGAATTGCCTAACCTGATTCTTTTTAAGGAGGGAAATTCAAAAACAGTAGAAAAATAGGCTTGTCACAAAGTCACCCCATTAGTCACAATGTCACCTCATTTTACGGTAAGTGGCGTTTTCCAGGGTGCGTTCTTTCAGTGACATCTATGTCTATCTAAAACATCCTCTGATACAAACAATCATAGATGACCATATTGTAACTTCAAACATAATGTTCAAAGAGGTCATGTAAACACGTAAATACTATCTAAATACCTTAAAGTTATGTTTCAAAAAATAAATAATCTACAATTTAAACACATCTATTCTTTACTTCAACCCTCACCTATGCAATGAATCAATGACCCACTGATTCGCTCTATACGATACTAAATGTGCGTTGTCTACTTTAATTATGAGGGATTTAAATAGGCTAGAGTGCGGATGTTTCGCAAGGGTAAGCTTGTAATAATTAAACAATAGTGGTGAAAATAATTTTTTAAAATAATTTCCTTAATTATTCTTTCTCATCAACACGCTTAGTTAATACATGAAAGACCTGAATTGTGCATTACCATAATAAGTTTATACAGACACGTAAGCAGCGATCCGCTCGACTAGTCTAGAACGAACAGTCCAACAATAGTTCGCTTTGGAGTGAAGAGGAGGGCTCTTAAACATTTCACTGTAATAATACTGATAAAGTTATTATATTTACCTTTTGTAAGTAGTTCATTATTCAACAAGATATTAGGGTAAACCTTACAGTTATTGGCACCCTTAAGGCTAAATTTCAGTTGTGACATTAAAAAAAAAGTACATCTTATGTAGGGATCTAATTGAAACTTCCTACAGCTCCTCTTTATCTATCCTTATAAAGACTCAAGGGTTTTTTTTGGGTCAAAAGTTCAATCGTTTTACACTATGGCAATATTTATTGTTAAAAGTGCCAAATTTTGGCACCCTGTGGATTTAATTGTGAAATCTTCCCTATGCTTAGTTTGTTAAAGTCTTACTTCATAGATGACTTAGAGGACCCTTCTCAGGTATATCTTGTAATAAAATTAGGACTTGTTTAACTCTTATTTCTTTCTAGTTAAAATTTGGGTGCCAATAACTGTCCTGAGTGCCAATAACTGTAAGGTTTACCCTATATTACTTGTGATACACTTTTAGTTTTCATTTATATATTATTTTATTACGAAAACTACACAAAATTATTTACCTTATTTTAATCACTTTTGCATTATGTCGCAAAGTGGTTGAAAATCGACCATTTTCGAGAAAACAAAACCTTGTCAAACCTAATCTGTAAGCCGCTAAAAAATAAAGTTGATATCATCCGAACCACGATTGAATTTCCTATAAAATGTTTAGGTTGGAGCTAACATTAAAAGGCTCTTCGGATTAATCGGCGATGTCAGGAAAACAGAAAAAAATTGATATATCGATTTTCGACTCGAGATCGGCTAGTTTAAACTTTTGCTGTTTTATGCTATTAATATCCTAAGCAGTACTTGCAATATTTATTTTATGAAAACGCAAATTAGTAGAGCAAAAAAAAAAAAAAAAAGAAGAAATTATCATGCATATAAGCTATAACATTATTGTTCGCTAGATTTTCATTTTTAACAATTAAATGTATTATTATGTTAAAATATAAGTTTTTAAGTGCAATTCAGGTTATCCTTTTTCATTGAATCGGGCATTAATGGGTTTAATAAATACAATTCAATCTGTGAAAATTCCGTTCTCTAATTCATCTATATAAATAAAGATAAAATTCTGTTTGTTTATTTGTTTTTTCTTTATAGAAATCCATACCGTTTGTCCTAAATTCTCCAAATGTCGCTCAGTGGTTCTTTCATACCACGTGCGAACACCTGTCCATATTAAAATTGCATAACTTCAGCTAATCTCTGGGTGTATTCTTTTTTGTTATAAAAATCGTGTTGATCGCGCTTTACATTGGTTTTTTTACGAAATCGACCGTTTGAGACGATAAAAGTCTAAGTTTATAGGTTTTATAGATTTAAAAAATGAAATTATCCGGGTGAAAACGGTATATACAGCTAGTTCTAAATAAATGCTTCGATTCTTCTTTGTTTATTTATTATTTAACAATATTCAATAAGCTAATGAATTCGTAAAATATCTTACCTGGTTTTTTGAACAAAATCTCTACAACGACAACTCCACTACCTCTATTATAGTTTTTAGGTAATAGAACGTTTATTTCAAGCAATAACGAAAAATACTTCAAATAAAAGTTTTAGCACATGTTTCGCTCGCTTTTTCAAAATATGTAAGTAAAATTATACTTTGGGGGCGGGGAACTCTGACAGTTCACCGGCACTTGCTATGATGCGTAGTCGTTAGAAGCGGCCTCGCTCGTTCTTTATTTTATTATTTCTTCTAGCGATGATTCTTTTGAGCATTTTATCCTTTCGGAAAAAATTATTTCGAAAGGTATGTACAGTGGGGTGGCGGGATGGCCGAGTGGGCAAACGCGTTAGAAAATATGCGTTTCACGGACGACCGGACATAACATTGAGAACCAGAAAAATTTCAAAACCCGGAGCCAGGGGAAATTATAATAATAATAATGCCCGGCATTAATCCACCACCGTCTCCCATGGCCCGGGAAACCCCGTATAGCCTAACCGGCGAGGAAGGAGAGGACCCAAAAAAAAAAAAAAAATCTGGTGCGTGCTCGCAACACACAACTTTCACTTACCAACTTACTTAGATTAGAAATTAATGCGTTTTGTTAATTGCCACTTCTCAAATGAACAGAACGGCTTTAATTATGAACAATGGTCTGTCATAAAAGGCGTACTCCGCATGCGTGGGCTCAACGAGTTTTATGAGTTGACTGAATATTATTCTTTTTTTCTCCTCTTTATGTTTATCATATCTCATATTTAGCCATTTCTTATTTTTAGGCGTAACGAGAGACAGTTAATTTCTCCATGTAAACAAAAACAAAGGTACTTTATAAAAAAGAAAGAAACAAACAAAAAAGCCCCCCCCCCCAAAACAAAAGCCCCCTCAGAACATTTTAGTAATGATAAAGCTTACCTGATATTAAAGAAAACATAATTTTCATTAAACATGACGAATTTGATAAAAATCGTCAAAGCCGTTTTTGAAAAAATCGAAAAAAGGTAAAAATTGGAAAAAAGTCATGAAATAAAGTGTCCCCTCAGTTGGACCGATTTTGATGAAATGTTGGCTTTTACATATTTGGTATATACATACATCATATACCCAGTTTGATCAAAATCGTTAAAGCCGTTTTTGAGTAAATAAATAAAACACGTGAAAATGATACAAAATTTATAAAGTAAAGTCCCCCCTCCGGTTAATCAATTTTGATGAAATTTTTACAGTCATATCTCGGGCATATAAATAGATTAAATACTCAGTTTAATCAAAATCGTTAAAGCCGTTTTTGAGAAAATCGAAAAAAACGTAAAAAGCTATTAAATAAAGTACCCCCTCCCTTAGAGCAATTTTGATGAAATTTTCGCTGTCACATTGATGGCATATACCTACACTAAATACCCAATTTCAGGTTCCCACGGTTTATAGTTTTTGAGCTAGTCTGTTCACACACACACACACACACACACACACACACACACACACACACAAACAGACCATTTCGCGGGACATGGTTATTTCGAATCAGGAGGTCCCAAAACGCGTATTTCCGTTGAAAACCGGAAGTCGAAATTTTTCACGATCGCAATACTTCCACTTACTATATATTTCATATATAGGTAAGTGAAAGTAAAAAATCTGGTGCGTTCGCGCAACACACAACTTTCACTTACCAACTTAGATTAGAAATTAATGCGTTGTGTTAATGCCACTTCTCACTCAGTTACACATTTTTCCACATTCATTTCTTATTTTTGTTTTGATTTGCTCTATAACAAACACTAAATTCTTTTTTTATTAAATAAAAGTTTTTACTTCAGATAATTCGGCAATGCAAGCATAATACTCCAAGTCGACTGATTTTATAATTCTCTATGTACTTGTTGAATATTTCATTTATTTCCCATGAAACAAATCATTTCCATTAAATGAACAGAAGGGCATTAATTATGAACAATGGTCTGTCATTAAAAGCGTCATGCGTGGGCTCAACGTGTTTTATGAGTTGATGGAATATTTTTCTTTTTTTCTCCTCTATATGTTTACTTGATTTTTTTCATACTTCATATTTAGCCATTTCTTATTTTTTGGCGTAATGAGAGACAGTTAATTTTTCCATATAAAGAGAAACAAGGGTACATTACAGGAAAACAAAAAAGGCCCCTTCCACATTTAAGCCCCCTCAGAACATTTTAATAACGATAAAGCTTACCTGATATTAAAGAACACCTAATTTTCATTAAACATGACGATTTTGATGAAAACGTTAAAGCTGTATCTGAGAAAATTGAAAAAGGTAAAAATTGCAAAAATAGTTAAGAAATAAAGTGCCCTCTCCGTTTGAGCAATTTTGATAAAATTCGGGCTATCACATCTTTAACATATACATACGTCAAATACCCAGTTTGATCAATATCGTTAAAGCCGTTTTTGAGTAATTAAAAAAACACGTGCAAATGATACAAAATTTATTAAGTAAAGTCCCCCCTCCGGTTAATCAATTTTGATGAAATTTTTACAGTCATATCTCGGGCATATAAATACATCAAATACCCAGTTTGATCAAAATCGTTAAAGCCGTTTTTGAGTAAATAAAAAAAACACGTGAAAATGATACGAAATTTTTTAAGTAAAGTCCCCCCTCCGGTTAATCAATTTTGATGAAATTTTTACAGTCATATCTCGGGCATATAAATACATCAAATACCCAGTTTGATCAAAATCGTTAAAGCCGTTTTTGAGTAAATAAAAAAAACACGTGAAAATGATACAAAATTTTTTAAGTAAAGTCCCCCCTCCGGTTAATCAATTTTGATGAAATTTTTCCAGTCATATCTCGGGCATATATATCAAATACCCAGTTTGATGAAAATCGTTAAAGCAATTTTTGAGTAAATAAAAAAAACACGTGAAAATGATACGAAATTTATTAAGTAAAGTCCCCCCTCCGGTTGATCAACTTTGATGAAATTTTTACAGTCGTATCTTGGGTATATACATACACCATATACCAAGTTTGATCAAAATCGTTAAAGCCGTTTTAGAGTAAATGAAAAAAACACGTGAAAATGATACGAAAATTTATTAAGTAAAGTCCCCCCTCCGGTTAATCAATTTTGATGAAATTTTTACAGTCATATCTATCTATCTATTATTTACAGGCATATGGATACATCAAATACTCAGTTTAATCAAAATCGTTAGAGCCGTTTTTGAGAAAATCGAAAAAAACGTAAAAAGTTACTAAATAAAGTACCCCCTCCCTTTGAGCAATTTTGATGAAATTCTTGCTGTCACATCTAAATACCCAATTTCAGGTTCCCACGGTTTATAGTTTTTGAGCTAGTCTGTTCACACACAAAAACACACACACTGACACACACACACACACACACTCACACACACACACACACACTGACACACACATACACACACACACACACACACACAACAGACTAGCTCAAAAACTATAAACCGTGCGAACCTGAAATTGGGTATTTGGTGTATGTATATGCCCGCGATGTGACAGCAAAAATTTCATCAAAATTGCTCAAAGGGAGGGGGTACTTTATTTAATAACTTTTCAAGTTTTTTTCGATTTTCTCAAAAACGGCTCTAATGATTTTAATTAAACTGAGTATTTGATCTATTGATATGCCTGAGATATGACTGAAAATATTTCATCAAAATTGATCAACCGGAGGGGGGACTTTACTTAATAAATTTTGTATCATTTTCACGAGTTTTTTTTTTTATTTACTCAAAAACGGTTTTAACAATTTTGGTCAAACTGGGTATTTATTGTATGTATATGCCAAAGATGCGATAGCCAACATTACATCAAAATTGATGAACCGGAGGGGGGACTTTACTTAATAAATTTTGTATCATTTTCACGTGTTTTTTTTATTTACTCAAAAAAGGCTTTAACGATTTTAATCAAATTGTCATGTTTAATAAAAATTAGGTGTTATTTAATATCAGGTAAGCTTTGTCATTATTAAAATGTTCTGAGGGGACTTTTTTGGGGAGGGGGGGTTGGGGTCTTTTTTGTTTGTTTACTATAAAGTACCCTTGTTTTTGTTTATACGGAGAAATTAACTGTCTCTCGTTACTCCTAAAAATAAGGAATGGCTAAATATGATATATGATAAAAATAAAGAAAACATAAAGAGGAGAAAAAAAGAAAAATATTCAGTCAACTCATAAAACTCGTTGAGCCCATGCATGTGGAGTACGCCTTTAATGACCGACCATTGTTCATAATTAAAACCGTTCAGTTCATTTGAGAAGTGGCAATTAACAAATCCCATTAATTTCTTATCTAAGTAAGTTAGTAAGTGAAAGTTGTGTGTTGCGCGCACGCACCAGATTTTTTAAAAACATTTTCATTAGTCCAGTATCCTTGTCATGAAGGGGGGAGGGGGTCTAAGTTGCATCAAATGGTGGTATTATGGGATGTGACTCAGATGCGAAAGTTTCCGACCATGGCAGTCCCCTCGATCAATTTAGTTAAAAAACTGCAAAATGTTAACACTTTTTTTTTTTGGCTTTTACTAGGAAGCACGAAAATCTATTGAGCCCATGAGCCCAAAGTAGCATAGTAGACTAAATAATTCTTGAGATAAAGATTTTCAAAGTTGGGCCAATTTTTCAACCTTGTAATTTTTATGCTTGTTTTCATGTTTCGTGCTAAGGAATTGTCTTTTTATCCTCAAAACCTTATATGAGTCAGTGAAATAAACATTCATCTAATTTAAAATTTTGGAGAGGAATGGTGAATTAGGGGGAGGTTTGGTAAGGGGGAGGTCACTGTATACGTCACTAAGTCGAACGCTTAGTGGGTTAAAATCCGCCATTTTTTTTGGAATTTGGTTGGTTTCTCGTGAGCTACTGATGCTACTACATGATACTACAGTGTTTTCTTTTTGCTTGTGATTGACATAAATGTTAGTTACATTTCAGTTACAGTTCAGTTACATTGGGGGCCGGGATGGCCGAGTGGACAAGGGCGCTAGCAATAGATAATCAAAGTTAAGCAACGTCCATCGTGGTCAGTAGTTGGATGGGTGACCGCTCTATTCGGGTGACCGGCCACCAATGAACGCCACGCAGTCCAAGTCTACCCCCACCCTCGGGTATGTGAGGCCCGTCAGCCTACTGGAGGTGACTCACACCGACCGGGCGTAGGAGTGATGAACCTTCCCCGTGTATCTCATCGAGAATCGTGGTGTGGTTTTCCAGGATGTCAGTAACCGCCCGGAGGTTTGCTTCAGGGACGGTATGCTTCGGGGAAAGAAATATAGGTCCTTGGGGCCTGCTGACTCTGAGCTACCATAATACTTGGACCTAGACCAGTTTGTCACTGTCCTTGAACCCGAGAGAGCTGACGCCATCGGTGGGAAGGACACTGCCAGATTGGCCCCAATGGGATTGGTTATGGATCTATGGGCAGTCTGCCGCTCTGCAGCAACGTGAGGTTTGGGCTACCCCCTAAAGGCTGTCTGTACTCCCGGAAGCAAAACAAATGTCTGTAAGAAGACCACACTGCGCGGCCAAAGGTCTCATTAGGCCTTATGCGCCAACCGAAAAAAAACAAAACAAAAAAAAAAAAAAAACATTTCTGTCACCTCGTTGTGAACGGTGACCTCCCACTACCAGTGAACCTTTCTCTCCCCTCTCCACCACTCCACTTCAAAATGTTACATTAATAATAAATTAGGCCAAATGCCCAATTTCAGTTTCGTACGGTTTATAGCTTTTGAGCTAGCCTGTTCACACACATAGACCATTTCGCGGGATTTGGTTATTTGGACTCAGAGGACCCCAAAAGCGTGTATTTATTTGAAAACCGGAAGTCGAAATTTTTCACGATCCCAATACTTCCCCTACTATATATTTCAGGTATAGGTAAGTGCGGGTTCACCTGTGGTATAGTGGTTAGCATAGCAACCTGCAATACAATAGGTCGCTGGTTCGCGTCCCACGGTGGCCCTAGGGTTTTTTAAAGGGAGTAAAAATCCTTGGCTATCCCGTCCCTCAGATAGGAAGTAAAATGGTGGTCCCGATCCTGTACGAATTCAGGTACTCGTTAAAGATCCCTATCCTAATTATACCAGGATAGACAAAATCTAGGACTCCCACTGTAGCATCGTCCGATTAAGGTCTGGCCACACATGTCCGCACCGGATCCGCACCGTAGCAATAATACAGGTTATGTTCAGAATATTTTTAATTTAACTTACGTATTAACTTTAGTTATGCCTAAAGTTCAAGCCACACATGTCAGACCCAGGCCACTTTAGGCATAACTAAAGGTAATATGTAAGTTAAATTAAAAATATTCTGAACATAACCTGTATTATTGCTACGGTGCGGATCCCGTGCGGACATGTGTGGCCAGACCTTTAGCCTCAGTAGCATAATGTGACAATAAAACAGCAAACAATAAATAACAAATGCTCCAAATGCCCCTCCCACCTAAAGCATTTCATCCATCAGAAATAACTTATATTATCAAGAAATTATCTCCGCGCAATCTTGGACACGACCTTATTACCTCTAAAATCCTAAAGCTTCCCGCCAGGAAGGCTATTTTTTTTTCCTCACCTACATTTATAACTCTGTACTCCGATCCACCTATTTCCCTGATCCATGGAAACTAGCTGTTGTTAAAATGATTCCCAAACCCAAGGAGCCACAAGATTACCCATCCTCTTATCTTCCTATTTCTCTATTACCCTTCATGGACAAATTCCTTGAAAAACTCATTCTTAAGCGTCTCTACCCCATCCTGGACTCAAATCGCATAATCCCAGATCAACAGTTTGGATATCGAAAATCCCACTCCACGATCCTGCAATGCCATCGCGTGGTTGACTTTGTCTCGTCTGCATTGGAGCACAGACTGTACTCTATGGGAGACTCTGTCGATGTAGAACAAGCATTTGATCGAGTCTGACACCCGGGATTGCTGCACGAAATCCGCAAATTCCTTCCTCCTACCTATTCTCTCACTAACCGTTCCTTCCTCTCAGACAGACTATTCAAAGTAAATAATAATAATGCCTTTTCCTCCATCTTTTCTCAGTCTGCTGGTGTTCCTCAAGGTAGTATCCTAGGTCCCATCTTCTACACAGTTTATTCAGCTGATATCCCTACCCATCCCAGCGCTGTTATCACCACCAACGCCGATGACACAGCTATGCTAGCAGTTAATAATGACCCAGTCCTTGCATCACAATCCTCGAAGTATGGTGTCAAAACTGGAGAATCAAAATCAATCCCAACAAATCATATTTACGCTACGTCGTACGACCTCCTGTCCTACACAATCCTTTAATAAATCTCCACTTATCCGTTACTTGGAAGTTCATTTGGGCAAACTAGTTATTTTTATCATTTTGTTTAAGTGAATTTATTGGTACTTACTACTTACTACTAAATTAGAACAAATTAAAACTTGATTTGGACGTCAGTGATATTTTTGTGTAATTGAAGTCAGTTCAACTGCCGTTTGATTATTCAAAAAAAAATTATATGTTTTTGATTGATAATTGTGGTTAAATATTATAATATTATCAATTAGGACATTAGGACACAATTAAATAAGAGATGCAAACTTGGAACTTCAAAACTATAATGTTATATTAGATATCGGGCCTATAACTGATAATTGATTTTTTATAATTTTTAATCGCTTCGTTATATTTACATAATTAAATTGCATAGTTATTCAGCTTTATTTATGCATGATATTGATACATGAATACAAACGAAAATATTAATATACATCAATTTTTCTAGGGGGAATATTAGCGGAGTAAACCATGAAAATCTATGCAACGAAATTGTTATTGATTCTTCTACAGCTGTGGCAGGTATGAATCTCTCCCTCCCCCCCTCTCTCTCTCTCTCTCTCTCTCTCTCTCTCTCTCTCTCTCTCTCTCTCTCTCTCTCTCTCTCTCTCTCTCTCTCACTCTCTCTCTCACTCTCTCTCTCTCTCTCTCTCTCTCTCTCTCTCTCTCTCTCTCTCTCTCTCTCTCTCTCTCTCTCTCTCTCTCTCTCTCTCTCAGTCTATTATTCACCGGTATTACAAATGAATCAAATACAAAGTTACAAAGAGCACTTAATTCCTGCCTAAGATTTATCTATGACATCCCTCCCTATTACCATATCACTCCATACTATAACAAACTGAAATGGCTAAAATGTAAAGAAAGGCGCTTATACTTCTTGGGATGCTTTCTTTTTCAGTTGTTTAAATCAAAAGAGCCTAATTATTTATATGAATTATTTCTTTCCGCAAAATCTGTGCGACCACAAAGAAAATCGTCTTTGAATTATCATGTACCGGTTCATCGAACAACTAAATATTCTAATTCGTTTTTAATCAGCAGCGCGCGATTTTGGAATGTGTTGCCACAGGAGATCAAGAAAACACTTACGCTGAATTCTTTCAAATCAAAACTATTTTCTTACCTTTTCCAAAAATCAATAGATACTGCCGAAAATCCACAAACATGTTCTTTCTTAGATGATTTATGAAAATGCATTTATCATTTAATTTTACTATACATACCTACATACACATTTCGTTGTTCTTCTTTTATCGTAGTATTACTTTAATAGGTAAATAAAAACATGACTGGCAACAATAATACCAGCTGAGTGAGCTATAAATAATAATAAGGTGAATTGAAATATAAACATATGTTGCAGTAGGAAATTTAATAATATATATGATGATAATTTAATTTTAATGGTTTTTTTTTCATCTTAATGTATTTCTATATATACTTAATTGTTTCTTTAATGTATTCAGATAGGAAAATGTTATTTATTTATTTTACAAACTTAAATCATATTCATTGTTTAGGTTTGATTATTTTTATCGTAAAAAAAAGGCTTATAGGACTCATGTTTTTCTATTAACAATAAATTAATATCTACAGAGTGCAGTTTAAATATTAAGTTAAATTGAAAAATAAAACATATTATGCAATGAAAAAATTGATAAGTAAATTTTTGTTTGTTTAGTCTTTAAGAAGTAATTTTTTATATTTGCTACTATACTCCCACAAGAAAATGTTTCATTAAAACTTGTTTTTCTTAATTAGTTTCATAGTTAAAAGGATTATAGGACTCAATTTTTTCTTTTCTTTTATTCTTCATTGTACTTTTTATTTTTTATTTATTCTCAAACCATGTAAATAAAATGTAATATCAAATGCTGGAGATGTAAAATAATGTAATTTTGCTCAAGGAGGCTAAAAAAGAGCCTCAGAGCATATATATAATTGTAAATATTTGTATAACAAGAGATAAATAAACTCCTCTCTCTCTCTCTCTCTCACTCTCTCTCTCTCTGACTCACCCCCTTCTTCCTCCATCCAGTAGTATATTCAAATTAACTATCTACATTTAATTTTATAATTCCAGGTAAGATGTACATGCGAAGACCTATTTAATGAACAACATAATAAACCAGAATCTTTGGATAAAGAAATATGCGAGGATTTATTTCACCTACTGGAATTGCCACTACACGAAACATTCCCCCCATCTGGGAATTTCGATCATTTTAGGTGTATACTGGGCAAAAAAGTAGCTCTCAACTCGGTAGCAACCAATTCCGGGTGCTATGACAATACAAAATATAATAACGCTTACGGGTTTTTTAACTTTTGGATACTGCATAACGCAAAGGCAGATGCTAGAGCTTTGATGAACTGTAAAGCGATCCACAGAGCAATTCTTTACTATCAGCCAGAAGTATTGAAAGTTCTACTTCTTTGTGATCCAAAGAGCGTCAATGATAGGGACAAGAAACATGGAATGACTCCGCTACTATACGCTGTAAAGTACCGCTCTACTAATTTCGCGTCGATTCTGCTGGAGAACGGTGCGTATCCTAACATTCCTGACCTCCATGGCAACACGCCCCTTCACGAAGCAGTCCTACGTGAAAACAATGAAATGTTAAGGATGGGTGCAAACATAAATGATGCAAACTTAAAGGGTTCAACGCCTCATAGCGGCAGGTATGACAATTTGATTGCACTGTTACTGGAAAATGGCGCAAATACAAGTGTTGCAAATCGAAATGGATGGACACCCTTGCATGCCGCTGTAAAGTTAAAAGGTCCAGATGTTAAGAGTATGGTTAGCTTCCTGCTTGAACATGGAGCGCCTATCGAAGCAAAGAGCTCCTCAGGTTGCACTGCCCTGCACATAGCTGCACAATATGGTGAACCGAGTACGGTATCACTTCTATTACAAAAGGGTGCGGAAATAGAATCAATTGATGAAAATGGATTTACCCCGCTACTTCATGCGGTACAGAGAGAAGAAGTAGTCGAAGAGGTAGTAAAAATACTGCTTGAAAAAGAAGCTGACGTGAACGTTACTGATCGATACTTAAAAACTCCTCTACATTACGCTACTAAAGCCGCAAACGCAATTCTAGTCCGCTGGATTTTGGATGTTGGTGCTAACTTTGATGCGACTGATCGAGATGGTATAACTCCTTTACATCTGGCATCAGAAACTGGAGAAGAAGAAATAGTCCGAGTCTTGTTGAGTTATAATGCTAACGTTACTTCATCAGATTCCAACGGTTTGACTCCTTTACATTATGCTGCAAAGTTACGTAATATTTCTGCTCCCAATATAGCTAACCTATTGCTTAAGAATGAGGCACCTATCGAAGCGAAGAGCGCCTCAGGCTGCACAGCCCTGCACATAGCTACACAATATGGTGATCCGAGTACGGTATCTCTTCTATTACAAAAGAGTGCGGAAATAGACTCAATTGATGAAAATGGATTTACCCCGCTACTTCATGCGGTACAGAGAGAAGAAGAAGTTGAAAAAGTTGTTAAGTTGCTATTGAGTAAAGGAGCACATGTAAATGAATCTGACAATGCTGGATCGACTCCACTTCACCTTGCTGCTGAAACCGGAGACTTAGCTATTGCTAGACATCTGCTTAACAACAATGCAAACGTTGAAGCTAAGAATAATGAAGGACTAACACCAATAGTCGTTGCAGAATCATTAGAAAATATCGATGTCTTGAGAGAGTTGTTAAAAAGAGGTGCTTACTACGAACCTAATGAGAAATATGCCTTCAGTCTCTTACGTAAAGCTATCAAAGCTGGATACGATGATGTCGCCGGATATTTAATAAAAAATAATGTAGACGTGAACTTTATCTACCAGGATGGATACACTCCTTTGCTCTGCGCGACTCAATTCGGTAAAGTAGATATACTGACCTTACTGCTTCGGGCTGGAGCGAAAGTCGATGCTGTTGATGAAGGTGGGTCAAGTCCACTCCACGTCGCTGCATACAATGGCGACTTAGCTTCAGTAAAAATTCTTCTTGATTTCAATGCTAGCATAAACGCTGTCGACCAAAGTAACTCGACTCCTCTTCACCTCGCCTCTAGATTAGGGCATCATACCATCGTGGATCATTTGTTACGGCTGGGTGCAAATCCTAATGCTTCAAATATAAACCAAAGAACGCCTGTTGAGGAAGCCGTTTTATATTATCAGCTGGAAGTTGTGAAAATTTACATAAATCATGATATAGGCATAAACTTTATAAGTGATAATATCAGTGATTTATTAAGATACTCCATAGTTGACAATAAACTGGATGTGGTCGAAGCATTACAAAACGTCAGTGTGGTTAAGAATTCTCGGTTCCCTAGTGGGTCATCACCGTTGCACATTGCTGTTGAACCCAATACGACAAATACGATTGCTTTGGAACTTTTACTCAAAAAAGGAGCAAAAGTCAACGCGTTAGACGATTATAATCGCTCTGCATTGCATTTAGCAACGATTACCAACCAAATAATAGCAACCGAAATTTTGCTACAGTATGGGTCAGACGTAAATGCCATTGATATTTTTGGACGTACACCGTTACATAATTGTGCGGAATATGGTGATATTGAGACCACAACATTACTTTTGAAGTATCAAGCAGATGTAAACATTGAACCCGATTTAACCAGTGAATGGAAAATTGAATTACGAAACTACACAAAGATTTTAAGTTACATGGATTTACTAAAACATTTATACAGGAGCAACACCAAAATAAACAGTAAAGAAAAAGCTTTGAGCCCGATCGCGTTCGCAGTCTGGAAGGAGAATGAAGATATTCTTCAACTAATGCTCGATGCTAGGGGCAAAACAGCTTTGAATCCAAAGGAGGCAGAATGGCCGCCACTTCATGTCGCATGCTTCTTAGGTCGAAATGACTTGATAAAGTTTTTAGTCGACGCCGGAGCTGATGTTAATTTGATGGATCGCTTCGGAATGACATCTCTGCATAAAGCGGTAATGACGGAGAATGTTGGCACAGCCAAATCCATTATTGAGCTGAATGCTGATGTTAATGCTAAAGGTTTGTATGGCCTTACTCCATTACACGTAGCCGCCAAGTTTCAACACGAACCGATACTAAAACTGCTTATTACCAATGGCGCAGACGGGGACAAGGAAGACGTGGCAGGTTTCACTCCATTGTTGTATGCCGAAATTGGAGGCCATCCTCTATTCGAAAAGCTCCTCGTAGAAAAATCTTTTAACCTAGATTCTACAAACAGATATATATATTTGATAAAAGTGACCGAAATTATTGAAGATGATGTACTGGCTGAGTATAGAGATGATTTTTTAAAATACTTTTATCAGGAGGATTTCAAGGAAAGATTTTTCAATCATCTTGTTGTAGATGCGAACTACAACCAGGAGTATTTGAAATTTTTGTTAAGTGTAAAGGAGCGGTATGATTTGGACTACGTCAATTCGGAGGAGTTGAAGAACATGACCCTGTCCAAGCTGGAGCTGATTAGGAAGAAACACCACTCCCTGCTGCGGATGTTACTCAACATGACGAAGGACCCCGACAAGCAGGACAAGATGCTGGGCTGGACGGCGCTGCACTGGGCCGCAGCAACTGGGGACTTGGCTTCGGTGCAGCTGCTGGTCGATGGAGGGGCCAGCCTCAGCCTGAAGTCCATGCTGTCACAGACGCCGATGTATCTAGCGCGGTACTGGGGCCATATCGATGTATATCGATACTTAAATTCCAAAGGAGCAGTTTGGTAAATCGAACTAATTGTTAATTTTAGTCTCTGTTGAATAAAATATATTTACCAACTTTGTTTATTTTTATTTTGTCTACCATTTCCGAAAATTCCCTTTCTTCCTCTTTCAGTTTTAAATCAAGACTAAGAAATGACAGGGAGGCTTGATCGTAAATCGAGGGCTGATGCGCACCCTCTAACGGCTGTTTAACGAAAAGGGACTGATAAGGCATTGTACAACAAATAAGTATAGTTCTGTGGTTTTACTTGGAATCTTGTTCAAACGACGTTTACCTGATTTTGTGTTTTAACAATTGGTGATTTAAATGTTGTTTCAGGCTTCCATGGTCTGAATCCATTATCTGCATTTCCTCCTCAGGGTTTAACCATGTCACAGGTTTTACAACAGCCAATCTTTCTACAGGGCCAATACAAGAATGAGAGTGGAGAAGGGGATCAGTAACTTATAATCTTCCGTCGGGGCGAAGTCTGCGTTCCCATTGGCTGGAACCCGAGGGGGCGTGATCAGGTGGAGGGGATAGGGGAGGGGGGATGTATTCAGCTCTCTGAGACATGTTGTGTTGTCTTATGTTGTTTAGTGCAGGGAACCAGTTGTTGCTAAGTCTGTATCCGTCTTATTTGTTAATATTGTTTGGTTGTTTTATAATTTCTATAGCCTCCCTGATGGATCTGTGGTGGTAGTTGTCAATCCTTTGGCTTTGGTGTCTTCGAAGGCTATAGTGTGTTGTGTATTGTGAAAATGTTCTGCTATGGTTGATTTGTATGTCTGTATTTTTTAACTGCAACAATATGTTCTTTTCGTCGTTTGGAGATGTTCCTTCCTGTCTGTCCTATATATTGATTACCGCATGAGCAAGGGATAATGTAAAGTCCAGCTTTGTTGAGTCTAAGATTGTCCTTTGGATTGGGCAGGATTTGTCCTATTTTCCTGTCTGTGGTGAAGATTGTTTTGATGTTGTTTTTGTGTTCTGGCAATTTTTTCGGAGCCGCCTTTTACGTAGGGGATGACAGCTCTGGGCTTCTTTTCTGTTTCATTTTTTTCAGGGAGGAGCTTGTTAGTTTTGGATTCTCGTTTAATGAAGTCGGATGTTATGGTTTCTTCCGAGTATCCGTTCTTTTTGAGGGCTGTCCGGAGTTTTCTTTTGGAATTTTCGTGGGTTCAGTTATGGTCAATGCTCAGTGTATGAGTGTTGCAATGATCCCCCCCTTTTGTTATGGATGGTGGTGAAAATCTGCGTTTCAGTATCTGTCCGTGTGGGTCGTTTTCCTATAAACTGAATGTCCTAATGTAAGGTCTTCCTTCTTTTCTACTGGTGAGTCCAAGAAAGGTAGCTTGTTGTCCTCATCGGTCTCCATTGTAAACTGTATGTTGGTGTGTATGTGGTCGATGTGTTGAAGAAACTCTTTAAGCAATTTTTCTAGGTGTTCCCATTTTATGAAGGTGTCCTCTACGTAGCGATACCAAACAGCTGGTTTGAACTTGGCTCTTCTTAGGGCTTCTTCTTCAAAATGTTCCATGTATAGATCAGCTATGACAGGACTTAGTGGATTGCCCATGCTTGCTCCTTCTTTTTGCCTGTAATACTTCCCGTTGAAGAGGAAGTATGCTGTCTTCAGACATATCTTGGCCAGGTCCAATTCCACAGTTGTAAGTATCTTCTGTAGTAACGTTATAAATTCATCAATAGGAACCTTAGTGAACAATGATTTTTCATCAAAGCTCAACAGGATATTGTTTTTTGAAATTTTGAGCTCCTTAATTTTCTCGATAGTCTTTAGAGTTAGAATGTGGTGTTCTAAGTTTCCTTCGTGTGGTTTGATGTCTTGTGTGAGGTGTTTTGCAAGGTAGTAAGTGGGTGATCCTATTGAGCTGACAATGGGCCGCATAGGATATTTGTCTTTGTTCATTTCGGGTAGTCCGTAGATTCTGGGTGAAACTGGGTCGGATCTCTAAGTTTCTTAAGAGACTGGTTGTTTTCATGCAATCGTTTCATTATGTCTGTCAGTTGCTTGTTTACGTCTTTGGTGGGGTCCTTCTTTAGTTCTTCGTATGTCCCGTCAGTGAGAAGATTTAACAGTTTAGAAATGTAATCTTCTTTAGACATTGTAACTGTGGACATTATAACCACATATCCATCAGGGAGGCTATAGAAATTATAAAACAACCAAACAATATTAAAAAAGAAGACGGATACAGATTTAGCCCCTCGGGCGCCAACCAATGGGAATGCAGACTTCGCTACCGACGGAAGATTACAAGTTACTGATCCCCTTCTCCAATCTCATTCTTGTATTGCCACTGAAGAAGCCCACAGCAAGATGGGTGAAAGCTTGGCTGTTGTAAAACCTGTGACATGGTCAAACCCTGAAGAGGAAATGCAGACAATTGATGATTTCTACGCCTGTCCAGTAGTTATTTTTTTAGTGTTATGTCCATGTTGTTTTGAATGACACTTATGACATGTTAAGTTTTGGATGAACCATTACTTTATTGACGTTAATGGTTCGATGTTGATGAGTTTATTTTGATTTCCCATCGATTGGACCGATTTCGAGATCAATTAAGTGATTTTGCATGACAATAGGTGCTAACGTGGGATGGTCGTTTTGCGTAGAACGGGCGGCTGTAGTAAACACCAGCATGGACTGGAAAGTCAAAGATGTAATGGAAATACAGTAGAGGGACTAAAACGCTAACTTGAGGCACACCAGCGGAAGAAGGAAGGAGAAAATTTTGTATCCCCGAAAATATAAAAGAATCTGCATCAAATAAGATTGAAGGATAATTTAGTAGGTAGAAGGTAAGTGCGAAATATATAACAGATACTCCAGCAAGACTCTAGATTAAACTTTCATTGTCAATATAAAATGCTACATCATTATATAAAAGATACTCTCTACTAAGTCTCTAGGACTAACTATAAGATACATCACTGTGTGTGCTACTATCTGTCCATACTCTCTAACTATTACTCTCTGTCTGTCTTTCTGTGTGTTTTGGGGGGATAAATATATTCAGAGCTTGGAGTGGGGATTTGCTAGTTCTGCACTAGAGCGGGGGGGAAAAGTCGTGTCTTCTGATTGGTAAGCTGGTTCGGGGGCGGCCTTTTGTCTTAGTCCGCTACTTCTTATTGGTCAAACCGGCTTGGGGCGGCTTTGTCTTAGACCGTGTCATATGATTGGCTGAGCTGTAGCTGGCAGGGGTGGCCCTTATGGACATTAAGATAAATGAGGACCATGTTGAAGGGACTATCAAAGAGCAGGATGCAAGTGTTATAGCAAAAAGAGGGAAGGCCAACAGGCTAATAGGGAGAGGCCTCAGAATATGGAAGTAATAAAGTTGTTAATATATTGTCGCAGTGACACAGCGGTCAGTCAGCATGTAGGGTTGGCCTGGAGGGCCTTAGGTCATAATGGCCATCATCTTGTGGAGTTGTCAACCATAACTTAATGCCAGCGGACGTGGGAACTGGACCTTAGGGATGGTTAGGGCGGAAATAATGACCTGTGACCATTCACTAATGTTAATGTTATTGTTTATAACAAAGACTAATAAAAATAATTATTAGACTTCAGAATTATTTGTTAACTTGCGGTTTATTTCCATTACAAGCCAACGATGTCAAGATCGTTGAGCAATATTCCTTTTTCTTGATAGCAGTCCATATCGCAACAACTTTCCTGCAGTACAGTTCCACAGTGGATTAATATGAGCGAAAAACCAGACAGGAGATTCAAAATATGTAATGAGGAGAAACCGTAATCTATTTAGGTATATATATATATATATATATATATATATATATATTTGGACTCAATTACTTTCCTCTTTTATTTTATTCAATCATTTCCGAAAGGATACAATGCTCAAAATAATCTTCGCCTGCAGAAATAATAAAGAAAGAGCGAGCAAGACCGCTTCAATCAACCGCGCATCATAGCAAATACCGGACGCGTGCTAACTCTGCTCCGCCTGTCAGGGTTCCTCGTTCCCAAGATATAATTTTAGTTGCATATTTTAAAACAACAAGATATGTGCTACAAGTTTTATTTGAGCCATTTTGAGTATTAATTGAAAAAAAAAAGATCTGTTACCTAAAAACTAATTCAAATGTAAATTTTAACTCGAAAATTTAGGATACTTTTGCGAATAATAGGAAAAGTATTAACGCCACGCAAAAACATTAAAACATCTTTTAAAGAATAGATAAAGAGGAATAAAATGATACAAGATGTATCAATGTTATATGAAATATATCGGAGTTAGGAGCGATAAACGAAAGGTTCTCGAAATGAATATTTAAGGGGGGGTCCCTAAGTTACCACACAAATGGGAGTGGCGGGGACTTTTGAGATAATACTGCTTTTAGTAAGTACTAACAACTCGCAAAAATTCGGCTTGTCTCTAATTATTCCCGAGACAAAACCTTCATAGCCTAGGCTAATACTCACCTCCACCAGCCAAAAGTTAACCAGTACAAAGCGACACTCTACAAACCTTTTCACACTAACCTACAAGGACATAACAATCGCCTGATAATGGGTAGGGTAACTGCACCAATTACTGACACTTTAAGGAAAATTTCATCAATTTCTCCCTTATTAGTTGACCGATCCTTAAAATTCAAAGTTCTTATGTTAGGCCAATATCTCTTGTTTCAATTTGGGTCATCAAATAATTAAAAATAATGAATTAATCTATTCTTTTACTTAAAATTCGGATAGATGTTTTTACTTTCACTTACCTATTTATGAAATATATAGTAAGTGGAAGTATTGAGATCGTGAAAAATTTCGACTTCCGGTTTTCAACGGAAATACACGTTTTGGGACCCCCTGAGTCGAAATAACCAAGTCCCGCGAAATTGTGTGTGTGTGTGTGTGTGTGTGTGTGTGTGTGTGTGTGTGTGTGTGTGTGTGTGTGTGTGTCTGTGTGTGTGAACAGACTAGCTCAAAAACTATAAGCCGTGGGAACCTGAAATTGGGTATTTAGTGTAGGTATATGCCCGCGATGTGACAGCAAAAATTTCTTCAAAATTGCTCAAAGGGAGGGGGTACTTTATTTAATAGCTTGTTACGTTTTTTTCGATTTTCTCAAAAATGGCTCAAACGATTTTGATTAAACTGAGTATTTGATCTATGTATATGCCCGAGATATGACTGTAAAAATTTCATCAAAATTGATTAACCGGAGGGGGGACTTTACTTAATAAATTTTGTATCATTTTCACCTGTTTTTTTTATTTACTCAAAAACGGTTTTAACGATTTTGATCAAACTGGGTATTTGATGTATGTGTATGCCAAAGATGCGATAGCCAATATTTCATCAAAATTGGTTCAACGGAGGGGGCACTTTATTTCATAAATTTTTAACCAATTTTTACCTTTTTTTCGATTATCCCAAAAACGGCTTTAACGATTTTCATCAAATTCGTGGTGTTTGATGAAAATTAGGTATTCTTTAATATCAGGTAAGCTTTATCATTATTAAAATGTTCTGAGGGGGCTTAAATGGGGAAGGGGCCTTTTTTGTTTTCCTATAAAGTACCTTTGTATTTGTTTATATGGAGAAATTATCTGTCTCTCGTTTTGCCTAAAAATAAGAAATGGCTAAATATGAGATATGATAAAAGTCAAGGAAACATATAGAGGAGAAAAAAAGA
Organism: Aelia acuminata; assembly: GCA_911387785.2. Taxonomy (NCBI): domain Eukaryota; kingdom Metazoa; phylum Arthropoda; class Insecta; order Hemiptera; family Pentatomidae; genus Aelia; species Aelia acuminata. The sequence continues at coordinate 227,896,731 of OU426978.1, forward strand.
AAAATATTCAGTCAACTCATAAAACTCGTTGAGCGAAAGCGGAGTACGCCTTTAATGACAGACCATTGTTCATAATTAAAGCCGTTCTGTTCATTTGAGAAGTGGCAATTAACAAAACGCATTAATTTCTAATCTATGTAAGTTTGTAAGTGAAAGTTGTGTAAGGAACCAATTACTGACACCCTGATCAAACATCGAATAATTTTATTTCCAACTTTAAAATTAGTATCTAAGTATATTTTAATATCATTTAATTAACTTAATCTACCCTTTACCATATAGCACTATTGAGGCATCTGCAAACAGAGCGTTTCTCTGTCCTCAACCAGCTGCCTTCTCCTCCTTGAATCCATTTCACTCCTGATAAAGGCTTTTTTGATTCCTTCTTCCCAGTTCTTTCTTGGTCACCTATTCACTCTCACCTAGTGAGAAGCCTTGGCAATCCGGTCTTCGGCCATTCGTTAGTTTTTTTCAATTTTTTCCTCTGCAGATCTCAGGTACAAGTTTGCTCTTATGCTTGAATTTCTTACATGACCCCGTCTGGTTTTTCCCTTCATTTTTTTAGATTTGGCTCTTGTGCTTGGATATGAGGCTTCAAGACTCCCTTACATAGTCAAGAATGGGCAAGAATGTGTTTTTTGAGACAGTTGGGGACACATCAATATCATCTGCTTCATTATCACTACCCATTGCAGTGAAAGTTTTTCAAAGTCATTAATCTTTATTGGGTAAATAAATTAATTTGAAATACTTGAGCATCAATTTTGTTTCAAAAACTAAAACTTAATGTCACGACTTAATCATCATCAACTTAATGTCACAATCACAGCTCATAGAAGCTCAGATTAATCTTTTCGTAATCAGAAATCAAAAATTCTATTTGTGCAAGAACCGGTGGTTTTAGTAACTGTGATTATATAACAATATTTTTAATGCAAGTACATTCAGACATACATTTAGCTTCTATATTTCCATCTGCAATCCTCGATACACCGCACACGCGGATCTTCTTTTTTGCGGACATAAATGAGGTGATGTATTCTTACTGTCGGGTTTTCAACGAGGTCCGTGTCTTTCATAATTTGTTCTTTATCTATTCTTCTTCTGGAAAGAAGAACAAGACGACAATTTGCATTACCTCACCGTTGAGAGATTTCACGGTCTTTGGAAAACGCTTTGGTAAAACTGAGTTTTTATAGGCTAAGAGGCTGAATGTGAACAGCAGCTTCTACAGTGTCCTTGGAAAGGCGTTGTTTTTAGGTGATTTTGCAGGATTTTTGGTTTTATTATGATCAATTTATTGGTATTGCTTTATGCCCGGAAGTTACTTAGTTCTTCAGGAGATTCAGTTGAGTCCAATGTAATTTTTCACTTACAAATGGATGATGCTTGGAGTGTTATGTTGGCAGAACATAGAACTCCATCTCTTAGTTCAGTCTCAATGAACTCGCCTTAAGATTCATTCAAAATCTCTTTTCTAGCAGGCTCCATGAAGCAACTCCTATCATATTGTACCTCGATTAATGAGTGAGAATGATTGTAGAACTGCGCCCCTGGAAGGTGGTTATGATTCGGTAGAGTTCGAGGGAACCCCGCCGTGGTTCTCATGTTCCATTATACAAGTCCGCATTACCTGAAGACATTCTTAACTATTGCTGGACAGATTCCTCTTATGACCTAATCCAATAAGAGGAATCCTTCAAGTCCCTTTTCAAAATCACATTTGGAAGTAGATTTAGGGATTGCAAATTCGTCTTACAGTGATCTGTTCCTTGTGCACCAACTTCTCTGTATATTTCTGGGGACCGAAAGAGACGAACAGTGGTTGTATAGAGTGGGTACTATTTGGGAGCAATGCTTAGATGTCTTTGAGGTGTGCTTATCTGATAAGGAAATCTGCAAATTCAAGATTGCTTCTTATAAAGAGATCGTGAAAATACATTGGAGGATGTGTCAGCAACTGGGTATGCCCACTGTCAGTATCTGGTGTGCGTGCATTCCAATTACTGTCACCCTCAAAACCAGTTACTAACACCCCGTGTTAGGAATTTGATCCCTTCCTTTTTTTAAAAAACGGAAAGCACCATTGTTTTCAACGTTGAAAAACTACCTAATTAGGCATTATAACTCAATTTCTTCATAATACCCAATTACTGACACAAGTGTCAGTAATTGGGTAAAGGCATGTTTTTGGATACCCATATCCTGACATCCCCAAAATATGTATTATTATTGGAAATTCACATTAGAAAAAAGTATTTTTATTATCTAACATCATTATTAGAGTGCTACAAACAGAATTCAAGAGGAAAACCGAAGAAGAAATAGTTATATCTGCCAAAATAGCTACTCACCTCCTTAGCAAAAACCTTAAAGATCTGGCAGTTGAAGGTGTAGTGAGCATAAAGCTTCATTCCCGCCCCCCTTATTAGTCAATTCTGACTTGATTTTGGTGGATAAATCAATGGCAGATCAATATAGTTTTGATTGAACAAAATTTCATTTTTTTTGCTAGGTTGCCTTAAATGCTTGTTTTTCAAGGAAGAAGGAGCAAGTGTCAGTTACTGGGGCAGTGTCAGCAATTGGTGCCTTTACCCTACGACTGCAGCTGATATCCTATAAATACGAGGAGGATATTAACACGTTAGGTGTGACATCGGTCCCCCGGGTCCAATGTCTTACATTTCCCTCTTAATAGCCGATTTTCACATGAAAATATCCGAAAGTCCGAACACTTCAAACATTCAATTTAGCGATTTTTAATGAGGTTATTACATTTTAGTGCAGACAATGTTGCTAACAGCTGAAATTCTGTTGTTTTTTCGAATCTGACTCCGAGGTCCGATTTTCGATAAAGAATGGCGTAAATACTGTATCGGCCTGTCCTGCGCCTATTATGTCTAGTTCCAATCCTTACCAAGAGATAATTCCCTTGAGACGCTCATTCAATTCTCTTTTAATCAAAAGATAACGCTTTCGTCAAAGCATTCCCATCGGACCTCGACGCCCGATATCGTCTGTGGCTCATACCAGCAGTCGGACCCCGGGGACCGATACCGTTCAATTCAGGATACCCCTAAAATATGCCGCAGCACCTAACGTGTTAAAAAAGCGTTGGATGAGAGATCTCCTTATTTAAGCAGCTCTAGTAATTGAATGAAGCCAGACATGTCAGTGATGTCTCAGCTGTATATCTCATTCCCTGATTGTCAGCATTATGCAGACACGTTCGAATCAATAATAAAAGAAAAAAAAAAATCGTTTTATATAAGAAACTTAGTAAAAGTTCTGTATATTTTTTACAAGTTAAATATTTAATACTTTTGTGATAGGTGAGCCGGATAGCCGAAAGTTATAAAGGGACGATATTCCCGATAATCCGAGAGGGGAAAAGGCAGTTGCTATAACGAGCTTGGCAAGTTCCGCTCCCTCGGGAAATTTATATTTTACGATAATTTTTCAAGGCAGACTAATAAGGACTCCCAAGAGACCTCCTTTGCACCATCCTCCCAATTAATATTAAATTATATTTATCCCAGCCACTAAATGGTTATAGCTTCTTCTGTTCCTTTTATACAATAATAAATAATAAATAACATTAACTTTTTTTTTGTTATTTATAACTAGCTGTATATACCGGTTTCACCCGGAGAATTTCATTTTTAAAATCTATTAAGTGAGACTTTAATCGACTCAAACTGTCGATTTCGTAAAATCCAATGTAAAGCGAGATCAATACGATTATTATAACAATAATGAATATACCCAGAGATAGGCAGAAGTTATGCAATTTTAATATGGACAGGTGTTCGCACCTGGTATGAAAGAACCACTGAGCGAAATTTGGAGAGTTAAGGACAAACGGTATGGATTTCTATAAAGAACAAACAGAATTTCATCTTTATATACATAGATTATAGCTTTATATAAGAAACGGTCGATTTCGTAAAAAAAACATTGTAAAGTGAGATCATTATGATTTTTATAACAATAAAGAATATCAGCTGAAGATCGGCTGAAGTTATGCAATTTTAATATGGACAGGAGTACGCACCTGGTATGAAAGAACCACTGAGCGAAATTTGGAGAGTTAAGGACAAACGGTATGGATTTCTATAAAGAACAAACAGAATTTCATCTTTATATACATAGATTATAGCTTTATATAAGAAACGGTCGATTTCGTAAAAAAAAACATTGTAAAGTGAGATCATTATGATTTTTATAACAATAAAGAATATCAGCTGAAGGTCAACAAGGTACAACAATAACCCCGATACACAACAAATACCGGATTGTACGGTTTAAGGTATGGTCACACATAACCGCACCACAGCACGGGCGGTTATTCACAGGATCTGATTCATTTGAGGAGGATAAATAGAGACATGCCCGACACCGGGTCAACCGACCAGTTACTATCTATCCTTCGTATTTGAATCAGATTCGATACACTCCCGTGCTAAGGTGCGGTTATGTGTGACCAGACCTTCATAGTTTTAGTGCTAGTCTGTTCACACATAGACCATCTCGCGGGACTAGTTTGTTTCTAGCGGACCCTAAAACCTGTATTTCCGTTGAAAACCGAAAGTTGAGGGGGTAAAGGGGCAATACTGCATGCTAAACGGGGTAGAATGACGCATAAACGAGTTTCCTATCTCAATCTGTTGGGGAGATAGAATTTTTTTTGTTTTTATCTTTAAAATCTTACTTTTTTTCTGAAAAATGGCAGATTTCTTACAAAACCTATAGATCCCCTACTTGACATCCCTATAATTAAGATTATTTTTATTTTTGGGGGAGGGAGGGTTTGTCAGATTCACAACTCTTTACCCTTCATGCAAATGGAAAAGAGATAAAATAACTATTACTTTTATTCAATCGAGTAGTTTTTTCTCGTAGGTTCGTGAAGCAATCAAGTATTTATTCTCTAGCGTGTTTTTCATCGGAAAAACTTCTTTTAGCCTCAAAAGGTAAAGAGCAATTGTATCATGGGTTACACCACTAAAAAGCTAACTAAATTCTTCAATTTTTAGGAAATTTGACGGTTTCTAGGGTGCTCCATTGACGAGTGAGTAAGTTTCAAAAAGTATTGTAACGTTAAATCGATAAGCAAATAAAAAAAAACGTATGGCGTTTACTCCCAGACTGTTTGTTGAAACAAAATAATGGAACGAACTGTTTGGGTCTAGATCTTTTCGTTGCCTAGTCCACGAAGGCCTAGAACTGTCCACATTGTTCTGGAACATTCCAGGCCTGACGATTTTATATAAGGAGCAAGTGACTGAACAAGTTAGTCTGAGTATAAGTCTGTGTCTTGACTGTATAGCTCATATGATTGTGTGTTATAAAGTTATCATTTTTGTAACCTGCTCAAGTGTTTAAGTTTTATTAGTTTGTTGGCACTTATAACTGTATATTTTGTTGAATAAATATTTGTTACACTATTAGAAATTTAAGTTTTAATAAATGTTTTGTGTTTTGCGCGTTTAAAGGCCCACTGAAAGTGGATTTAAAATAACCAGACCTAAATCATATTTTAGGAAATTTAATGCTGGTTAAGAAAATATCGTCGTTTTTGTTTCTAAGGCAGACCGAAGTAGAGGAATCTGTCATTTTTCAGAAAAAAAGTAAGATTTTATTAAAAATTAGATAGATTAAAAATAAAAACGAAAATAATTCTATCTCCTTAACAGATTTAGATAGGAAACTTGTTTCTGCACCATTCCACCCCGTTTCGCATGCAGTTTTTTTTTTTACACTTTTTTTTTGCCCATTTTTTTTTTTTACACTATGTCTGGGACACCTTTTATATTCCAAAACCAAGACTTCCAAAAATACCCTACTCAAAACGATATCAGATTCCGAAAAAATATTTGATTTTCCTTTTCATAGTTCACTCGTGCGAAGTCTATCGTTACCATTAGGATGAAATCTACCCCGGCTTAGATTAGGATCTGCTTCTAGAGTCATTGCCAAACATTGGTTTACTTCCAACCTTATTGCTTCCATCCGTCTTCTTTCAGGAACCCACGCTCTCTACTTCAAGTATCTCTCTTCTAGATAATGATTTCTTCTACCCTTATACACTCTTAAAGCTGATACGGTGGCCTTGTTCCGTACATCAGTTCAGTACATCAAAAATACTAAATACCAGTGACCGACCGAAGTTTCGGTTTCGGCCGATTTTCGATTTTTTATGATGTGCCCAACAATGGAGTAGTACTACACGATTTCGGTTGGTAAGATCGATCTCGTTAATTGCCTTTAGCACCCTTGAATTCAAATGGTAGTACTATTTACTAGTAGGTACGGTAAGTATTACCTGTTATTTTAGCTAACTACACTTGAATTATCATAAAATAAAACATGGTGGTCACCAGTGGTCCAGTGGTTAGCATGGCATCTACAATTCTAAAGGTAACTGTTTCGCGTCCCGTGGTGGCCCTAGGATTCTTCAAGGGAGCAAAATTATACCTAGATATAGGCGGGCGCAATCGAATATAGGGTGCGCTAGTAGTTTTGCAAAATGTCGGAAAGAACGGTGTTAGACCTAGTTGATGTGATAGAGATAATTGGTAATTTTAAAAGACCATTAATTGATGGGCAGGCTATTCTTGATGCAAACCACATATTTACATGTGGAATAATATCTAAAAATAAAAAAACAGTTATTTTACATGCCTCGTGCCTTTAAACTAGCAATCTTAAAGGACTGCCCCATCAAATAATAGTGGAAATCAAATTTATTAATAATAATAAGCAACTTTCTTGTCATTGTACATGTAAAGCTGGTAGTTCTGGTAAATGCAAACACATCATTGTAACTTTACTCGACGTTTTTCGGTTAGTAATAACATTAATTACCTATTCACGCAATCATTTTTATAACAGCTTAGATTCTTTGTCATATTATTTATTTATTTCTCAAAACTTTCAGGCTTCGCATTGAAAACATGGAACAATCAAGCACAACGGATTTAATAGAAAAATGGGGAAAATTAAAAAAGAAAAACAAATCTATAACACTATGGTCTCAATGTTATTTGCATAAAACTAGCATTTCGGAATAATAAAATGTCAAATACTAATATTTACCTGGATAAATATAGTCTCTTTCTTTAAAATAAAGACTACATATCGTCTTATGTTTCGAAACAGGCTTATCTATTCTTAATTTTACAATCCACTCTTTAAGAAGCTTTTTATTTTTTGGAAATGAAAGGGAATGACACGTCTTTTGATTTTCTAATTGAACAATGAGGGACCGAGCAATACCTATTAGATATTTTCAAATGATTTTTTGCTTAATCGGGTTTTAATTATGGAAAAATAATTCGGTCGCAGAAGCAGCACCGTCGCTTGCGCCCGCCTATTGCCTTATTTTAATGCTAAATAATTTATTACTTTTGTAATGTTGATTGCTTATCTGGTGATATATATGTATTAGGTTAAAAGACAATCCTTAAGATGGAAGCCATTCCGAAACTTAGGTTGAAAAATGTAAAGATTTGACTTGTTTTTTTATAAAAATATAAATATAAATGTCCTGTTTAAATGATTAAAAGGGTTCAAGTTAAATGCACATATAAATGCAAAAGGTACAAATAAATTAATAATATAAGAATCCGAGTATTCCTAACAACCAGATTATTATTTCTTTTGTTAATTCAAAAATGTATTTAAAAAAACCAAAAAGAATATTTTTTAAAATGATTTGATGACGATTTTAAAATCCATAGGAAAAAGAACGAATTTTATATCATTTATTAGATTGAAGATTTTGTTTGGATCAGACCTTAATAAAGTAAGCAAGTGACGAATTCTCTTTGAAAAATGTGGATAAAGCCGACATACCAGGTGTGTAAAAATGAAACCGGAATTTTTCAAATAGCAAATAAGAGTTGATTGTGTAAAAATGATACATACTTTTTTATTCGAAGTACTGTCCTTCGTTATCTATGCATTTTTCCCATCATTCAGGCAATTTGTGGATTCCCCGCCAAAATAATGCTTCCTCTTCTGAGTCAAACCAATCACTTAAACAATTTTGTACATTTTCATAAGAAGTGGAGCGCTGCTCAGCTAGTGCGTGTCCCATCGATGCAAATAGGTGGTAATCGGATGGGGCCAAATCTGGTGAATAAGCCGCATGCGGAAGAATTTACCAACCAAACACTTGGATCGTTTCCTTGGTCCGTTTAGCCGAATGTGATGGGGCATTGTCATGGAGCAAGATCACTTTGTGTGTCCTTTCTTGATATTTGGGACTTTTTGGCGCAAATCTTTATTCAAATTTATCATCTGTTGTAGGTAGCGTTCCGTATTAACAGTTTCCCCAGGTTTCAGCAGCTCATAGTAGGTAACACCCATCTGATCACACCAGACACAGAGCATTTTCTTCCTCTCCAAGCGATGCCGATGGTTCACCAGGAGTTACCCAGGATTTTTTACGCTTAGGATTCTCGAAGTAAATTCACTTTTCATCACCAGTCACAATTTGATGAAGAAATGACTTTTTTTCTGTACCTGGAGAGCAGCATTTGCCATGAGGTTTTTCGAGCTTCCTGCTGCCTGTCATTCAGTTGGTGAGGTACGCATTTTCCGACCTTCTGGATCTTTTCCATGCCTTTCAAACAAATGGTGTCACATGTAATAACTGTCCAACAAACGCTTCCGAATCTGCGTTTTCAAAGTTTTTTTTTTGTGGTTTTCCACAAATTAAATTTTTTGAACCAATCGAAACATTGAGATTTGCCTAGGGCATGCTCCCCGTAAGCTTCATCAAGCATCCTATGTGATAATGCTCCAACTTTTTTCAGAAGGAAATGGAAAATAAATGCTGTCCGCAAATCTTGATTTGTTGGCACAAAAGTCGACATGTTCAACGCCACTGAAAACACGGTTATAGAATGAAACTGATGTTGGTATCAATTGGATCTCTTTATTACATGTAGGCAAAAGCAGATAACACCACTGACGGATTAGTTAGGAGATTATATTGACTGCTAACTCCTATCATTGGCGAATTCCGGTTTCATATTTACACACCTGGTAGGGTATCGGGAACTCTTTGTGAACCCGAACTGAATAGTGGATATCGGGTAGGCCGTGATCGGAATACCTTGTTGAATACTCACGTCATCTTGGGTTTGCTTATCCGAAGTAATACTGAAAGTTTTTGTATAATTGGTGTTTTATTCCTATAATACCCTGTGAAGTTGCCCTCTTACACCCTAAAAAAACTGCAACAAGAAAATACCGTTCCCTCATCCAACAAAGGGTGCTAGCACATCCAATTTAGAGCAGAGGAAGGGAGGCTTAAGAGGTAATGGAGGTTAAGTAGGGAATCGGATAGTGGCCGCTTCTATTGTGCCAGGCCCAGCCAATCAGCCTCCGCTACCTCACTCAGTCCTAGTATTCTAGGTGTAGTACCTGTAGTCATCGGCACAATGGAACTCTTAACTTGGATGAAAAAGGAAAAAACTAAGACGAAATTTTCGATAAGCAAACTGCTAACAAATTAAAGTGGACCACTCATCAAAAGTTAGGTAACTTTTTTTTCTTTCACTTACTTACCTATATATGAAATATATAGTAAGTGGAAGTATTGCGATCGTGAAAAATTTCGACTTCCGGTTTTCAACAGAAATACACGTTTTGGGGTCCCCTGAGTCCAATTAACCAAGTCCCGCAAAATGGTCTGTGTGTGTGTGTGTGTGTCTGTGTGTCTGTGTGTGTGTGTGTGTTTGTGTGTGTGTGAACAGACTAGCTCAAAAACTATAAACCGTGCGAACCTGAGATTGGGTATTTAGTGTATGTATATGCCCGCGATGTGACAGCAAAAATTTAATCAAAATTGCTCAAAGGGAGGGGGTACTTTAGTTAATAACTTTTTACATTTTTTTCGATTTTCTCAAAAACGGCTCTAACGATTTTGATTAAACTGAGTATTTGATCTATTTATATGCCCGAGATATGACTGTAAAAATTTCATCAGAATTGATCAACCGAAGGGGGGACTTTACTTAATAAATTTTCTATCATTTTCACGTGTTTTTTTTATTTACTCAAAAACAGTTTTCACGATTTTGATCAAACTGGGTATTTGATGTATGTATATGCCAAAGATGTGATAGCCAACACTTCATCAAAATTGATCAACCGGAGGGGGGACTTTACTAAATAAATTTTGTATCAATTTCACGTGCTTTTTTTATTTACTCAAAAACGGCTTTCACGAATTTGATCAAACTGGGTATTTATGTATGTATATGCCAAAGATGTGATAGCCAACATTTCATCAAGATTGATCAACCGAAGCGGACACTTTATTTCATAACTTTTTTTCTAATTTTTAGATTATCTCAAAAACGGCTTTAACGATTTTCTTCATATTCGTCATGTTTAATGAAAATTGAGTTTTATTTAATATCGGGTAAGCGTTTAATAAATTGTTCTGAGGGGTTTATAGGGCAAATGAAAACAAAAATAAGAAATGAATGTGGAAAATGTGGAACTTTGAGAAGTGGCATTAACAAAACGCATTAATTTCTTATCTAAGTAAGTTGGTAAGTGAAAGTTGTGTGTTGCGCGCACGCACCAGATTTTTTTTTTTTTTTAACCATAATTCTGATTATTTTTTTGCATATTAGTGCTTGTGGTACCTCACTAATCGATTGTTAATGGTTTTTGTTTGACAAAAACAAATACACCAAACAAAATTTAAGAAAAATTTATTTTTTAAAATTAATTAAAACTTGTCTACAAAATAAACATTTAAATGTTAACAAATATTGGTTTTCATATTAAATTAACCTTCTTCAGTAGGGTGTTGGACCCCCTCTATTTTGAATTAATGCTTCACATCGGAAATCCATACTCCTTAAAAAGTTCAATATGTAGTCCTGAGGTAAATTAGCCCATTCCTCAATTCAGACGGCAGCAAGTTCATCCATGTTAACTGGACAAGGTGAACGTATGTTTGATTCCCGTTGGAGTTTGTCCCAAACATTTTCAATTTAATTCATGTCTGATAAATAAGCAGGCAAGATCACGCACGTTATTTTTTGTTCTGCTAAATAACGTTGAACCATCCTTTCCTCATAGAGCATTATCATCAACAAGAACGAAGTTCTCACCCATTTCTTGGGATAAAGGGATAATTACAGGTCTGATGACGTTTCTCAGGTGCGGTTACATGTTCATTTCTAAACAGTAGAAGCTGAGTTTTTCGATTACTCATTATCCCTCCCCACACCATTATTAAATCTCCTCCAAGAACGAACTGGTTCAGTCATACCTGGCTATATCGCTGGTTTGTCTCTCGCAACACTCTAAAACGTCGATCTTGCTGATGGAGAACAAATTTCGATTCGTCAGTATATAAACAATTTCTTCATTTTCTTAAGTGGTCCACTTCAATTTGAGAGAAGTTTTTATATATATATACATATTTATGCAGATGAATAAAAAATCTGCGCAACAAACAACTTTCACTTACCAATGTACTTTGATTCGAAAAAGATGTGTTTTGTTAAATGCCATTTCTCATTCTTTTTCAAGTCACACATCTTTCCACATTTACTTATTTTGGTTTCCAATTGCTCTTAACAATTAAATATTTTATTATTAAATAAAAGTTTTTACTTGTTCGGTAATGGAAGCATAATACTCCAAGTCGTCTGATTTTATAATTCTGTATGTAGTTGTTGAAAACTTCATTTAGTTACCATGAAACAAATAATTTCCAGTAAATGAACAGAACGTCTTTAATTACGTAGCATTGGTCTGTAATTAAAGGCGTACTGCGCATGCGTGGGTTCAACTTTTTCTATGTGGAATATTTTTTTCATATTTTATATTTAGCCATTACCTTTTTTTTCTTCTTTTTTTACCCCTACCTGGCCATGTGTGGCATATGGGGGGTTACCCTATAGGTGTAACCAACCTACTCTAACCAGGGTGGGAAGGTCGAGATTTATTCCGTGTGGCCTCCACGAAATAAAAGTCAACCCTCCCAGGGCGGATTCGAACCTCCATTTAGCCATTACTTGTTTTTAGGCGAAACGAAAGATAGTTAATTTCTCCATATAAACTAAAACAAAGGTACTTTATAGGAAAACAAAAAAAGGCCCCTTCCCCATTTAAGCCTCCTCAGAACATTTTAATAATGATGAAGGCTAAAGAAAGCTTTTCTGATATTAAAGAATAATTGATTCTCATTAAACATGACGAGTTTAATCAAAATCGTTGAAGCTATTTTTGAGAAAACCGAAAAAATCATAAAAATGGGGAAACAAGCTATGAAATGAAGTCATATTTTCCCTACGTTTCGGAAATTTCTTCCATCTTCAGGCTATCTTTTATTTATCCTAAATAAAATGCACTATAAGCCATTCATTGTTTTCGTTCCATTGTTACAATGTAATCTTCCTCTTACAGTTAGTAGTTATGTCATGTGTGAATGAGATGTATAGTAGCGGAGAAAGTATTGACCCTTGCGGAACTCCTGCTATGATTGTTCGAACTGATGAAATATCTTAACCCTATCAAATACAGAAATTTTTGTAAAAAGCTATACTTTATAGTTTTTTATTTTTTTTTACCGTTTATAGTTTCTTAGTTTATAATTACCGTTATAGTTTTCTAACAAATGAGTGCTGAGATAATGAAATTTTCCCGTTTTTTATATACGTTTATTTATCTCCTTACGTTTCAGAAATTAGTTCAGGGTATATTTCATTTATCCTTAATTAAATGTATTATATAAGTATAACTAGTAATATAATTTATAAAAGCAATAAATTATTAAACATTAAATTAAACAAATATTGTTTAAATTACTATACATGCATTTTTCTCTTGTTTTTTTCCTTATCTATTTTTTCTTGCAACCAGGTTTATCCTTATTGCCATTATTTAGTATAATAGGTCATATCAAACTACATTGCATATAGTGTTATTTTCCTGTTTCAAGCCCTTTTCTCATAAAGTATTCCTGGGAATACTTTATAGGAAAAGAGCTGACCTCCCAGTTTCCATCAAGCTTCTTAGAAAAAGTAAACTTTATTCTAGATCCTAGAAGAGGACTTTACCGGATGTGATGGGATAAGTTCGTAATATAGTTTTGAAGTATCTTGGGAGTTATAGATATATCAAAACCTTTCGTTCTTTTTAAGCTTCTTCATACGCAATTTTTCGTTAATTTAATATTTGTAGTACCTAGTTAATTAGTTTTTTTCGTTTAACTTTGACATCGTACAGGCTCGGGACCTCCATTTTATGTCCTATCCGAGGGACGGCGTAGCCAAAGATTTTTTACTCCCTTTAAAATCCTAGAGCCCCCATAGGGCGCGAACCCACGAAATTTAGTATTGGATGTTGCTAGTCTAACCATTACACCACAGGTGACCCCCAGTTGTCAATTTCAACTATAAATAATTAAGTTGAATAGAATTAATTGCAAATTTACCGAACAACTTTAACTTTAGTGATTAGAGAGGTGTATCTGACTATTGTAGTGGTAGTTTTTAGTTGTTAATTGCAATCGAAATTTGGACAAATCTCATGCAAGGACATAAAAAATAGACATGCATTGAGTGGATGGACACGGCTGAAAAGGAGTTGGGTGAGAGACCTCCTCTTTTAAATCAAGAGAGGGGAAATGTACTGCTGGGCACTACCTTTCTTTATGTACTCGCCATATATATATATAATAGGTTGTTACAAAAGTCCTTGTTCACAAAATTAATTTTATTCAAATGTGAGTACAAAATTTACAAATCAAATTTATTCTTCAAAATACAGGCCATCATTTTCAACTACTTTAACCCATCTTTCAGCCAAAAGTTGTATTGTAAAGTTGTTGTACGACCTGATCTAGGTTCATCTTCAAGGCTTGTATTCCCAGAATTAAACCGCCTGAACCGAAATGCGGCCGTGTTTCGATGCACCACACTTTCCCCTTCCACTGCACAAATTTCCTCGGCTGAGGCCTCTGCACTAAAACCTTTTTTCCAATAATGCCTAAGAAGGCCGCGGATGACAAATTTTTCTTTGTCCCGAGATTTCTAGGGAAATTTAATAAACTGAATGAAAGGCAGGGACAGTTGACGTACATAGATAATTAGAGGATTAGTTAATGTAAACATTGACATAAGAATTGTATTCGTCAGAGATCAAATAAGGATTAAATTAGAGACCTAAATGTAAACAACTTGATATGCACAAGGACTTTTGTAACAACCTAATATATATATATATATATATATATATATATATATATATATATATATATATATCCATATTTTCATAAGTAATAACTTTGTAAATATACGTATATGAGAGAATATAGCACACCTAAGTACAAAAAATACGATTGTTGAGTTATTTGTAGAAGAAATAGTTTGAACGTCAGACTAGATACAAATAGGGACAAGCACGAACAGTTAAGAAAACAGTTTCAAACTGACAGGATGACTCGCAATGACTTTTCATTGCATGCTTACTCTACCTGCGTGCCACTGAGATTGATAGCCACATCTTAGCAAGCACTTTATACCGTAAAGCACGAAGGTGAGCCGGGAGATTAATGCATTCCGGTTGATATGTGGATGACCGTTTTAAAGGAAGACACCCAGATATCTGGCACATTTTCACATACCTCAACAAAAAATTCTAGATTAAATCCAATAAGTCAATAATACAATCATTAAATACTTATGCCGCCCCACAGTGGTTGAAAGGCGGAAAAAACCCATTTTTTGAAGGTATTGGAATATTTTTTTCTTTTCAATATTAATTAAACGAAAAGTAATTTGACTCATTCCATCAATTTATTCGGATATATTCTGATTTTTAAACTTGTTAGGACCCTTTGAAAATCGATCATTGAAAAGGTTTATTTTTCAATGGAAAGTTTATAGCACTATAATAATTTTTACAACTCGCATTTTTGTTTCTTAGAGCGATTTTCCTTCTTAATCATGAAAAGCGATCTCACATATTACACTAGCATAAAAATGATGCTATTTGGTCTATGTTTTAACCCAGAAATAAAATCCCGAATAAATGCAATAAAATTAAGACAACAAATTTTTTTGGTAATCCATATTTTTCAAGCGCTGCTGAGCGCAGTTTTAAAATCCTTTTTTTTAAGAAGAAGATACATTCAAGGAAATATTAAAACATATTCTAGCTGCGTCCACCTGCGTCTGTACATGTGGGATTTTTTTTTTATTGAAATACCAAAGCTATTTCGTGCAGTTTATTCGCTATGGAGCTTGTGCTTCAAATTAGGATATTACTAATCGTTTAGTAAAACATCATGCCTTACTTACCAGGTCTGTAGCATCATTTATAAAGTCAGTCTGAATCGTTGTTAGGTCGATAATAAATCAACTTTTTCACCTACCGTGATTTTAGAATGAATTTGGAAATTATTAATAATAAGTTTATTAACATGACCTCCGATAACTTAAAGGCTTCGGCACTTTTAATTTTTAAGCATCCATTTGTTTTTAGAAGATTGGTATTAAAAAAAAAGGTTCAGCTATTATTTAGCATGAATAAGGGAACTAAATTTTCACAGATAGAGTTGCAGTTATTAAACCTACATTGAACAGTCAATCCCACCATCTCCTATCAAAATTATATTAAAGTCGGATGATCCCAATCTTATATTTTAATATGATATACATTTAATAGTTAAGAATTAAAACATAACGACAAAAATAATTGATAGTTCCTATGTATGATTTTTTTTTTTTTTTTACCTAACTTGAGTGTTTTCATGAAATAAAAATATATTGCAAGTACTATCATTGATATTACTAGCATAAAACAGCAAAAGTGTTTAAACTAGCCGATTTCGAGTCGAAAATTGATGTATATATTTTTTTCTATTTTCCTTACACTGCCGGTTAATCCGAATAGCCGGTTAAGCGGGGCTCGAACCTATACATTTTATAGGAAATTCAATCGTGGTTATGATAATATCAACTTTATTTTTTTGCGACTCACAGATCGGGTTTGACAAACGCGCCGAGCGTGTTTGAGCGCGACCCATTTTAGCATCGAATCCGCCCTGGGATGGTTGAATTTTATTTCGTGGAGGCCCCACGGAACAAATCTCGACCTACCCACCATGGTTAGAATAGGTTGGTTACACCTCTAGATTACCCCCCGTATGCCACATATGGCCAGGAAGGGGTACCGAACAAAAAAAAAAAAAAAAAAATACTTATGCCACACCCGTATGGAGTTCAACTTGTATAACAAACTATAAAAAAAATAGAAAGATTTTAGGTTATTTACCGCTTATTTTCGTGTGCATTTTTGGGTTTAATGAAGAAACAAAGTATATAAATCGAGATTTGAGTCTTGCACCCAGCACAATGTCATAAAAATAGAGGTCATCCTACCATAGACATGTGATCTTAAATTGTAAAAAATCTGGTGCGTGCGGGCAACACACAACTTTCACTTACCAACTGACTTAGATTAGAAATTAATGCGTTTTGTTGATTGTCATTTCTCAAATGAACAGAACGGCTTTAATTATGAATGAATTTATGAATGAATGAATTAAATTATGAACAGTGGTTTGTCATCATTGATATTAAAGAACACGTAATTTTCATTAAACATTACGAATTTGATAGAAATCGTTAAAGCCGTGTTTGAGATCATCGAAAAAAAGGTTAAAATTGGAAAAACATTAAGAAAGAAAGTGCCCCCTCCGTTTGACCAATTTTGATGAAATGTTGCCTATCACATCTTTGGCATATACATACATCAAATATCCAGTTTGATCAAAATCGTTAAAGCCGTTTTTGAGTAAATAAAAAAAACACGTGAAAGTGATACAAAATTTATTAAGTAAAGTCCCCCCTCCGATTAATCAATTTTGATGAAATTTTTACAGTCATATCTCAGGTATATTAATACATCAAATATCAAGTTCAATCAAAATCGTTAGAGCCGTTTTTGAGAATATCGAAAAAAACTTAAAAAGTTATTAAATAAAGTACCCCCTCCCTTTGAACAATTTTGATGAAATTTTTGCTGTCACATCGCGGGCATATACCTACACTAAATACCCAATTTTAGGTTCGCACGGTTTATAGTTTTTGAGCTAGTCTGTTCACACACACACACACACACACACACACACACACACACACACACACACACACACACACACACACACACACACACACACACACACACACACACACACACACACACACACACACACACACACACACACACACACACACACACACACACACACACACACACACACACACACACACACACACACACACACACACACACACATACACACACACACACAGACACACACACACACACACACACAGACCATTTCGCGGGACTTGGTTATTTTGACTCAGGGGGTCCCAAAACGTTTATTTCCGCTGAAAACCGGAAGTCGAAATTTTTCACGATCGCAATACTTCCACTTACTATATATTTCATATATAGGTAAGTGAAAGTAAAAAATTGTTTGGAAAAATGGGTGTAACCGGTTTTGAAACCAAACGCCTCATTTGTATAACTCCATAAGTTATACCATAGAGTGTGTACTGCAAAACTTGGAGGTTCTCAGTACTTTTCGATTCATTATTGCTTATTTATTTTTTAAAAGGCCTAATTTCATCAATAGTACAGAATTTTGTCAACAATAAACACAAATGCCTACATTAAATACCCAATTTGATCGAAATCGTTACAGGTGTTTTTGAGAAAATAAAAAAGAAACAAGAACCTGAGTCGAAACTTATTAAATAATGTGGCCCCTCCCTTTGATCAACTTTGATGAAATTTTGGCTTATAAGCATATACATACATCGAAATATATAAGAACAATATCTCAATCAAGCTCTCTATCTTAATAAATATATAAGCAATAATGAATCGAAAATTACTGAGAACTTCCAAGTTTTGCAGTACGCATACTCTATAAATTATGGAGTTATACAAATGAGGCGTTTGGTTTCAAAACCAACTATTTTAATTAAACTGGGTATTTGATATAGGTATACGCCCACGATGTGACAGCCGAAATTTGATCAATATTGGTCAAATGGACGGAGCACTGTGTTTATTGTTGACAAAATTATGTACTATTGATGTTATTAGGCCCCTTAAAAAAATAAACAAGCAATAATGAATCGAAAAGTCCTGAGAACATCCAAGTTTTGCAGTACACATTCTCTATAACTTATGCAGTAATAGAAATGAGACGTTTGGTTCAAAACCGGTTACATCAATTTTTTCCAAACAATTTTTTTTCTCAAGTTTTTCAAGGTAAAAACGAATGTATTAGACGTGTTTGTCTCAAAAAAGTCTAGATTCTTCGAAAATCAATACTAAAAGATTCCATTTCTTATCAAAAGCGGTTTCAATTGATCATTTTTTGATCAGTACTAAAAAAATGTTGAAAAAGGATGTAGCCGGTTTCGAAACCAAACGCCTCATTTATAAGCATATTAATGTGAAAAAATGTGTGAAGTTGAGGAATTAACAAAACACGTCGATTTCTGATTTAAGTTAGTTCGTAAGTGAATGTTGTGTGTTGCGCGCACTCGCAACAGTTTTTTTTTTTTTATAATTTGAGATCACAGGTCCGTCCGTGGTAGGACGACCTCTATTTTTATGAAATTTTGCTGGGTGCAAGACTCAAATAATGATTCATATATACTTTTTTCTCGATTTGACCCCAAGATATACACGAAAATGATTGGTAAATAATCTAAAAATTACTTCCTAAGCCTTGATTATGTTGTTAAAGTTAGAAACGAATGTCGCTGACTGACTCTCGGTATCATAACCGGTTATTTGAGTTAGCCCTTACTTATTCAGCTGCTCGATAAATAATTCATCCCTGCTTGGGTCGATGCCCAGGGGAGACATGTCCCAGCTTCCAGCGGCTTACGATAACTTTGCACATTAAAAAGAAATATATATCTCCCCTTTATATGGCCTCAATATATATATATATATATATATATATATATATATATATATATATATATATATATATATATATATATATACGATATATCGTCTCTCAACATATATCGGATATGTTTTCTTAATTATTGGTATTAAATGTTATAATAGGATTGTTGAGGTTCAGTCAATAATAAACGACTACATTATGGCGACGTTTCCAGACTATATTGTTCTCATAATCATGCCTTACAATGAACACTAAAGTTAACCGTAATATATGGTAAATACATAAAGTACATAGGTTGTATGACTGTAAATAATTCATATGAGGGTCAATGTATATGAATGTATTGGGTTGTAAAAAAAGTTCGTAGCGTTTTTTAAGAATATATTTAATTAAAAATTTCAGATACATGTAAATATTTTTAATCAATGATATATGACCCATTTTGATCTATAACTTTTTTCCATCTTTCAGGTAATTATGTAATTCCGTCCTCCCAGAACTGTTCAGTTTTCTGCGCGATGAACTCGTCTATGTGCTTTTTACAGTCCTCGAGCGAGTTATATTGTTTCCCGTTGAGGGAGTTTTGGAGAGACCGGAATAAGTGGAAATCTGTTGGGGCAAGATTTAGTGAATAGGGTGGGTGGGTTATCACACTGCGTTTAAGGAGGGAATCGCTGATGGAAATGCGGTCCAATAAATTCTTTTCCGTCAAAATGTGAGGAACCCATGCATCGCTTCGAGAAACATATCCCGCAGCTCCCAAATGATTTGAAACACTTGTATGTGATATGCCAAGTGTTTTTGCGATATCCCGGGTCGTACAGTGAGGGTTATCGGTCACTAATTGTTGAAATTGTTCGTCATCAACAGTTGAAGGACGACCAGAGCGCTTGGCGTCTTCCAACTCAAAATTTCCAGTTCTGAATCGAGCAAACCACTTATGGACGGTGCTTTCCCCTACGGCGTCATCTCCATACACGCTGCAAATTTTGTTGACCGTCTGTGCAGCGGATTTTCCTTTTCGGAAATAAAATAGCATTATATGGCGAAAATGAATTTTTTCCTCCTGCATTTTGGACTAACACAATACACTTGAACAATAGAAGATCCCGGTTGAAACTGATGCATAAAAGAACGTTATCTAATCCCTTTTTAGGATATGTAAACATTATTGACCATGTAAACAGGATTAACAAACACAGAAAGGATTAAATTAAAATAATGAAAAACGCTACGAACTTTTTTTACAACCCAATGCATAGGTTGTCTGACTGTAAATAATTCATATGAGGGTCAATGTATAAGAATGGAGATATATCAATGTACAATTTATTCATTCAAGGGTATGACAATGATGGATACAGCTATATAAACCATATAAATGTATACAAACTAAGTCCTGAACCTTCCTTTGAACATTAAGTAATATAGTTAATTAGTCTCCATCTATGTGTTTTTTATAGCAATATCCATCAGCAACATTATATGGAGGGTATAGTAAGACAATCTTATCATTTTAATTATATACAGGTATTTATATCTAAATACCTTCTAAATTCTAAATTTAAGAGGAAACTGGAGAATGGCTGCGCAGAGAAGAGAGGAATGGCGTACGTTGTTAGAGGAGGCCAAGACCCACATAAGGGTTGTAGCGCCACGTAGGTAGTTAGGTATTTATATCACACCTGCCGGATGTTTCACTGATTTTAACATACAAGATTTGTCAAATCTTTCATTTAATCGGCTTCTTACTATGGAGCACTGTCAGAAGTGAAGATGTTGAAATTACTTTTATCCAAAAACATCACTTTCCTCCAATCATTTCTCGTTCAGTTTTAAAAATTCCGCACCCAATTTAGGCGAGATTGTTTCATTTTTTTGTTAACCCTGGGTAGGGCGCGGCTGATCTGACAGGCACAGGGTTTGGTTTTCCTGGTGTTGCTCTCTTCAACGGGTCGAGGAGAGCACGCCACGGCCTGTAGTCAGGTATCTTTTTGGAGTGAATCTAATACCCTCAGTCAGTTTGTCACCAGTCATCAGAGAGTTGTGAAATAGCCATCTTGATCTGACAAGCTCACCGCGCCCAATTACGTTATCAACCAAGCTAAGTGTTTTCGTCTTCTAAATTACAAAAACTATTTCATTTAAGTTAACATAACCCTTTTATAGGGTCTCTTCCTCTACGTTAGCATTACCATGCATTATAGGAGCATGCGCGTATTAGGCTCCCGCGCCTTTGTTGCAGATTCCTTCCGGCTGATGATCGCCAAAATCACCTCCACCCCGCTCTCACAAGAGGTTCAGATGTTGTGACTGCACGGTGGAAACAGGGATACGTCTCGAACTATTCCTGTGTAATATGTAACAGAGTATGTCTAACCCATGCAAAACCTCTTTGTACAGCTTGCTCTTCAGCGTGCTCATGTGCACCTCCCTCAGCAGTTATGGATGTTGAATCTGACTGATTTGTCACCACAAACCTTAAGTAGATCTTAAACCATGTTAGTTATTTTTCTATTTCAATGTTACCTTTTTGAATTATATTCTATTTCCATGTTTTGCGTTTTTTGTATTTCCCTTGGTTTGTTTTTTTTTAGAGAAATAAATACTCATAATATTTTTATATTTTATTTTTTTCCCTTTTTGTCGGCATTATAAAGATTATTGGTAAATTTTGGTTTAATTTAATACGGTGTTTTATGGATATTATGTATTTTTTGTAAAATGTGCCTGTTAGGCTCAGCGCGACCCGATCTTGAGGATCCTTCACCGCGCCCTACCCAGGGTTAAGAAATGGCTTATTGGCTGGTTTTCTTGCCCATAAACCTTTTTCTCTTAATATTCTGCCTATTGTTTCTCGACTTACTTCTGCTAAATTGCTATGTGATAGATCTCTAGATATTTCCTTTGCAGTTTTGAAGCGATTTTCTAATGATAATCTCACCATCATGCGATCCCAACGCTCACCTATCTTCCTTTTCCTTCCAGTCCCTTTCTTTCGCTCGGTAGATCCCTGAGAAGGATTTTTTTTTTATCATTCTCACCACAGTGGACCGGTTGCACCTCACTCTCTTTGTTATCACCCGCGAAGAAAGTCCAGCTTCAGAAAATGCCACTATTTTAACTTTTTCCTCCTAGGACATTTGTTAGAAACTCCTTCTGTCGGACATAATAATAGGAAATAACGTTTTTAATATTAGCCACTCTGGAACCAACTAAACTATAAGTCACTGATTACATCTATCTCTAATGCTAGTAGGTAAACAAATGAAAT